>OX422216.1:132067966-132667966 GCA_949130495.1 Sambucus nigra | reverse complement strand
AATTGTTATTGGGCGATAATACTAATAGAAATACGACTTTGGTGGTACAAAAACGAATTTATTAAGGGAAATTGATGACTTTAAGTTTCTAGGGTTCATACTCATAAGGGTTGGGTAAAATTGGGGATAGATGATAATTTCATGTTGTTCAGGAAGATTTGAACCTATAAATGTGTTAAAATATGACCTAGGAAGGTTTATTAATGTTGAGGAACCTTGAAATACTGTTGGGGTGATTTTTAGATGAGATTAGAGGTGAAGAAAATTGAGAAAAACAAGATAGGAAAATTCTGGGCTCAA
This sequence comes from Sambucus nigra, assembly GCA_949130495.1. Classification (NCBI taxonomy): domain Eukaryota; kingdom Viridiplantae; phylum Streptophyta; class Magnoliopsida; order Dipsacales; family Adoxaceae; genus Sambucus; species Sambucus nigra. The sequence continues at coordinate 132,667,666 of OX422216.1, read as the reverse complement.
AACTGGCATCTCGTTAGAAGACCTGCCCAGGTCGTTCGAACGAGCTCGTTCGAACGAGCTTCTAACGAGTTGGATGTTCGTTAGATGCCCTTTTCGTTCGAACTAAATCTCGTTCGAACGAGGTCGTTCGAACGAGACTTCTAACGAGTTGACAGATTGGCCTTTTTAGCCTGATTTGATTTCTAGGGTCCCGTAACCTTGTTTAATTGTAGAGATATCTTTCCCTTGTTAACTAATTGATATAGTTGGGAGATTTGGGATATATTGAGGAGTGAAATATAGAAGAATGATTTGAACCAAATGGTATTTGTGGATTAGGACACGTGCGACTAATCACGATGCAAGGATAATAAATGACTTAAATGCATATAAACCGGGGGCATATGATTTGTGTGACATTAACAGTTGGTATAAGAATGATAAGTATACCACTAATAAAATATGGTAATTACTAAGATGTGTGCATGCTTAGTATTAATGATTTTAGGTGTATGACATACCTACCATACTTGCTATCACGGGAGGTTTACGTTCGTTTAGGGCCATCTAATCTTTGTGTGCCTACGGGGGGGATTTAGATTGGTACCTCGAGGACATAGGTCAGAGAAGTACTTATTGGGAAGTTAATAAGTCTGCTGATCATGGGAGCGTAGGTATGTGCGTGACCCATGTGATGTGACTGTGTTCGCCTCCATTGATTGTGATTGTTCTTATCTGAGAACGATTCCTGAGAGATTCGGAATGCGTGATCCTTATGTACGTGATGTACCGGGATGGATAGCGGAGTATGTGTGCACCACAGCTTAGTCTCGGGGTGCTTGTATAGTATATTTATGACGTGAATAATACACGCTTAAATAATGAGAATTTTCATGTTGGTATTGTGAGTATAATTATGGTCACGCTTTGAGAAAATAAAAAGGGATAACCTGTAGTGAATTGTATTGCTAATAATTGAGGATCTGAGTTTAAGTAAGGTCCTCTATTTAATTGATAACGTTAGAATGTATAATGGGAATCGAGTAGAAAGGGGTAGAACTTAAAACGGTTTAGTTGAATATGAATGTCATTTAGATGGGTACGGTACGTTAGGAGTGCACAATTAATCGAGAAGTGAGTATTTCATGTGAGTGCACGTCCTAACATGTATTTTGCATTCATTGTTTTAATGTTATTAAAGCACTTGCTATTTTTAAAATACTCTCCACTTTCGGGCTCTGACCCGTTTGCTTTCAATCTATTTTTTTGTAAAAACCTTTTAGGTGCCCAGCCACAAGGACACCATGCATAGTATTTCCATTTAGGTGACCAGCTGTAGCTGTTGTGGAAGTTACAGGGCCTTGCCAGTAGACGCTTCTTTTGGTTTTGACTCCATATTCAGTTCCATCACTTGTAGGGCATGTCGCCCATTTCTTTTAGAGACATTTCATATCAGTTATTCGGACTTTTGGCATGTAATTAATTCAGGATACACTATTTTTGTTCATTTCAGTTGTGGGATTGTTGTGAGGAGTTTTTCCTCTGGACTCATTAATGTTTGTTGGTTGCTTCGTTGAGACTTTATGGTGTATGGTTATGTTATTCTTTTATATCTTTTTATTGCATGTTAATCAGACTTAATTTAATTTAACATCTTACTTTTTAAATACTAGGTGGTTAGAAATTATTAAAATGTTTTCGACAGTGATGCTATTAACTGAACCAACTTGGCATTTTGTATTAACTTAATAAAGGAGTAGCTACCCGGTATTTAATTAGTCGGGGTGTCACACGGGGTTCGTCCCCTCCAATTGTACACCGAAAAAGAAGAGGAATTTCTTCACTTGGTCGTGTAGGTTTTTCTATGACTATCCTTATTTAAATATTGCACAGATCGAATAATCCGATGTTGTGTGCCGGATGACAAGATCCCTAGTGTAATCTGGTTTTGTCATTCGGAAGCATATGGAGGGAAAATGTCCACTAAGATTCTTCAAAGGGGTCTCTATTAGTCCACCATCTTTCAAGATGTATATATTCATTGCAAATCTTGCTATAGGTGCCAAAGTATTGGAGCCATTACTCTACATGACATGATGTCATTGAACCCTATTCTCGTCATCGACGTATTCGACAACTGGGGCATCGACTTCATGGAACCTTTACCTCCCTCTTTTAGTTTCCTATACATATTTTTTGCGGTAGAGTATGTGTCAAAATTTGTAGAGGTCATAGCTACTAGGACGAATGGCAGTAAGGTGGTGGTAAAATTCATCCACGAACACATACTTTCTTGCTTCGGTGCACCAAAAGCCATCATTAGTGATAATGGCATAAACTTTTGCAATAGGTCATTTGAAAAGTTAATGACTAAGTATGGAATCGTCCTCAAAGTTGGGAATAATTACCATACCCAAATGAATGGGCAAGATGAGTTAGAAAATCAAGAGACTAAACACATTCTCAAAAACACCATTGATCCTAACTGTAAGGATTGGTCTAATATGCACTGTGGGAGGCATATCGAATTGCATACAAGAAAACCCTTGAAATGTACCCATTCCTCTTTGTCTATGGAAAGCCTTACCATCTTCACGTTAAGCACAAGCACAAAATTTATTGGGCCAATAATAGGTTGAGCTACAATCTTGACAATGTCAGTGAAGTGAGGAAATTGCAGTTGCATGAGTTGGAAGAACTATACAACGATGTGTATGAAAGCACCCGCATTTCTAAAGAAAGGATCAAGCTCACACATGAGAAAAATATCAATCAAAAAGAGTTTTATTCGGGTCAAAAAGTGCTTTTGTATAACTCACAGCTCCATTTATTTCTCGACAAGTTATGTTCGCGGTGGATCAGCCCCTTCATTGTAAGAGAAGTGTTTCACCATGGTGCGATAGAATTATAGAATCTGAAAGATGGGGAAACGTTCAAAGTTAATGGACAACGCTTAACGCCATATCTAGAGGCGTTTGTTGAGGAAACTAATACTATTTATTTGTTAGACCTCGTATATAGTGATGAATAGGCTTCAGTGAGCAATCGGCGCACCCTCGATGCGTATGAGGTGAATTAAATATAGCTTTTTCGAGTCATGTGTTCGTTTAGAGTGTTTAGATGTGAGACGATCCACATTAGTGAGAGATACGAACGTCAACTTTACCCTAATGCACCCCGAGAGAGAGAAAGTCGGTAGCGCGGAGAGTTTTGTGTGTCTTCTATCACCCTTAGTCAATTTAGAATCATTATGGAGAGTTTGTACCTCCCCCCTCCTCCGCGCCCTAGAAAGAGTGAAAAAAGGAACAAAACATAGTTTGGGCAGCAAAAGTACCCGAGCCAGTGCTACCAACCCAAAATTCATCCCATCTTTTTAATTTTCCCTCCAACCATTTCACATTCCCTCCACCCAAAAAGCCCCCTTTCCCTCCATACACTAATTTTCAACCTTTTCACTCCCTCCCACAACAAAACATTTCATTTTCCCTTCCCCCTTCTATTTCCCACCAACACCCTTTCATTTTCCCACCCTTTCCCACTCCCTACCAACCTATAAATACGACCCTTCCCCCCCCCCCCCACCCAATTTCCCCTACACCAAAGCTTCTTTTCTTCCCCATTACCCACTCTTCCACTCTCCCTTAATTTTCTTATCCCACCATGCCTGGCAAACGTACCATCTTCCCCGTGCGTCAAGTGAACAAATATAATTATATGGACATCAAAGACGACGACGATGCACAGGAGGGGTGCGTCAAGAGCGTGATTAGGTCAATATCCACTTTGTCCCCACCCGCACGGTATTCATCGAGTGACGAGTGGTGTGGGAATAAATTGCCATCGACGTTATGAAACATTTTGGTCATCCCGATTGGTACGAGTGGTTGAACATCAAGAGCGCGGCCCATGAAAATATTGTTCAACTATTCTATGGCACCCTTGTACACACTTCTCGGGGCCAATACGATGCCTTGGTCAACGGTAAGAAAGTCCCACTCTCCCTAAGCATAATCAGGCGAAAGATATGGGCCATGGGCGTCCACATGTAAGAATTTCACACATAACCCAATGTCGCTCCTCCTCTCACTCACTCCCCGTCAGGAAACTTTCCCTTCATACCCATTATTTCAATCTCATCATTTACGGAACACTCCTACCGATGACTAATAACTCCACAATTCGGCTCAGTCATGGCACTTTACTCTACCATTTTCTTGACGAGGACCCTCGGATTAGCCTTGCCCACATCTATCTCGAGGATATCATCGTTGCAAATTTTGACAGGACTGGAAATATGTCGTTCCCCTATGGGTGTTTTATTTGCTCACTTTTTCGAGATGTTTCAGTCTTCATATGGGGGCCTGTGATGTTTTGGTCTACGGATGGGCCCCACCGTATGTGCCCCAAAGCCCACCAATGTTACCTCCATCGAGCATAGTTCAATTCAATTACGAAACGTACAAGGACCACCCGAACCTATGTTTGAATATGTGGAAATGGAGGAAGGTGACGAATATGATGAAAGTGCGAGGGAGGAAGAAGAAAGTAGGGGAAAATCCCAAGAGGAAGATGAGGAGGCCGATCTAGATTATGAGGCCGATTTTAATGAGCACGCTTACAAAATGACAGTCATTCATAGTCTTATGGACCATAGTGAGACACGCCTCGACGGGATTATTATCGAATACCGAGAGGACCGACGGAGGGATCGTCGTGACTATCGTTGTGACATGAGCATGATGTTGCGACTTCAAGCGGACATGTACCGCTTGAATATGGGTTCGGGTGCACAATTCCTGAATTATTTTTACGATCAATATGCCTGCGATCCAAATGCCCCCGGCCCCTCCCATTAACTTATTGGGCATATTTTCTATCTTTTATGTAGTTCCTTATTTTGCTTGCTTATATATCTCAAGGACTATATAATTGATCTATATTTTATTAATCCAAGTTGTTTATGTTTATACAATGTCTTATTGCATTTTAAATTTTGCTTGTTTCTATTTCGCACTCTTCTTTTCTTATTTAGATTTTAGTCGTTTTCATTGAGGACAATGCAAAAGTCTAAGTTAGGGGGTGACAAATGCGTTATTTAAACTTCAAAATTTTTAAAATGTCAAAATTTTCCAAAAAATTTGAAAAAAGTCATTTTTTTTTAAAATAAATAAAAATTGGAATTTAAAATCTTCAAAAATATCATTAATTTGTTTTTTGAAGTCTCAATTTAGAAAAATTCACTGCACTAAGTCGAAATTGATCAAAAACGAAAATTGACGACTTGACGAATAAGTGTAGAGATTTTGTAACCCAATGAGATTTTTGAGCCAATCACTTTTTCCGAGTAATTGAACCAATCCGAGTTAAAAGTTAACTCAAAGTTATTTTCATTATTTAGAAAAGTCGTTGATGATCTCTATATTCTTGTTTGATCGGTTAAGGAAAACGAGTAAGATATTATGTTGAAAATGCGCCAAAATGTCTCATAATTAAAATTAATCTTGAGACGCATATCGTAACACAATTAGTAATTCGGATAAATGAAGTTAGGCCAACGTTTGTTTACCAAAAAAATTAGCCATAAAAAGTTATGATAAATTATTATTATTCTGCTAGCCAATTTGAGCTTAACAAATTTTATCCTTTTGCCTTGTTAACCTGAAAAACCCAAGTGGCCCAGAGTTGTGAAAATAAAAAATTCATCAATTAAGTCCAAATAATGCATAGAAAGGGGCAAGAAAAATGGAAAAAATGCTCAAACAAAAATAGAAAAAAAATAAACAAATGAGAAAAATATTAAAAATAGAAGGAAAAAAAGAGAAAAAAAAACATGAGCAAAATCCAAAAAAGTGCCAATGGACATTGCAAGACTCCCAACTTTTCCAATATTTTCATTTTTACCCAAAACACCTTAACCCAAAAAAGTCTTAACCGAGTCCAAATAACGAAACTAATTACCGCGTGGAGAGCTAAAACATGAAAAGATAATACAGAGACAAATCGGTACGAATAAAGAATGGTGTTTTTTCATTTTTCAATGACCGTATTCCGTTCATGAGATCATATTCACCATTAAAAAAAATTCATCTTTCGAATTATGTGCGTGAACTCATTTCCATTATATTTACTCTAAATATCACACACACACCAAGAGAAAATAGCCACAATTCGAGTGATTCGCCTGTGAGTGCATTCCGTAAGAAATTGAATCAAACGAATCTTCAAAAAGTAAGGTAATGATCAATCAGTGGAAGTTAGCAGTTTAACTTTCGGCTTCGCACACACACACTGAATTGAGAGTGTCAGACAAAAATTTTAAGTGATTATTTTTAGCGCATTTAAATTGTACAATTTTTAGTTATTTTGATATTTTCTTTGAGTCATGTGAAAAATGAATTTTTTGGGTATATTCACTGCAAACCCTCACGAGACACCACTTGTCCTACAAGGGTAGTATATGGGCTTAATGGTTTGTTGCATACACTAAATGCAAGCGGTATTATATCCCCTAGTCTTTTAGAAGTCCATGTAAACTCACACTATTATTGTTTTACATTTCTTGGGACAAGCAATGTTCTAAGTTTGGGTGATTTGATTAGGCGTAAGTAATCTATATGTATCCCATTAATTTCGATATTTTTATGATCTCGTGCATTGCATTTAACCCAAATTTATCTCATTAATTTGCTACTAAACCCTCGGAGTATTTTGTATTTTTTGTATTTCTCTCATGTTTCACAGGTAATTTATGCAAGTGGATGCGAGAGAGGAATCAAAATGGTGAAAGAATAGCGAGAAAGGAAAGTCAAGGGAAAATTTGTAATTTTCCAACCAGAATTCGAAAGAGGCTAAAAAGTTAAATAATTCAAAGTCATGATCACTATGGAGGAAATGGCACCTCAATACGAGCTACGGTGAAGAAGTTATGTGCATTTAAAGTTAGGATAAGAATCTGGAGGTGAAAAGTGCAAATATGAGAAAAAGACCAAAAAAGGAGCACTTGAGCAAAGGAAATGCGCAAAACGGTTCAAAATATAAGGAGAGCTGGGTCGGCTTGCAAATTGGTTCAGTTCCTCTAAGGCAAATGGGTTCGGGGTACGTGTTTGATTAATGCAGGAATTCTAATTTTCTCCTCATCTCTAGCTAAAAGAGTTGTGTTAGCTTAGGATTTTGAAAAACGATTTCCATGACATGTAAATAAATATTAGGAGTATTACTATCAAATATTCATCCATAGAAAGTAGAGGAGAACCTTATAAACAAGTGGATCAAAGTTTATGATTTTTTCATTAAAAATTCAATAAGAAGTTGATTCTATTCTAGAAATTACTGAGGTTTATTCCTTGCATGTTCTTCATTCTCTACAGATTGGTAACGATATTAATGCTTTATTCTTGTTATTCAATCACCATGACTTCATGTAATCTTGATAGTTCGTGCGCAGTGATTAACAATCGGCCCGACTAAGTTTTTAGGGGGTAGGTTACATGAATCCAACCTAGGTGTTAGAGTTGGATACAAAATTAAATATAATCATAAGTCTAATTAGGGTTTGATAAGTTATCAAAACTAATATTATAGGTTTATTAAATTCGTTTGTCATAGGAAGTAAGAGTTTTTGCGAATATTATATATGTATTGATAATTTTTTTCATTTACGTTAATCTATTCATTGACTAAATATTGTGCGGAGTAAAATCCTCATTTATGTAGTGCTTTGATGAAACTACTGTTTCTTCTAATTAAATTTATAATTGTTGAAAATTTTGTATCTAGCGACAATATCTATGGTTTGAGGGATTATATCCCAACTCCATTTTTCTCAATAGTTTTTCATAAATCCAAATATCAAGTTTTTGTTTTCTTTAAGATTAAAATTGCATTCGCAGTTAAATTTTCTTAGCTGAGTAAATTTTTCTCCAAAATAAATCACCTTTTCTTTTATTTTGTTTGTCGAAGCCTTTTCTTCGTTGTCACGATTTTTCGTCCTATTTCTCGTGGATTCGACCCCGACTTACCAGGTTATTACTTGAGCGACCAACTTGCACTTGAGCCATAGGAACATGCATGGGATACACATTTTGTGTCGCCTCAATAACTTAAACACTTTCACGGATAGTCATGTGAGCCTAAATGAAAAATCTACCATCAATGAAGATGATCATTTACATGATAGTTCCATAGTTTGGTCTTGCAATTCCCAAGTATATGAAGTTGAGGAAGAAGAAGATATGAGTGAAGAGAAAGAGAGTGATCTTCAAGTTGCCTTCCATGAGTTGTATGCGGAATTGTTGAAACTGAAGAAGGGAAATTTGAAATTAGAGGCTAAATTGAAGGAATTGTACCATAGGTAATAATGATAAATTGATTAAGGATTTATGGTAACATGAGAAGACTTTTAGGGAGAAGCTCGAATACATTGAGGGGGAGAGAGATAACCTTCATGGATCGTTTGAAAATTTGAAGCAGGAGTCCTTAAAATTTGACCATCCTAAATGTTCGCTTTAGTCTATAATTTAAAAGTTATAAGATGAATTAAGAGACTCGAGTTGTGTCAAATCTGATTTGAAATCTAAGACAAAAAGTTAGATTAGATTTTAAGGGTCATCCTAATAAAAAATGACAGTATTGGTATAGTCTATGATCATCCCAATGCTTCTGCTGCTAAAGCTAAGATCGAGATTTTGAGAGAGTCAACCTTCGCTAAGGATATTCCAAAGGTTAACACAAAGGTTGTTGATGATGCTGTGAACAACACCAACAGATCAAGGTGTTATTGAGCTCAAACTAGTAAAATAATGGCAACAAGTAAGCAATATAGATATAGAAGGAGGTGAGAAGAAGAGGAGAAACACACTAATATAAGTGGTTTAGCCTATCTAGGCCCATGTCCACTGTGCATGTGAGTGATCTTCACTATAAATTAAGGGCTCTAATAGGCTTGTGATACAATACACTCACTTTCTCTCTCTACTTGTGAAGTTCAACAAAGCTTCTACTAGGGTTTATAGTAATCGATCCTTTTACAAGGAAGGGGAAGACAAGTATATATAGTGCTTGGGGGGTGTAGTGTACCCCCAAGCATGCAATGATCATGTGTGTGATGATCTAGCCAATCTCATGTGGACACATCAATGTGCCACATGTAGATAATGATGACCAAATATTCCCTCACATGAGGGAATAATTTAGTCATAACAGTTTTATCCACGTGTTCCAAGTCTTCCTTGTACTTGCATATGCTCTGACCTGTGACATCATCAATTGGAACCTCGAGCTATTTGGGGATGAGGTTGATCATTATGATAGGTGCATTGGTCCTCCAACCATAAGTATAACCTTGGCCAAGTTAAGTAGTCGAGGTTAGGTAACTAGGCCTAACTGTGGTGTCGGCTGAAGCAGAGTATGGGAGTGGTCATAGTTTAGACCATAAGGCTATTGCTGACCTCGGGTGCTGCCTAGTCGAGTTTTATCCATGTTAAGTCGACCTTATAAAGAACGACATTCTTACTGACTGATGTGACCCTTATAGTGACTTGACCTTGAAATAGGACGGTGTTGTTACTCAGAGTATGAGGGTACACTTTGGTCATATCAATCACCCCTTAGCCTTCTATGTGAATGGATGGCTGAGGGGTATATATGCTCAGCTGCTTGGGAGGATGTTTCTACATATTGGGATATAGGATTAGCCATGAGGACACATATCACACTTAGAACTGGTCTGCGTCTGTCCCAATGCAATGAATGATGTGATGACACCTTTTAGGGTTTCGAGGGGAAATTATGAGCTCAAAGACCAAGGCGCCTCATCATTATAATGGTATTTAAACCATTTTCTATTTCCTTTCCCCTTTCTTCATCCCTTTGGTTTCCCGCTTTTGAGTACTCTCTGTAAAAACCTTCATAACTCCATAGCCTTCTTTACATCCTACTTGCGCTCAAGATTTTTTAACCTTTAGTCATCTTCTTCCATCGTCTATCCTCACCCAAGTATTGCTCTTCTACCTTTGTTTTTCCATTTCTGGCTTTCAGTTGCTTATTTGGCTTTTTCGATGGCATTTCTATTTTTCAATGAGCATTACCACTACTGTCTAGTGTTTTAGGGTCAAGGTTGTAGTTGCTAGGTGACCCCCAGGCCATATTTGGCTGTTTCGAGGTTATTTTATGTCAAAATTCCACTTTTGGGTTTTTCGGTGGCCCTTCGATGATCATCTCCAGTGGGCTGCTTCTTCAATGTTCTTGGTGTTCTTGATAGAAAACCCTTTAAACTCCAAGCTTTGATCTTTTTACTTATGTATTAGAAGTTGTTAACCTGTTTGTCTTGTTAGGTTTTTATTAGAAGTGTAATATCATCTCTCGGATGCTACGACCTTTGTACAAACTTGTAGAAGAGTTTTCAACTCTGTGAGAGAAGTGTTTCGAAAAAATTAAACAGGTAGAGTTAGTTCAAGCCGAGGCTCGTGAGGCTGAGGCTTTCCCCTTTGACCAATCTTTTCTCCACCTTTAGACATCATATACCCTAAGGCTTCCGAGGCCTATGACCCTATGACGGAGTCATCTGCTTCAGACCCCATGTCCACATCTAAAGCTGCTGAGAGTGTAGACTCTTTCCAAGAGGTTATGGATTAGTCCCCTAAATAAAATAGAGTTTCTGAAGATGAAGGGGTTTCAGACCGTGCATCGTCTTACAAAGATACTGGGCCTTCACACAGATCTCCCTCTGTAGAAATTTTAATGCCTAACATCGCCTTTCCTCCTCCAATTGATGTCATTCCTCTATCAGCTTCCACTGGTGTTGAGTTTGTAGAGATGTTTCCCAGTGGTGTCCCCACCGATGCCCAGGCTATGGTTGTTGAGGATGATGATGATGAAGAGAGTGAACTCGATACCTCTTTAGCTGCTGGGTATGAGAGATCTGTCATCTAGTATGACCTTCTGGTCTTTTGACACCTGTATTCTATTGATTCCTCAATCATCCTGAGGAAACCTCTGAAGGATGAGATGGCCATTGATGGTCGAAAGGGTGAAATCTGCGTCTACGAAAAGATGTTCAAATTATGTTTTCGTCCACCCATTCACCCAACTATTCGATCCATCATTTCCTATATAAACCTTTCCCCTTCCCAACTGGACCCTAATGCATGGAGGGTCATGGTTAGGGATATCGTCCTTTGAAAGGCTGTTCACCATATCGACCTTTTAGTTAGGCTTTTTATTAGATGTTATACTCCCTCACCTACTAAGAATCATCTAGGCTACTACCACTTTGTAGCTAGAAAATCTAAGAAAAAAATGCTCATAGTTACCCAAACTTCCAATAATAACTGGAAACCTCGGTATTTCTTCATTTCGGGAGCCTCGAAGTTCGGCCCAAATGAGTCTTGTGCAACGTCTGATCCACAAACCCCTCTGAGATGGAGTAAATTCTCTCTTTCAACAAAAGCTGACCATAGTTTAAGCCAAGATAATTATAAGGATGTTAAAGAATTTTGCAACTAAGGAGATAATGGTCGTCTCATCAAATATGAACATCTGATGACCCCCTACTATCTTTATCAAACAGGTTTGGGAGGTGGTCCTTTGTAAGAGCTTCATAAGTTTTAAAAATTTGTTATAAGTTGTGTCTTATATATTTTATCTATATGCTTTTCTAACTCTGAGACTTTTCTTCTTACAGAGCGACTAGAAGGTATCTATGATGACTTCTGGGAAATGTCAAACCCTAACCTTTCAAAACTCATTGAGAGACTAGGTGGCAAGAATGCACATCCACCAGCTCCAATAAAAAATAACTTTGGCACTTCAAAGGCCGATGCTGCTGAGAAAAGAAAGGCTCCTGCTGATCCTGCTCATACTAGACCAAACAAAGTTCCAGTTACCAACCGTGCCATCCTAATTTCCACTGATGACGCTTTGGTTGATCGTCTGTCATAGCTAAAGATAGGTGACAGCGTGATCGACCATAGCATTCAAGCTGCTGATGCTATGGGAATCATTATGATTGAGGAATATAAGCGTTTTCTTCAGGCCTTGGACGCCCCTTTGCTGGCTGAGCTTACCCTTTACGGGGCAGTTCAGGTCTTAAAATTTTTCTTCTAAGTGTTGTCTCTGCTCTTTGAAAGTCATAATTATTTATATGTTTGATCTTTCTCTGCAGTGAGTGGTGTCTCTTCACCGCCAAGCTGACTAGACCTTAAAAAGGTTGCCCCTGATCTAAAAGGGCAGGGATCTTGAGAAAACAGAGGTCGATCTGAAGGTCGAGCTGGAGAAGATGAAAGGAGATATGAAAGAGAGAGACAACCATATCACTCGGCTGAAGGATGAGTATAACAAGGATATGAAGGCAAAAGATGAGAGTCTTTAAATAAGGTCGAAGCTATTGTCAAGGCTGCACTGGCCGACGCTTCAGAGAAGATCATTAATGACTATAAAGTCTCTGATGAATTTATTTGCTTTAGTTTTGACTACTTGGGGAGAGGTATTAGGGCAGCTGGACGATGGGTTGCTCTTAAGCAAAGTGAATCTGGGAGTCTAACCATTTAGGACTTTGTTGATCTCGGCTTTGCACACCATCGTCTTCCTCAGGCTCTTAAAGGAGTGGAAAAGGATGGCGCTGCACCAGAAAAAATTAGTCCCCTGGATGTCACCGAAACTGAAGACGTTGTTCATCATGAGGATGAGGTTGAGATCACTAACATTGGTTTTAGAAACACGATTCCTCTTGTTGATGGGTCGGCTCTAGCCGAGGGACACACTCAACCCTGAGGGCTTCTTCTTCTTGGTACTTATTTTTGCGAAGCTGACTTTAATTTTTCCTTTTTATGAACTGTCGTTGTAACGTTTTGGCTCTTTTGGATACTTTGTAACCTCGTCGTCATTAATGAAAGAAAATTCCACTATTCCTTGCTTCTATTGCTTATCATGATGTTCTATTGCTCAATAACTTATGATGTTCCACTTGTTCACCACAAAAATAGAAACGTAATAACAAAAGCAAACAACGACAGAAACAACCTATATTAATGAGATCACCATTAGAGCCTGAGGTCACCAAATAAATGGTGTTTAGCCTCATAACTCACAAAATTAATGATGTTAAGGGTCTGAGGTCACCAAACTGATGATGTTTATCCTCATAATTCACCAAATTAATGGTGTTAAGGGTCTGAGCTCACCAAATTAATGACGTTTATCCTCATAATTCACCAAATTAATGGTGTTATGGGTCTGAGGTCACCAAATTAATGATGTTTATCCTCATTATTCACCAAATTAATGATTTTGAGGGTCTGAGGTCACCAAATTAATGATGTTTATCCCCATTATTCTTCAAATTAATGGTGTTAAGAGTCCGAGGTCACCAAATTAATGATGTTTGTCCTCATTATTCACTAAATTAATGATGTTAAGAGTCTGCGGTCACCAAATTAATGATCTTTATCCTCATTATTCGCCAAATTAATGATTTTAAGGGTCTGAGGTCACCAAATTAATGATGTTTATCCTCATAATTCACCAAATTAATGGTGTTAAGGGTCTGAGGTCAGCAAATTAATGACGTTTATCCTCATTATTCACCAAATTAATGGTGTTAAGGGTCTGAGGTCACCAAATTGATGATGTTTATCCTCATAATTCATCAAATTAATGGTGTTAAGATACATACACTAGTACAAAAATGTTAATAGAACATTGATGTTTCTTATTGATATTTACTTCTCCATAATTTGATACATGAATTATAAGAAAGCAAGACAACTACAACATCATAAGTAATACTTCTTCAAATGGTCGGCATTCAAAGGGTTTGAGAAGGGTTCTCCTTTTAGATTTTCCATTCGGTAGGTGTCTGGGACGACTTCATCAGTAACTCTATAGGGGCCATGACAATTTGGATGGAGCTTGTTGGGATTTTGCCATATCTTTTTGAGAACTAGGTCTCCCATAACTATCGACTTTTGTTTCACCCTTTGATTATAAAATCTGGTAGCTCTTTGCTAGTAGGCTGCTTGCCTCAGCTCGGCATCTTCTATTCTCTCCTTATTGAGATCAAGATCAAGTCTTATTTATGTCACATTTTTTTAGGGTTATACATCTGAATTCTATGAGTAGGAAGCCCAATATTAGTAGGAATGATAGCCTCTAAACTATAAGCCAATATGAATGGGGTTTCCCCTGTAGGAGTTTTGACTGTGGTCCTATAGGCCCATAACAAGCGTACACATATTCAATACATCTTCCATTTGCCTCTTCTATCTTCTTCTTAATCTTATCAAGGATCGTCGGATTTGTAACCTCAATTTGCCCATTTTCTTGGGGTCGTCCAGGGGTGGAGAAGAATTGTTTGATCCCAACTCTTTCATAATATTTCTCTAGAGATACACTCTTAAACTGAGTCCCATTTTCTGAGATTATGGTATTTGGGAGACCATACCTATAGATGATGCTTTTCCATATGAACTGGAAGGTCTTCTGCTCTGTAATAGTGACCATTGTCTCAGACTCTACCCACTTTGAAAAGTAGTCTATCGCCACAATCAAGTATCGATAGTTATTCACTACTCTAGGTAAGGGTCCTACCAGATCGATTCCCCAAACTGCAAATGTCCAAGGAGATGTAATAGAGGTCAACGGTTGATGAGGCTGGTGGGGGATAGTAGCAAACCTTTGACATTTGTCACATTTTTTCACATATGCTGCTGCGTCTTTAGCTAGGGTCAGCCACCAGTACCCCTGAGTTATGATCCTTTTGGCCAATGACCTTCCTCTAATATGGCCAGAGAAGGAACCCTCATGCACGTTTTGAAGAATATATTGCACCTCAGATGGATGGACACATCTGAGCAATGGGAGTAAAAACCCATTCTTATACAGAGTGTCCCCTATAACAGAGAACTTGGTAGCTCTGTATATGAGCTTCCTTCTTTCCACTTTTGATAGAAGTAGTTCCCCCTCTTTCATGTATCTGAACATAGGATCTATCCATGAAGCTCCTCTGTTCAGATTCATATAAGATCCATCTGAACTTTCATCTTCTTCAATGGTCGGCCGAAGTAGTATCTCAACTGGCACTGTTCATCTAATGTCATTCTTGTAGCTGAGGCTAACCTCATAAATGCATCGGCTCGTCCGTTGTCCAGTTGAGTTATCCTCTTCAGCTTCATTTCTTTGAAATTTTTCATCATTAACCTTACTCTCTGCCTATATTTGTCCATTCTCTCATCCTTGGCCTCATATGCCCCCGAGATCTGATTCACAACCAATTTAGAATCACTATGGACTATGAGATGGCCGATACCAATAGCTCGGGATAAGGAGAGACCTACACCAGGGCTTCATATTCAAACTCATTGTTGAAAGCCTTGAAGTTAAATCTCATAGCATACTCGATGTCTGTGTCGTCTGGTGCCGACACAATCAATCCAGAACCACTTCCATTTTCACAGGAGGTCCCATCAATGTAGAGGTTCCATACAGAGTTGTCCTTTGAGAAGTTTACCTCTGTCAAGGATCCTTATTTGAAGAGATATCTTCCCTCTTCATCCTTACCTGCCTTTTCTCCAACTATGCCTGTCTTGGCCTCATCTCTGGCAGGGCCGACACTTCTTCTCGGCTGGCTGTCTACAATCCTAAATTTGTCTTTTTCAACCTCAACCTCGTCCTTGGCCACAAAGTCTGCCAATGTCGGGCCTTTGATTACCACCCTTGACTGGTAATCAATATCAAACTCTCCTAGCTCAATTTCCCAAGCCATTAGTCTCCCTGATTTCTCAAGTTTGTGAATGACCTATCTGAGCCATGAGTTAGTGAGGATGACCATAGAGTGATCTTGGAAGTACGGTTTCATATTTCTAGAAGCATGAATCAAATCATAATCCAACTTCTCCATCTTAGAATACCTCTGCCGAGACCCTTGGAGCGCTTTTCTGTTGAAATATACTGGCTTCTGTACCCTAATCTCTTCCCTCCCAATAGAAGTGCTAATGGATGACTTCGATACACCTAAGTACACATATAACTTTTCTTATTGGACTGGCTGAGACAGGATTAAGGGAGATCCGAGGTAGGACTTAAGATCTTTAAAATCTTTATCACATTCCTCATTCCATTCAAAGGCTTTCCTGAAGACTTTAAAAATGGAAGACACTATCTGTAGCCCTAGAGACAAACCTGTTACGGGCCTCCACTTGTCTAGTAAGTCTATGAACCTCGTTGATAGTCTTGGGTGTCTTCATTTCCAGTAAGGCCTTTATCTTCTCTCGATTAACCTATATCCCCCTTTGGTTGACAATGAAGCGTAAAAACTTTCCATCTTCGACACCAAATACGCACTTAGCCGGATTGAGTTTCATCTTGTACTCATCCATGGTATCAAAGGTTTTTTTAAGGTAGGCCACATGAGTGTCAGCCTTCAGAATTCTACCCAACATATCATCCATATAAACCTCTATGGAATTTCTAATTTGATCCTCAAATATCTTTTTGACCAGGTATTGATATATAGCCCAGGCATTCTTCAGGCCAAAGGGCATCACTTTATAGCAATACGTACTCTTGTCTGTGATGAAAATTGTTTTCTCTGAATCATCGGGGTCCATAAAGATTTGGTTGTATCCATAATATGCATCCATAAAGCTCATCAACTCATGACCTACTGTGGTGTCCACCATGTGATCAACATGAGGAAGAGGAAAGCTGTATTTGGGCCAAGACTTGTTCAGATCGGTAAAGTCCACGCACATCCTCTATTTCCCATTGGCTTTTGGCACTATGACGACATTGGACAGCCATTCTAGGTAGATAACTTCTCTAATGAACTCGACTTCTTCAAGCTTCTTAACCTTATCTCTGATAACGTCATACTTTTCATGGGAGTAGATCCTTCCCCTCTGCTTAACTGGGTTGGCATCTTTCACTACATTAAGCTTGTAACACATGATCTTAGGGTCAATACCTGGCATGTCTACATGACTCCAGGTGAAGATGCTTTGTCATTCTCTTTAGCAACTTGATTAGCTCATCTTTGATCTCAAGCTTTAGGGATTTACCGACCTGGATGGTTTTTTCATCTCATCCTCATTGAGGACGATGGATTCTACCTCTTCCGCGGCCTCTTCCTTTTTGAGGTTTATCTCATCTCTCGTAACAAGAGTGTTAATGTTGTAAGTAGTAGTAGGTTTTTTGTATGCCTCTCTTTCCTCAGCAGAGGTAAAGTAGCATTCACGTGCTGACGTTTGATCACCCTGAACTTATCCTACTCCATAAGGAGTCGAGAACCCGTCCAAGTATGAGGTTGTAGGCTGAGAAGACGTTCTCATCCATAATAAAAAACTTTATTTTTTTAGTTAGACATTTTGGCCACTCATCCCCCATTCTTATATCCATCTCATACATCCCCAAGGGGTGAACTTTCTCTCTGCTGAAGTCGATCAGAGGACGGTGGTAGGGGACGAGCCTTACCCGGCTAAGTCCCAAGGCCTTGAAACAAGGCCAGAATATGACATCTGTCGAGATTATCCCATCAACTAAGATCCTCGGCACCTCACATCCATGCACTCTAATTGTGATGACGACAGGGTCATCATGTGGAGTTAGGATACCCTTAAAATCTAGTCTTGAGAAGACGACTATCAGGGTGTCCATATCCACCTTCTTTCTTTTCTTAGCTTTCACATTAATTGAAGTCGAGTGCATAACCTCGACCTTTGTAACTTCCTTTGCCTGTGCCACATAAGCTTTTCTATCCGCTACCTCAGAGCCTCCTCCTGCTAGTCCCCCACAGATCATACCAACACCAAAAGAGATCATGTTTAACCTCTTTACTAGGACATTTTCATCCTTTGGTGGGAAATCAGGGTCATCATCATCTTCGTTTGAGGTCTCATCACGCCTGTCAGGGACGTCCTCTTGGCACTTGTCATTCCTTCTCTTCCTAGGGTCGGATCGGCCACCCTGTGAAGCACCTTTATCAACATACTTCCTCAATTTTCTTGCCTTCTATATTTTCTCAATCTTGTCTTTCAATGCGAAGAATTTCTCAGTCAAATGGTCGTGGTCTTGATAGAATTCACACCATAAATTTTTGTTCCTCTTGTGAGGAGGAGCCCTTAGCTTTTCTGGTGGATCTTTATCTCATTGAGGATGTGCTCACAGCTTACAGTCAATGGAGTGTAGTCTACAAACTTATAGTCTGCCGACCTTTTCTTCCCATCTTTGTTATTTTTCTAAAACTTGCTTCCACTATTGTTTCCTTTCTCATCCTCATACTTAACAACCATTGCTTCCTCAGCATTCATGACCTTCCTAGTTGTTGCTAGCAACTTGGACATTGATTTGGGAGGGTCTTCAGCAAGCTTCCATAACAACTTTCCCTTTTGGAGGCCTCCGATGAGGTCTATCATAGCTATGCTTTCTTTATAGTCTTCCACTTCTAACTTTTCCTTGTTGAACCTTGCGATGTAGAGTTTCTTAGACTCTCATTTTTCCCTTGCTTGACATAAATAAGATGAGTCGTCTCTTTCTAAGGCCTTACCCCAAAGCAGAAGTTGAGGATGAATTGCTCACCAAGTTGTTTAAAATTCTCAATGGAATTCTTTAGAAGAAAAGTGAACTAGACGTGAGCAACCCCGATTAAGGTGCTTGAGAAATCTCGGCACCTCATCTCATCAGAGATGGAGTAAATATATGTTTTTAACTGGTATAATTTAATATGATGGACATGGTTGGTGATTCCATGGTACTTGGGAGACACTATAGGAGGCTTGAACTTGGCTGGGGTTGGAAAGCTGACGATCTTTTCCACGAAGGGTAAACCCTCTGAGTACCCCCTATGCAAAGGGTCTCGGATTTTTAGGATATCCCCAATGTTATCTTCAAGACTTTAAATTGAGTCATTCCATGGCTTAGGAACGTCGGTCTGGCCGAGGTTATCCCCTTCCACCTCCAAGGGTTCAACTGGGGGTTTCCCTATTACAGCGTGACGTCGGCTGTTGACCTCCCCCTCGCCTTCGTCTAGGCTATGTGGGGGTCGACCATGATGGGGCTGACAATATCCCCCTTCTCTTCTGGAGCCAACAAGACTTATTAACCTTGATAACCTCTCCCTCAGGTCATTGACTGGGCCGAGCCTTTCAAAGGACGACCCTCTACTCAATCGATCAAATGCTTATCCGCTTGAGCAAACATCAGAATCTCGTCTCCCACACTGACCTAGGCTCTGGTGAATAGGTCGTACAGTATTAAAAGAAATCTCATATGGCTCCTAGCATTCTATTAGAGTCACATCGGCCTCCTCATCGTCATACTGGTCCTTAGTGCAAGGGTGTCCTTGCCTCCCCAGGCGTAAATGCCTAGGGTCAGCAACATCCCTCCACCACTGGGGAGGAGGTAGATCTTTGCATGGTGCCTGGGTTAGTCCCCTGGCCTCCTAATGTTGTTCTTATGCAGTTTTCGAAGTGATCATATTCGGTTAGATTCCTGGTGGCCTCCTCATCACATTTTGGATGAATTAGGCAAATTGCTCCTGCATAGCTTATTGGCTAGCCACCAAGGACTTCAAGGTTGCAGTCACCTCAGCCATCTCAGACTATGGTGGTGCATGGATGGAACTTGGCCCTCCCCCACCAGCTGGTGGAGGAAGTGGTGGTAACTTTGGTGCCATATGTTTGAGTTGTGATTAAGAGACTAGTGAGCTTGAAAACCTTAATGGATCTCTTTTAATGGTGAAATAACTCCACACAATGGGGAGGATTGGTGCACCACCAGAGTCTCCGATGAGGCCAAGCTTTAAGAAGGAAGAGATATAGCTTCTCGTTCCCACAGACGGCGCCAAACTGATGATGCTATAAACAACACCAACAGATCAAGGTGTTGTTGAGCTCAAACTAGTAAAACAATGGCAACAATTAAGCAATATAGATATAGAAGGAGGTGAGGAGAAGAGGATAAACACACCAATATAAGTGGTTCAGCCTATCTTGACCTACGTTCACTGTGCAGGTGAGTGATCTTCACTATAAAATAAGGTCTCTAATGGCCTTGTGATACAATACACTCACTTTCTCTCTCTACTTGTGTAGTTTAACAAATCTTCTGGTAGGGTTTATAGTAATCGATCCTTTTACAAGTAAGGGGAAGACAAGTATATATAGTGCTTGGGGGGTGTAGTGTACCCCCCAAGCATACAATGAGCATCTGTGTGATAATCTAGCCAATCTCATGTGGACACCTGGCTGTGCCACATGTAGATAATGATGACCAAATATTCCCTCACGTGAGGGAATGATTTAGTCATAACGATTTTGTCCATGTGTTCCAAGTCTTCCTTATACTTGCATATGCTCTAACATGTGACATCATGAACTAAAACCTCGGCCTATCTGGGGACAAGGTTGATGATTCTGATAGGTGCATTGGTCCTCCAACCATAAGTATAAACTTGTCCAAATTAACTAGTCTAGGTTAGGAAACTAGGCCTAACTGTGGTGTCGGCTGAAAAAGAATATGAGAGTGGTCATAGTTGAGCCCATAAGGCTGTTGTTGACCTTGGATGTTGCCCAG
This sequence comes from Sambucus nigra, assembly GCA_949130495.1. NCBI lineage: Eukaryota > Viridiplantae > Streptophyta > Magnoliopsida > Dipsacales > Adoxaceae > Sambucus > Sambucus nigra. Next base: position 132,647,125 of record OX422216.1, on the reverse strand, counting down.
CTGAGGTTGATCCATGTCGAGCCGACCTTACAAAGGACGACCTTCTTGCTGACTAATGTGACCCTCCTGGGGACTCAATCATGAAATAGGATGATGTTGTTGCTCAGAGTAAGAGGGTACACTTTTGTCATATCAGTTACATTTCTCATGTGTACACATGCACACACTGTGGTAGGAAACTTCACCTTAGGAAGTTTTATTATAATCTTATAAAGAGTCCTAGGAAGTCAAGATCTCGTGTCACCATGGTTCCCAAAACCCGAGGTATTAAATCTTCATCTATTGGGGTTAGGAAATCGGATTTGGAGGAACTTAATATTATACCTGTTGATTCCCACATACTTTCACATGATTCATCTCATGTTACGTCTTATGAGTGATTGTGTTTGAATGTCTTTTATACAATAGTTTTGTTCTTCATGTTATTTGTTTTGACCAGTGCTATGATGTTTGTGTGTTTTGTTTTTTGATTCTTTATTTTTTAAGTCTATTAAAAATACAAAAATATTTTTTTTCTTTTGAGTCATTTTTTATGAAAAAATTATAAAAAAATCAAAAATATTTTAATTTTATTTGTGTAGTGTTTTACACATTTTGTATGTCATATCGGTGTATTTGGATCCTATTCATTCCATATTTTCCATGTGTCTATATCATTAGAGTATGGTTTACGATGTTTGGATTGTTTTTTAATCACGCTTTGTATGGATTTGTTCGAATTTGGTTTTGCTTAATGGATTCGTCTAAGTATATGCCTCCGCACACACTTTCACGAGCTCTTTTGAATTTTAACTTCTTACATTTCATGAGATAAGTGAGGTATTATCCTATCAATGTTGTTAAATACATATTTATATATCTGAGAAATTTATGCTTGTAAGAACCATTGCGGTAAGAATGCTTTTTATTATAAAAAATTAAAAAGTGTGCAATAAATAAGTCTATGAAGGGAGTAAATCTCCTTTGCATGAAAAACTGCCATTGACAAGAGCCTTTGAATAAAAAAAGAAAAGAAAAAGAAAATATTTTCCAAGGCTAAAGTCTAGAATTTTATCATAAAAATAATATCTTCAAAAAGAGCAAAAAAAATGAATATTTATATGTTTAAGGTATAAGTTGAAGATTAATAGGTTTGCACAATGAGTCATAATTCATCATTAATGTTTGACTCTATTGATTTAAGAATCATCAATATTTTATAGGCTTTTGTGCATTTAGTCCATTTATCTGTCTGAGTTCACATTATTTGTCCTATGAGGATAAATCTAAGTTTGATAAATTAATGCGATCAAATAAATCTCCTTAGACTATCTTGAGTATTTGGGACATCTTTCTTTTGTTTTCTAGTTCACGTCCCTTTACTCCATTCCATATTTTGTTTTCCAATTTACTCCCCTTCACTCCATACCACATTTGTTTAGACAGAGTGACTTCATTGAGGGAGATATCATTAATTACGTTTAAGTATATACCATGGATTTATTCTTTTAAATATAATTTGCTCGTATAGAACTTCCACATTAGGGGGTTGAACATACTCACATTTTAATTTTAAAGAACTATAACTTAAGAGTTTTAAAATCATGTGATTCCATGATTGATTCCCTCAGTCGTGGGAGAAAGGTCAAGATAACACGAGGAATGAATCACGTCACCATTTTATACACCAATGGAGATCCTAGGATTTATTTTTGAAACCCCTCTCTCATTTAATATTTTTAACTTGAGGGTGTTACTCTAAAAATATTATTCAATTCTAATTTCCTGAATTAAATCAATAATAATATCCCCATTTATAATAAAGATTAAATTGTTCGGTCTCACAATTTTAGTTTACGAAAATAATAGAATATTTTAATTAAAATAAAAACCTAGATACCAAATTTAATTTTTACGATAAATTGATCGCATGATTGAATTTAATCTATAAATGAATAAAAAATCATTTTCCAAAAAAAATATTCTTGGTGTGTCACACAATAATAATCCATGTCCAAAATTTCATGGGTCCTTAATTATCAGATTAATTTGCACATAATAATTATCAACATGAGTGCATATGTTAAAAATATAATCAAACAAAATCACAAGCAGTTATAATTAAACTAGAAAACTAATTCCATTTTCCATTATGTCTTTGGGTCCCTCTTGAATAAGATTTCTCCACTAACTTTACTTCTTCACGAATCTGACTTTTGGAATCTCCAAACTCTACCGATGATCATCTCAAATGAAAGTGGAGAAGAATCCAACAAAAAATAAAATGTGAGCATATTGGTGTGGTCGAATCAATTTCGAGTTAAGGGTAGGATCAATTTCTAGTTAAGGGTAGGATCAATTTGAGTGATGGATCATCTAATTTGAGTATGGATTGATCAATTTCTGCAAAACTATAAAACTACATTGTTTTGTCTACAATTGCAAACTTTGCAAAAATCATGAAAGCAGTCTCCAAACTTGATCATTAAGTCACCAAACTCCATGGAACTTTCCCCGTGATCAAAACCCATCAAAACATAGGAATTTAACAATTGAAAACAATCACACCCCCTCACAATCTCCTTTGAATACACGATTTGCATAAAAATTATATTATACAACCAAATTGAAGTGGAATAACTATGGATAAAGAACTATTAGATCCATGCAAAAAAATATGTGACCATGATGGAAGGTATAAGTATTAAAATCCTATAAACCAATCTTGTAAGATTCCAGACACAAACATGCATACATAAAAACATACGAAAGTAGTTCATGGTAGATCACTTGGATCTTCTAAAACATGATGAATTACTTACCATTGTGATCTAATATTAACTTTAGAGATTGTCTTTAAAAAAATTCTTCCCAATGATTTTTGATTCATCATACTTTAGAAAAATAAGTAAAAACTAGATCAATATTCAACTGAGTGTTATATCCACGAGAGTATAACTAGATCAATATTTAACTAGGTGTTATATCCACAAGAGTAGAATTTATAGATCATTGCAAGAAGAAGTGATATAAATTAAATGAATGCTACGAGATAACGAGAGGATCCACGAGAGAGAGAGCACATAAAAAATCACAAAAATTGTCCAAATATGGATTCAGGGCAGTATGGGTAGGAACTTGTGACAGTTTGGTTGTACCCAATAAATTTAATGTAATTTCCATTGCCACCAGTTTTCGAGGGCTAGATGTAGGTATCCCATATTTTTTTTGTTACATCATGGCTCGTTGTGACTAAATGTAGCCCTATGTGGACTAAATTGTGTCTAGATTATGTATGGCTTATTTAATTCATTGTTGGTTTTTTGTTCCTATCCCTTGTGTTATAGTCGGATGTATTATTTTTCTAGTTTGTGTGTTAACCTAGAAACAAGATATTATATTACAATTTGGGTTGGGTTGTGGGAATGTTTGTGAATTTAGAACCTGATGTGGATAAGGGGGTATGAGTGTCTATGGTTACATAGATCGATATGCAAGCCTATGGTACTAATATGTGTATACATGATTTTATGTGTGTAGCTATTTGGGGATATATGGTCCTAGAGTATGCCTATTTTGTGATGTTGTTTGTGGATGCATGGCAGAGTGATTACTTATGGCATGTTTAAATGACAGGTTGACTGATGACACGGGTATTTCATCGGGGATATTATGAAGACATGATTCATTATATTGGTACATCACGTGTGTATTGACCGATGAAACAACTTTATTGATGATGGGAGAATGGTTTATTTTCTTAGGGATATCCATAGGTGTGGATTGGTTGTTGTCGTAATTCACATGGGTATAGCTTATGCTATTAACGGGGATATGGTCTGAAATATGATGCAAGCACATATGGGAGTGAATATGATTATAATAAGGAGATATGGATTCATTAGGATATTATTTTGGGGGTGAGAGGTTTTGGTCCACATAGAAGTCGATACAAGGCTCAATGTAGTAAGCTATTGGGAACATTGCTCAAATAAGTAGGTTACAATTATATAGGAGGGTTTATTGTTGAATTATTTGTATGACATATGAATTCCAATTAGGGGTTGAGATATGGATCCAACAGCCTGCCGTTTATTACTTTTTGGATTGCATTTGAGAGCCCCATTCATTATATTATTAGTAGTCCTTGTGAGTGCCCCATATATTATGTTAATTGTTGTTCATATGAGTGTTATATACATTATGTTATTTATTTATTAGTGGTTCATATGAATTCCATATATGTTACTTTATTACTTTACTAGTGGGTCATGCAAGTGCCCTATCTGTCATAGTCACAAGTTGGCTGAACATATGGTGGGATTATACGATTAACTGATATTTATTTGTGGGTCGTGTAGGTTCCCTATTATGAATTTATGTGGTTGATGTAATAATAATGTTTACATACGGTTCATTAGTGTGCCAATCGTCTGTGACCATAATTTGGGTGTACTTAGGTTGGTGATATCCTAACAGTTGCATACTTATAACAAAATTCATGGGGTAGATATATGATTGGGTTATCTATTGATGTATTTTTCTTAGTGCATGAAAATGCACGTGATATTAATATTTATGGTATTATCGGCTAGTTTTTTTTATGAGAAGAGGGTGACTATTGGTAACATTACATGTATATTATGAGATTTTGTATGGTAACAAGAGTTGATGGTATAACTAGTAAATAGTGGTATTGGCATGCTAACTTGTAATAGTATTCCCCTTATTAGATTGGTTATATATGGAGATCTAAATGAGGCGTTGTGATGATATATTAAAATTCAAGATGGAAAGAGTTATACACCATCAAATATTGATAACACATGGTATTTTCTTGCATTTCTATATTGATTAGGCCCATGGAGTTGATATGTCACTAATGGAAGGGGTTAACCCTTCATTAGGGTATTGTATATAGTATTAGTACTTAAGTGATCATAATATATGGGTATGTGGAATCCTTGGTTCTTTTCATGATATGGAATATTGAGATGTTACTCCTTAGGATGTATAGAGATGCACTTACTGTAATGATGATCCCTTGAATCGGTAGTTATGGTAAGGTAATATCTTGGTGTGAAGGATTTGTATCCTTGAGGTTGTAAGTCCGGTATCTATTAGACTTTAAGGACCAGCTGGGTTAGGTAGAAGTGTATTTGGGGTTACCTGTTTAGATTTTCATGTCCCACATATGGAGTGTAGTTCTTGTTAGAATCTAGGAAACTATATAGTGATGGGATGTATTGGTATAAGATGGACCTTATTAATACCTTTATAGACATGGTTAGATAGAGATGTCCTCGTAATTAATAGTGGTTTCTGTGAGACATTTTAATGAAGGCACATATGTCTAAATTTGTAATATATCCTAGAGGGGGATAGGAAGTATCAAGTTATAAGGTGATAGTATTGGTGGGATTTATGAAGAGGGAATATATTATTTATGACCTGGAGCTCCGATTACTTGAGAGTGAAGATAGAGCATCAAATATTGTTAGATATTTTAAAACCTCTTGAAGTTCTAAGTGGAAATAGGAAAGCGTCTCCATGGCCAAGATAATGATAATTCATTAAGCGCCACTCGAGATTGTGTTTAATAAGGATGAGAGGTTTATATCACACTTTTGGTAGATTTTTGAGTAGGTAATGGGGTTTGATCCATGTTTGAGCACTTCATATTATTTGAAGAGCGATAAGCACTTTGAACGGATGATTCACGTTTTGGGAAAACATGTCGCGATATTGAATACTAGGCTTAAAGGGAAGCTATGAGAATTACTTTCCAATGGTGGAGTTATCTTATAAAAATAGTTATCAACATCATTTTTATCATGGCACCCTTTTAGGCATGGTATGGGTGACCTTTCGGGTTCTCCAGTTTATTGGACGTAAGTGAAAGAGAAAAAAATTAATTAGGCCGGAGTTAAGGACACTTAGGAGAGGGTAACCCTTGTTATAAAAGGGATGAGGACTAATTAAAGTGGGAAAGAGATCTGTACATATAGGGTGTGATATGGTCCAAAGAGACGTGATGTTGAAAATCCAATCCGTAGGGTCCTTCACTGTTGATACAAAAATTAGTCAGCTGATGTAGACCAATTATATAAACACACGTGTCATCCAATATGGCACGAATTCAATGTACTGACCTACTCAACATACCGAACTACTCAACATACCGAGCTACTCAGCGTACCGAGTAACTTGTGAGGAAGATCAAACGACAAATACAGATTCAATGATTATTCTTTACCATTTACAGATGTATATGCCCATTCAATAACGTCATATTGTCTATTCACACTAGTAGCCCAAGGGCTATAAATACATTGTAATACCCTCATGGCAGGGTAAGCTATCAGAAGCAAATGTAATTGAGATCGAGGCAAGACACCCAGTAATATAAGATAGTGGACGTAGGCCATTTCATTAAGGTTGAACCACTTTAAAAATCTATTGTCTTATTTTTATACTCATATTTATCTGTGATTAATTAATTAGATCAAATCTAGTTTTTACATCAACAACTATCATCAACCAAGTGGAATTACTCATTGGAAGTTCCTTAGAGACAACAAGGTGGATCATTATATCAATTTAGGAGATATGGAGTTTCATCTTGATGTAATCTCCGTAGGAGAGAAAGAGAGAACTAGATTCGACACTCTTTGATTCAGGTATGTGACAAATTCTAGGAATGATATATTGTTATTAGGGGGAAGAATGTAAGAGGGCATTGTTGGTGAACCACAAATATATTAATTATATATAATAGAGAATGTATGGGATGAATTGGTCTTCTCATCGTAGGAGGTGATCATGGGGACCAAAACCTTTGTGGGGGATCCATGTTCTCAATGCGTTGGACATGAGGAAAGGCTAATCTAATGCCTAAAGACCTTTTGACTTAGTTCCTTACAGTATGAAATCTGTTAATCTCCATTTTTCACTTCTTACTTCTTTATTGACATTCTTAAAGTACTCCTATAGGAATTAATTTTCCTACTGAGGATGATCAAGAGGAAAATTGTGTCGTTTCCCCTGAGAGCGTGTAGTCACTTATTCCACTTTAATAGTGATATGATGGGGCAAAGGCAGCTGCTCATGATGTTGGTTGTGCTTGTATTCATAAGGAGTTGTATATTTAGATGTATGACCATCATGAAGTGATGGGAATATCTCAGGGGATCAGACAATGATGATTAGGCACATGTATTCTGGATCCACAGCCCTCTGTTCATTCCCTTAATTGCCTCTTGAGATGAGAATTCTCACTGGCATAGAATCGGGTCTCACTCTTACATTGGAGTACACGCTCTTTATATATTTTGATTCAATGTGATGTGAGGTTGTGGTTAGAGTCCTTAGGTGGGGTGTCGGGACAATGAATATAATGATTGATGGGGTCTCATCCCTTAAATCTGGCATGACTAAGTAGTGAAGGAAATCCGACAAGAGACTGGTCGTTCCACTTAATATGAATCTAAAATCAAAATTGATGACCTCTATGGGAGAAAAATGACTATCTTGCACTCATGTGGATAATATAGCAACCTTTAGATGGGGGAACTGGAACTTCCCATTGGCGGGGATAAATTATAGGGGTTAATTATAGAAAAATATTATTACCCAATTTTTCCTTGAGGACAATGCACATTGTAAAATATTACACATAGTGATATGTGATTTAGCAAGTTTTTCTTACCTAAGTCCACAGTTGTAAAATATTACACATAGTGCTTCAGTGAAATCTGTACGACCAGCTTTGAAGTAATATGTACACTTATTCATCAACTCTATATCATGAGCTAACAACAGTTCCATCCTGAAAATAAACTAGAAAAGACAAGTAAAAATAGATCAACAACAGTACAGCTATATTGAACAGCAAAGGAGAAATACAGAATAAATAACAAGTATATTTTATTAATCATAATGGAGGAGGGTACAACCAAAAGTACAAAATAAAAGAAAAAAATTACCGAACAACATTACACCTTCTACTTATTCCCTATAACATCCTCGGCTGATTTTGAAGAAGGAATTGGTTGCTCGGTGGGCCACTGACGTTGCTCGGAGGAAGTTGTTATTTGCTGAAATTTCTCGAAGGATTGAGGGATAGTGGCAGCAGGTGTTTATTCTACTATCATCAAAGAAGATTCATCAGATCTAGCTTCATCTTCTTCTTCTTCTTTAATAGCAGGAGGAGGGCCGTGAACATGTATCTAAAATAGTTCAGAATCCTCAGAAATGTTCAACTCCTTCAACGCTGCAACCAATCCATCCTTAAAGAACTTTAAACTTTCATACTCCATTTTAGTAAAGTCAACAGTTATAGCTTTGTTCCATAATTTCTCCCATCCATAGCTAAAGGACTTCTTCATAGTAACTTTTCTCTTCGCCTTCTCCGAAGAATCATTTTTCCTAAGAAGATCTTCAACAGATTTTACTTTCTATTCAAGATATTTCTTACGTCGTTCATCCTCTTAAAACTTGCCCTCAGATTCCTCCTTGTTGGAAACGACGACCTTCAATTTCTCCTATACCTCCTTGGAATCTTTTATAGATTATTACCGAGCTAGATCAGCCTCCTTGGCAGCTTTCCCAGCTTTTTATTTAGCTGTCTCAACAGACTTGATTTTATTCTTCCAAGTAGTCTTATCATTATCATACTTTTATCGGGACTCCTCCAAAGATTTTGATAGCCCAGAAAGGGCTTCTTATACTTTACTGGAAGAGAAAGCATCTTTGATAGCTTCATCCTTCTCCAGAATATTATTGAAATACACCAAAAACTATAGAAAGAAGAAAAACTCAAATCAGAATATAAAGATTGCACGCATAATTGAAATGGCATGTATAATGACACTTACTGATGCAAGTTGTTGGGTTGCCAAGTCAGTGACTTTCCCTCGAGGAGTAGAAGTCTCAGCAGCTCGGAAATAAGGAAGAGCTCCAAACCAGATAAATTTCTTAGCCAAGCAAGGAGTAATGAGTGCTGGAGAACTAGACTTCAAGGAAGGTATTCTAACCCCAGTAGGTTGAGCAGTAGCATCAACGGTCTTCTCATCAAGACCCCTTCTCAATATTTTCAAATGAGCAACCTCTTCAATAAAAGGTGATGTCTCTTCTCGAATAACAACAACCCCTTCAATCAAAGGTGCTACCTCTTTTGGAATAATGGAGGGCTTCTTGCTGATCTCCTTGACAGCTATGACTGCTCCCCCAGATGGAGCAATATCCTTTTTCTTAGTCCCTTCAGCTGGGACATTTTCTTTGCTCTTTTTTACCCCATCTACACTAGGGACAACCTTGGCAAAGAGATCAGACATTCTCCTCTTCTTAGTCATTAGGTCAGCAATAGAAGTGCCCAAATTAGAGGAAGATTCTTCAATAATTGAAGAAGATGCTGGAGCCGGCTCAATATCAATCACCAAAGGAGGAGTAAGAGTCCGAGTAATAAAAGAGGAAGTGGTGTTCTTATATCTCAGCAAATAGGAAGCAGACCTGACGTGCTCCCTAATAATTGATTGATGCAAACTCCAGATGAGCTTCAAATATTTTATATATATCACTCTCTTTTGGGGGGTTTCTTTTACTGTCAACTGCAAATCAAAAATGAAAAAGCAAAAGTCAGTGAAACATTTTATCAAACAAAAATAGAGCTGGCTTAAAAAAAATAACCTATCCCATTTCCATAAGGTGGACATCTGGGACCTTGGTACACGTCTTTCCCCTTTAGTGGGGGGTGTTACCAATTTTTCATCATAACCCCATGTTCAAAATAATCCCTATTAGAATCAGGGAGATTGACCACTAAAGCTCTGTTAGAAAACCTGGTTTTTAAATAAAATGTGGTGTCATTGGTGACCCATTTATAACAGTACATAATTTCGGGAATCCCTAGATGAGTTTCATGAATTTAATTCAACATATGTAAGCCATTAACTACCCTCCATGTATTTGGAACTACTTTTGTAGGTACAATATCAAAATATTGGCAAAATTCCAAACACAGGTGACTAGGCGGGAAAGAAAAATCACATTCTGCTACAAAAATAGAGGGAAACCAGTGTCCCTCCGCTAGAGAATATAAATCAGAAGGGAAAGTAGGTTCTTCCAAAACAACCCAAGAAGGAATCTCAAAGTCGGCCCTAAACTTATCTAATGACTCGATAAGGTAAACCATGATGGCTAAAGCAAACAAAGAAAAAGGAAAGAAGAAATTCCTACAGAAGATTAAGGAATCAGCTAAGGCAGATAATTTTAAAGAATGTTCGTAAGAAGAAAAATGAGAAGACAAAGAGTTTGGAGACAAGATAGCAAAAGTTAGAAGATAATCGGATTTTACCACCGTTATATATGGTGCATCGTGAAATGAGAAAAGTAATGATCACACATGACGACAGTTGTGTTCCCGACGACTAATCGAAAGAAAAAGACATAAATACCCAAGAGGTTGTGAAAAACTCAAAATATTTGTAAATTTTCCATTTCGCGCTCAAAATTGTTACACAAAATAGAAAAATTTTACAAGTGTTGCAGTTCTGTAATTAATCAAGATGTAAGAAATGTAACCGAGCAACTTTTGGGTAAAATGTTCCACACTCTCATATAAAAACTCAACTGTGAAACATTGGGGGCTTCTATTGATACAAAAATTAGTCAACTGACGTGGACCAATTATATGAAGACACATGTCATCTAATATGGCACGAATTCAATATATCGAGCTACTCAACATACCGAACTACTCAACATACCGAGTTACTCAACGTACCAAGCAACTTGTGAGGAAGATCAAACGACAAATACAGATTCAATAATTATTCTTTACCATGTACAGATGTATATGCCCATTCAATAACGACATATAATCTATTCACACTGACAACCCGAGGGCTATCAATACAGTGTAATATCCTCATGGCGGGGTAAGCTATCATATGCAAACGTAATTGAGATCAAGGCAAGACACCCAGTAATACAAGACAGTGGACATAGGACATTTCATTAAGGCTGAACTACTTTAAAAATCTCTTGTCTTATTTATTTTCTCATATTTATCTGTGATTAATTAATTAGATCAAATCTAGTTTTTCATATCAACAACTATCATCAACTAAGTGGAATTAGTCATTGGAAGTTCCTTAGAGACAATAAGGTGGATCATTACAACAATTTAGGAGATATGGAGTTTCATCTCGATGTATCTCCGTAGGCGAGAGAGAGAACTAGATTTGACACTCTTTGAATCAGGTATGTGCCAAATTCTAAGAATGATATATTGTTATTAGGGGGAAGAATGTAAGAGGGCATTGTTCGTGCACCACAAATATATTAATTATATATAATATAGAATGTATGGGATGAATTGGTCTTCTCATCATAGGATGTGGTCATGGGGACCAAAACCTTTGTGGGGGATCCATGTTCTCAATGCGTTGGACATGAGGAGAGGCTAACCTAACGCCTAAAGACCTTTTGACTTGGTTCCTTGCAGTATTAAATCTTTTACTCTCCATCACTATCGGCACCGAATGCTATCGCTAATTTTATTCAACTTTAAAGCCTGTATCAAAGCCTTCATATTGTTTCCTTGTCCGGGATTTTGATTCTCCATCTTTTTAATTTGAACTTTGAGGTCTGAGATTTTGCAGATTTAGGACTCTCGTTCGGTGTTCCATCGATCCTCCTCACCGAGCTAATGTTTCTCTTCCCTCAGCCACTGACTCTTCTCTCTCATAATTCCAGTTGTTTAACGGAGAAACAGAAAAGAAAATGTAAGATTTATAAAGGGTAAGATATGAGGGTTTGGAGATTATTGGGAATTGACAGATATTGGGGTGTAGAGGTCTTTGAAATAAAGGGTGGGGAGGTGGTAGAGGAGGAGGGGGGACAGGGTGGTAAGGTTTTGTTTTTATTTTTGGGTTTTGGATTGCTGATTGTGATGTATGTGTGTGTGGCAAGTGGTATTTTATCCATTTAGGAAAAAAAAGGGAGGAAACCCAATTTAGAGTTTAATTGCAACAGATTGATAGTTAAGGGGGTGAGTTCGTCAGGAATTTTTCTCCAGGGGTGACCATTAAATCCAAGAGAGTTGAGGGGAGTTTGGTGTAGTTTACCCTATTCCTAAATGTTACTTAATTGTAGTATTTAGAAAAATAACATTGTCCCTTTGTGTAGTATAATGATTTCTTATTTTAGTAATCAAATGTAAATTGCACAAAAAGAAATATGTTTGAGTATTGGATCTTAAAGAAATGTTAAAATATGAGACTTTAAAGTATTGTTTGCAATGTTGATGCATAAATCATTATTATATTATTTGTATCTAGGCAATGTGGCTCGGCCATCAGCGTCACGTCTACATCTAGCGCTTTGGAGAGAATTTTGCATCATAATGCCATTTTTAATGCTTTATTTTTTATTCTTGGTTGGGTCTCATTATTTCTTCTATTATCCGTTAGGTACCATTTCTAATTGTAACTGCTAGAATCATTTGTTGAAAACGTTTTTGCCACTTTGAATGTAAATTTTATAAAAAAAAACTGCATAGTAACTTTTAATAACTTTTATAACTTTTGAACAAAACAGGTTACACAAAAAATGTTACAAAAAAATTGTTTTGTAAAAAAGTTATAAGAAAATTATTTTCGTTATTTAAAAAATGGACGGTATTTTTATTTTAAATATTATTACATTGGTATAAAAGTGTTACAAATATATGTTTTATACAAAGATTAAAAAAAGATGGACGTTATTTTATCTGTTTTTAAAATATTTGTTTTATAACAAGATAAATAAATATGGATAGTTATAACAACTCCTATTTTCTCACGTAAAGGCCCGCCAGGCACAATACGCCAAAGATAGGGTTTGCTTGTGAATTAATACCATCCTTAGAACAAATGCGAATACAAATAATTTGTAATTTAAGGCCCAAGTTTGAAAAGTCACTAATACATCTATGATGAATAAGTAGATCCAAACCACCAACAATAATATCAATATCCAACTACAGTAACATAAGTCTCCACCAACATAAAGTAAAAGTTTCGGGATTATGCCCTTACAAATGTTCCAAACAAATAAAAAAAAACTAAAGATGAGAAGCACCTATGCTAGAAACAAATGAGTTGAAACAGGAGAGCAAATGAGACTACAAGACTTCTATAGCATAATCTAGTTATCCCTGTCTAGGAGCACCTGGGGAGAAAATATTTAAATTTGGGTCAGAGCCCGAGGTGTGCAAGAATTAACTTGAATAATTAATGATTACAATAATACAGTCAATGCAAAATAAGTACCCCCTCCCCTTCGTCACTCACATGCGTATAACACCTCACCCCTCATCTAAGTGTGATATTATTCGCACCCCCAATACGTCCAAATAATGAATTGTGACATCACCTCAAATTATAGAATGACTGTATCAATAATTAATTAATTAATTAATTAATGTAATCCCTATATTTAAATTGTCAACTTACATTTATTCCAATCTCATCAGTGTCAAGTATAAGGCATAAATATCTATTATGCACTATATGGTCAAGAATAATATTTATTGTCCACATCCTTAGACAATTTAACTTATTTCAATAGTATTCGGGTAATTAATAATATATGTCCTTCCATATATTTGACACACAAGGGCATCTACCGTTGGTGTCTAATTCGTGCTCTATCGGTAAGTCCGGAGGAATTCCTTATCCTAAGAGAACAACACAAACACACACAAATTGGGGGCGGTCCCTACGCAGCACACCTGTACACAGTCCATACCTAACGATGATACAAGAACGGTCAGCATTAACCCTACTTCTCGTCAGTGGAGCCTCCACATAGTACCTATATGGCCTACACATCATCACGCCCACCTGTGCCAACGTGTGGTACGCGGTCCGAACATTCGAACCCCTGAGCTGATAGGACGGTCCATTGGTATGCCCACACACAAATATATAATAGTACATATTATTATCCCATATAATACATAAAGGTAATTACTCTATAATTACCATAAAAATCCAACCAATGTCCACAGCGTTTTTCCAATTATTAATAATTTATCATCTAATAAATCACTAATTTCATTCCATAAAATGATTACTTAACCATCTAGTTTATTGTAATTATTATTAATAAAAGCGTGGGTGTAATATTACTCCACTAATTAATAAAACCATAACTCATAATTTCCTTTCCTTAATACACCTTTACCACTGTTCAATCTGATAACCCAAGTGCAGAACCAACGAAACTCAAGCTATAGCAAAAAGGGGGACGAGGAGAGAGAAAATCACCACGTCGCTCGAATGACCGTGACTCTCGTTCGGGTGACATGGTGCGTCGCTCGAACGACCCACAACATCATTTGAGCGACCCTCTGTCTCCTACCTTTCTCCGTTTCTCATTACAGTTCGTTCAGTTCGAGATTTTCTAAACCTAGATTGTATCTTCGCAGCCTGAAATATATATATATATATATATATATATATATATAACTCAGTTCTAAGTCCCAAATCAATTAGATGTTTTCATCAACTTACGCCCATTATTTAATTCGCAAAAACAGACTTATTTACCAGGGAATCTATATAAATATCAATCAACAATTTACCACAAACTTCCTCTGCATTGGTTATTAATTTATCCCCAGATTACTACCAAAAGCTTAAGGAAATCTAACCTCAATGTTCAGATTTTCGATACCTAATTTGTGGGATAAATTCTACATATGAATCATTCCTCTACATGTTTGTTTCATTATCAAATCAAATATAGTTATACCTAAATCCCATAAATTTAAAAGAGATAATTATATGCATCAAGAAAAAAATTAAAACCATAGATTAAGCAAGAAAATTCTTGCCTTAGAATGGTAGAAGATATTTCCTTTGATTTTCTTCTTTAGTTCCTCCTCTGTCTTGCTATTTTTCCCTTTATTTGGTGTTTCTCCATATTCCTCCTGTAGCTGTAACTTTTAGGTTTGTGGAATGATAGTGGGGGAGTGGTTTACCCCCACTTAAACTCTAATCAGGTTCTTAATCCCGAGTTGGACCCTAGGTCCAACTTTTGGACCCCAAAATGGATCCGAACTCATAATTTAATTGATCCAAAACTTTCCCAACTTATATATTAATGGCCCAAGGCGATTTTTAAAGGAATGAATCATCTAAATGAGCTCATATGTGTCCCAAAATGTGTTCCGAATTATTTATGCCAATAATAATTACTTTTAATTTGTGTTGCACATAAATTGTGTATTTTCCTTTTATTATATGCAAATGTCATATTCATGCACATAAAAAAAATGACCACACACAAGTATACTAAACAACAAATCTCCACTCGACATTTTCGAATAAAAATATTTATTTAGGTCCAATTTACCAAATTAATTATTTGTTCCAAAAAGAATAATATTTCATTATTTAGTTATAAGAAAATACGGGGTATTTCATTGTCCCCCCAATAAGGGGATTCCGTCCCCAGAATCAAGAAAATACGTAGCTAGCTAGAAGAGTTCAGGATATCTTGTGCGCAGTTCATCCTCCCTCTCTGAAGTTGACTTGTCCTCCCGGTGGTGCCCCTACTGCATTCGAACTAAAGGAACAATCTTGGACCGTAGTGGGCACTCCCGTCTATCCAAAATGGCTACCGATCTCTCCTCATAAGTAACTTCTGGCTAAAGCTCAATATATTCTATATCAATGTGTTGGTAAGCCGCCTCATCTCTGAGGAATCTCCTCAGTGAAGATATGTGAAATACTTCATGCATCCACTGGAAGTGATCCGGTAATCCCAACTGGTACGCTACGGGCCCAATCCTCTCCAAAATAGGGAATGGTCTCATGTATCAAGGAGTCAACTTTCATTTCTTCCCAAATCTCATCACCCCCTTCATGGGAGACACTTTGATCAACACCTGGTCTCCAATATCAAAATTTAAGTGTCTCCGGCCCGCATCCACGTAGCTCTTATGCCTATCATGGGTAATCCGTATCCTGGACTGAATCATCTCTACCTTTTCTGAGGTGTCCTGAATGAAGTCTGGCCCCAGTAACTTATTCTCCCCCACCTCTAACTAGCATGAGGGTGAAAGGCAAGGTCTCCCATAGAGTTCCTCAAACGGTGCCATCCCTATCGTGATCTGGTAGCTGTTGTTGTAGGAAAACTCTACTAAAGGCAAATACTTCTCCCAGCTCCCCTTAAAATCCAAGATACAAATTCGTAGCATGTCCTCCAGCATCAAATTCACTCTCTCCGTCTCCCCTTCGGTCTGAGGATGATATGACGTGCTCAGTTTAAACTCTTCCCCCAAAGCCCGCTGGAAGCTCCTCTAAAAGTGGGACACAAATGTCTTGTCCGTGTTTGACACTATATTGAGCAGTACCCCATGCAGCTTAATAATCTCTACAAGAAAGAGCCTGGCACACTGTTCTGAGCTATAGTCTGTCCTGACCAGTAAGAAATGAGCCACCTTCGCCAAATATTTTGACAATCACCCATATCGAATCATGACCCCTTTGCGAAGTAGGTAGCTCAGTAATAAAGTCCATAGATATGCTTTTCCATTTCCACCCCGAGATTTCCAAAGGTTGCGGAGTACCTGTAGAACGTTGATGAACCACCTTCACCAGTTGACACGTAGCACATCTGGACACAAACTCAGTTATATCCCTTTTCATATCGGCCCACCAATACTAAAGCGCATATCATGGTACATCTTATCCCCTCCGGGATGTACCATAAATAGTGAACTATGATCCTTCGACATGATGTCCCACATCAACTCCACATCATCCGAAATAACCTGCCCCCTCTAGAATCTCAAATCGCCATCATAATCGATAGAAAAATGCTCCACCCCCTCATCTAGCAACTGTCTCACCCGATCCTGGAAAAGTTGATCCTCCTCATTTTCCTTCACCACCCGAATAATGATCTAGAGCATGATGGTGAGAACTGACATAAATGCTCGGGTCAAGTCATCATCCCCATGGAGTGACCTCCACTTTGCCTTCCACACTTCCGCTAACTCCAGAAACGGCTTACGGCTTAGTGCATCCGCTACGATATTCGCCTTCCTCGGGTGATACTGAATGTCGAACTGATAGTCTTTCACAAAATCTATCCATCTCCTCTATTGCATGTTCAGCTCCTGCTGTGTGAATAAGTACTTCACGCTTTTATGGTCTGTGAAAAGTTAATATTTCTCCCTCGGGAGATACTGTCTCCACACTCGTAAAGAAAAAACCATAGCCTTTAACTCCAAGTCCTTGGTGGGGTAATTTCTCTCATGAGGCTTAAGCTTTCAAGAAGCATAAGTTATAGGCCTCTCCTCCTGCATCAAAACCCCGCCAAGTCCCCTTAGGGACGCATCAGTGTAAACTCTGTAATCAACCCTTGCCCGAGGTAATGCAAAAATTGGTGTTGTAGTTAATGTAGTCTTCAGCTCCTCAAATGCCTCCTGTCACATCTCATCCCAAATAAAAGATAACCCCTTCCTCATCAAATTCGTTAAGGGCCCAGCTATCTTGGAGAACCCCTGAATGAATCGTCGGTAGTACCCGGTTAACCCTAAGAAGTTGCGCATCTTGGTGGGTGTAGTGGGATGTCCCCACTTCATCACGGCAGATACTTTCCCTCAGTTCACGGATATCCCCTGCTCGGACATAATGTGGACCATAAATTATACCTCCCTCAAATAAAATTCGCACTTTTTGAACTTTGCATACAACTGATGATCCCGAAGCGTCTGTAAGATCACTTGTAAAGGCTCTGCGTGCTCCTTCGTAGTCCGAGAATATAGCAAAATATCATCTATGAATACGATAGCAAACTGATCCAAAATGTCCCTGAACACTCGGTTCATCAAATCCATTAATACCGTCGGCTCATTGGTTAGCCCAAATGGCATCAACAATCACTTGTATGACTCATAACGAGTAAGAAAGGCTATCTTCGAGATGTACTACTCCCGAACTCTCAACTGATGGTACACCGACCTCAAATCAATCTTCAAAAAATACGCAGCACCCCTCAGTTAGTAGAACAAATCATTTATATGTGGCAACGGATATTTATTTTGAATCATGGCTTTGTTCAACTCCCTGTAGTTAACACAAAGTCATAAATATATGTCCCTGTTCTTGATGAACAACACTGGATCACCCCAGGGTGAAGTACTCCTCTTGATAAATCCCTTCCCTAATAATTGCTCAATCTTCTCTCGTAGCTCCCTCATCTCCAACGGAGTCATTCGATGCGAAGTATGGGTAATAAGTCTCGTGCTCGAAATCAAGTCTATCAAAAAATCAATCTCCCGACTAGGTGGTAACCCCAGAATCTCCCCAAAGACATCAGAAAAATCTCTCACTACTGGGATGGAATCTAGCGTCACCAAAACCTCCGAAGGGGTATACTCCTCGGTGTAATACAAATGCGTGCTCGACTAACCCCCGGAGTAAAGCATCGCAACTAGTTACATCTTCTACCTTGGAATGGAGAAGATGATGGACCTCCCATAGCAATCCACTCATGCTATATATGTGTCTAACCAGTCCATCCCCAAAATGATGTCGTACTCATGCCTGTCAAGTACTAGTAAATCAGTAACAAATGTAAGTTGACCTATCTCAATATCAATACCCCGACATATTGACCGTATGAGTGCCCCTCTACCCACTGGTGAGTCTATATGGAAAATAATATCTGAAGCAAAGTCTACCATACCCGTCTCCCGTGAAAGCCCCGTGCTAACAAAAGAGTGCGATGCACTCGTATAAAAAAAATGCGACCAACATGACCAAAAATGGGAAAAATAACCTCGACTGCCTGTGGAGGTGCAGGCCAATCTGCTACCGCGACATGGTAGACCCACCCATACTGCAACGGCTGTTGCCCCTGAGGTGGGGCGACGGGTGCTGAATCAGCTAGTGAAGCGGCTCCCTAAGATGGAATGGGTGGGCGTTATCCCTGAGGCTCCTGTTGTCCTCTAAAACCTCCTTGTCCCTGGGCTGCATGGTCCCCTTGCGTGCAATACCTCGAAGTGTATCCCCTCTCACCACAAGTGTAGCAATTTCTCAAAAATGGAACCCGCTCGAACCGTCGTCCCTACTAGCCTCTGCCTTGATGGCCTCTATATTGTTGGCCCATGTACTGTTGGCGCTGATGTCCCTATCTTGCCTAACCCTGGCCCTGCCTCTGTCAATCATTTGTGCCCCTAAACCTCTTATGCTACGCAGAAGATGGGGTGCCCTTGTGCAGCTGGGCCCCAGATCCACTACCCCCACTCATCTTTCCCTATTGGCTAGACGACTTTACTCTGTGTCGCTTCTCTCTCTTAGTCTTCAGAAATGCCCTGTGATTCTGGCAGTGGATAAGTACAGCATTAACCATCTGGTTATATGTTGCAAAGGATGGATTTCCCAGAAGAGCCTTCCTAATATTCCAGGCTGACCCCTTAATAAAATAATCCATCCTCAACTGCTTTGTCCGAACATCCTCCTTTATAAAGTACGAGAGGGAAGTTAATTCCTCCTCGTACTCTGCAATAGTACGTCCCTCCTCCTTAAGCTCCATAAATCGGGTCCTCATCTCGAACTGCATATCTAGGGGAAATTATTTCCCCTCAATCTCTTCCAGAATCGATCAATCGTGAGGTTGTCCCTCTCTTCAGTAGTCGTGACCACCTCCCACCACTGAAGAGCGACCCTCACTAACCTGAATGAAGCTAACATCTGCTTCTGAACTAGCGTGCACTCCACCATCCACAAGTGCCTCTCGATGTCCTTCTTCCAACGACTCATAACCAATATATCGGACCCTCCTGCAAACTCTAGAAGCTGGTCCTTAACAAAGGCGTCCCTTGCTCGATCCCATGTGTAGCCCAGTGCCTGTGATGGAATAACCAACTGCTATAGTAGTGGCTGATGAGGTTCTTGTGGCGGTGGAAAATGCTGAAGCATGGCTTCTATCGTCATAGATACCACCGGAGACACAATAGTGGCTATCTTAGCGTAGGTGATCAACTGTGGGGCATGTGGAGCTTATGGGATACGTGGGGCCTATGGTTCCTGTGGTGGCTCCAGATGAGCTTCCTCCTCCTCAATCGGTGGAACTTCTCTCCTCAGTCTGACCCTACGTTCGTTTGCCATTTGAAAAAAAAATAAGGTTCAAAATAGGAACAGTCGTAAGAATATAATGAGTCCTAAGTATAGGCTCTATATATCAAAGAACGCAACGCAGAACGTAATGAGCGCAAACAATTATCCTAGGGACACAAGAACCATTCTTTGATACCAATTATAACAATTTTCTCACGTAAAGGCTGGCCAAGCACGATATGTCGAAGATAGGACTTGCTTGTCAATTAATACCAACCCTAGCACAAATGTGAATATAAATAATTTATAATTTAAGGCCCAAGTTTGAAAAGTCTCAAACACATCTATGATGAATAAGTATATCCAAACCACCACCAATAATATAAATATCCAACTAGAGTAACATAAGTCTCCACCAACAAAAAGTAAAAGGTACAGGCTTATGCCCTTAAAAATGTACCAAAAAATAAAAAGCTAAAGCTGAGAAACACCCATGCTAGAAATAATTAAGCTGAAATTGGAGAGAAAATGAGACTGCAAGATTGCTATAGCACAATCTAGTTATCCCTGTCTAGGAGCACCTGAGGGGAAACATTTAAATTTGGGTTAGAGCCTGAGGCGTGGAAGAATTAACTTGAATAATTTATGATTACAATAATACAGTCAATGCACAATAAGTACCCCCCTTCGTCACTCACGTGCGTATAACACCTCACTCCTCATCTAAGTGTGATATTATTTGCACCCCTAATACGTCCAAATAATGAATTGTGACATCACCTCAAATTATAGAATGATTGCATCAATACTTAATTAATTAATGTAATCCTTACATTTAAATGTCAACTTACATTTATTCCAATCCCATAAGCATCAAATATAAGGAATAAATATCTATTATGCATTATATGGTTAAGAATAATATTTATTGTCCACTTCCTTAAACAATTTAGTTTATTTCAATTGTATTTGGGTAATTAATAATATATGTCCTTCCATATATTTGACACAAAAGGGAATCTACCGTTGGTGTCTAATTCGTGCTCTATCGATAAGTCCTGAGGAATCCCTTATCCTAAGCGGACAACACAAACACACAGATTGGGGGCAGTCCCTACGCAGGACACCTGTATACGGACCAAACCTATCGGTGATACAGGAAAGGTCAGCGCCAACCCTACCTCTCGTAGGTGGAGCCTCTACATACTACTTATATGGCATACACATCTTCAAGCCCACCTGTGTCGACGTGTGGCACGCAGCCCGAACGCGCGAACCCCAGAGACGATAATACGCTCCACTGGTATGTCCACACACAAATATAAAATAGTAGATATTATTTTCCCATATAATATGTAAAGGTCATTACTCTATAATTACCATAAAATCCAACCAAAGTCCACAGCGTTTTTCCAATTATTAATAATTTATCATCTAATAAATCATTAATTTCATTCTATAAAATGATTACTTAACCATCCAGTTTATTTTAATTATTTTTAATAAAAGCGTGGGTATAATATTACTCCACTAATTCATTAACCCATAACTCATAATTTCCTTTCCTTAATATACCTTTGCCATTGTTAAATTTGATAACCAAAGTGCAGAACCAACCAAACTCAGGCTACATCAAAAAGGAGGATGAGGAGAGAGAGGATCACCACGTCGCTCGAACGACTGTGGCTCTCGTTCGCGCGACATGGTGCGTCACTCGAACGACCCACGATGTCGTTTGACCGACCCTCTATATCCTTCCTTTCTCCGCTTCTCATTACAGTACCAAATCAAACTCAAAGTTGATGTAGCTCAAGACTTAAATAAATTAGATGTTTTTCTCAACTTACACCCATTATTTAATTCGCAGAAACGAATTTATTTAACAAGGAATCCACATAAATATTAGTACACAATTTACCACAAACATCCTCTACATTAGTTATTAATTTATCCCCAAATTACTACCAAAAGCTTAAGGAAACCTAACCTCAATGTTCATATTTTCGTTACCTAATTTCCGGGATAAATTCTAAATATGAATCATTCCTCTAGATGTGTGTTTCATCACCAAATCAAATATACTTATACATAAATCCCAGAAATTTATAAGAGATAATTATATGGATCAAGAAATAAATTGAAACCATAGATTAAGCAAGAAAATTCTTGCCTTAGAATGGTAGAAGAGATGTCCTTTGATTTTCTTCTTTGGTTCCTCTTCTGTTCTTGCCATTTTTTTCTTTCTTTGGTGTTTCTCCCTATTCCTCCCATAACTATACCTTTTAGGTTTGTGGAATGATAGTGGGGGAGTAGTTTACCCCACTTAAACTCTAATCAGGTGCTTAATCCCGAGTTGGACCCTAAGCCCAACTTTTGGTTCCCCAAATGGACCCAAATCCATAATCTGATTGGCCCAAAACTTCCCCAACCTATATATTATTGACCCAAAACTATTTTTAGAGGCCTAAATCATCTAAACGAGCCCATATGTATCCCGAAATGTGTTACGAATTATTTATGCCAATAATAATAACTTTTAATTTGTTTCGCACATAAATTATGTATTTTCCTTTTATTATATGCAAATGTCATATTCATGCACATAAAAAAAATGAATCACACACAAGTATACGAAACAACAAATTTTCACTTGACATTTTGAATAAAAATATTTATTTAGGTCCAATTTTCAAAATTAATTATTTATTCTAGAAAAAATAATATTTCATTATTTAATTATAAGAAAATACGGGGTATTACAATACTGTTTCTATTTTACAAATATCTATTTTATAAAAAGATGGACATTGTTTTATGTGTTTTAAAAAAGATTAAAAATATCTATCTTAAACGAAAAGATGGAATTTTTTACAAAAAGTTGGACATTTTTTATAACATTCTTTAGAAGAATTGTTACCAAAAAAAATTGTAAATTTAAAAAAAAACTTTTTTCGTTATTAAAAAAACAAGAAGTTTTCGTAAAAAATGTTACAAAATAACATGTAAAATGTTACAAAAATATAACATTTTTTATGTTACAAAAAACAGCTAAAATGTTACAAAAAAAAAATTTCATAAAAAGTATTAAAAAATATCATTTCGTTTAAGTAAAAATGTTACATAAAACTTTTTCGTAAAAAAGTTTCAAAAAACTGTTTTAGTTATTTTTTTTTTAAAATGGACATATTTTTTTTTTAAATAGCTGGATTTTACTTAAAAATTATTTTTCCTAAAATAGAAACTTTATGTAAAACTATTTTAAAATGTCCATTATTTTTAATAAAACATACAGTTTTTTTTGTGTAACATGTTTTGTATGGATAGCTACTATTTTTAACAAACAGCTATATTTTTTATAGAAACAAATAGCTAGTTTTTTTTAGTAAACAACTACATTTTATTAATAGATATTTTTAATCTGTTTTAAAACAGATAAAACAATGTCCATCTTTTTTTAGTCTTTTTATAAAATAGATATTTGCAAAGCAGATAAAGCAATGTCCACCTTTTTTTTAATAAACAACTACTTTCAATTTTTAAATAAACAAGTAAAAAAAAATTCTTCCAACTATTTTTGTTAAATAAAGTCTTTTTTTTAAATAAAATTGAATTTCTATTTTTTTTTAAAAACGAAAAAAGTTTTTTATAACGAAAATAATTTCATCCGTGTATTTTTTAAATAAACTCTAGTTTTTTTAATAAAAAGAAAGTTAATTAACTGTAACACCCCGTGTTTTTATTAATTAATTTTAATATTCGAGAAAAATAAAATTATGGATTTAATAATTTTATTAGTAAAATATGTTGGTTTTAATATTAGAAGACTAAAACTTCAAGCGGGATTGAATTCGGAATTAAAATGGAGTTTTTATAAGGTTTTTATTATTTCTGCCTTATAGGCATTTTGTAGGGGAACCGTTGCCAGACCTGTTGGGATGATCGATCGACCCTGGGAGTCAATCGATCAGCTATGCCCAGATTTTGAGTCGGTGAATTATTTTGTAGAGTTGGAATTTGATTAAGATTCATAATTGGTATATAAGACTAATAATCCGTATGAGGAGTTCTCATAATCACTTTTTCACAAGTTTTTTTCCAGAGAATACTTCTAAATATTTTCCTCTCAACCATAATCATCAACCTCCAACGCAAGTTTTGGAAGGCTTAATTAGGGTTTTATCAAGTTTGTTCAAGAACACTTCTTTGTTAATTTTTCCAGAGGAATCCAACCGTGCTACGAGTTTTTCTTCAACTTAATCTTAGGCATGAATACTCTATTACTTTCCTTTGGTATTATGCATTTTAAGTATTACCCAAACCTTTAATCATATTTTTCTTAAAATAATGTAGTGACTTAATTAGAAAAATTATGGGACTGTTTTTATTAAATCTTTTAATCTGAATAATATTCAAAACCCTTGGGTACTTAGGATTGATGAGTGAATTTTGAATTTTATTGGTGTAGGTTGCATGTAGAAAAATCTTGATTTTGAATTAAATGAATTTGGGGACGTATAACTCATGTAAATTGTGTAGAGATAATGAAATTATAAATATGATGTATTAATAATGATATCTCGGTGTATTTAATTTAAAATAATTAAATGGAATTAATTGGGTGTTTATGACGATGTGATAATTGAATTAAGATTTAATTGAATTGTACTATTATGCGAAGTTTTATACGTTGATTAATTATGCTTGTTTGTGTGACCTGTTGGTATTATTGAATTACCATTGTGACGACGGGTTGTTGGGTATTTTTTCTCTCCCTATATTTTAGGATGTCTTCTAGGTATGAGACTAGTGGGTAGGCCTTTTGATGATTTACGCCTTCTAGGTATGGGACTAGTGAGGGTAGATTATTACGACTTTATTATGTGGGGGTGCGCTGATTTTTGACATTTTCTCGTCGTTATGCTACTCCATGAGACTAGGTCGAGATTTATGTTAGAAATTCATCCTATACATAGGGTAGGACGTATTGGTGACTTGAGGATCCTTAGTTATGGGACTAAGGGATATTTTGAGGATCTCACATCGATTAAAAGGGTGGGAGTAAATTGCTAATTGCGAAATTGAGAATTAATGCCTAAGATAAAAACGGGTATTAAAATATGGGAGACATAAATAGCGAACGCCGACAGTTTAAACGGGTCAGCCGGTGATTTATATCCTGTCATGCGTGGAACCTTGTTAAATTGAGGGATCAATAGTTTAAGCGGATCAGCGGTCGTTTTGACAAGGGGAGGTGTTAAACTTTGGTGAAAATTACCACCCGGGGCGGGAGGACCGCCATAATAAAAAGTGAGAAGGATGATAATTTGAGTTAATTTAATCAAATTAACAATTTGGGACCGTGGGATATTTAAAATGATATTGGTGTGATATTTATAAAGAATCTTTGGGGGTGGTTAGTAATTTACCCTCTTTGCATTTAATTATCTCATATTAATTCAAATACTCTATTGTGATATTTATTGCGTATAATGCTACTGTCTGTCTTCACGGACCCTAATTGAGGGGAGTAGTGTGTATTCATGCTCGGGGCTCTGGCCTCGTGCATTGACTAACTTTTTTAGGATAAGTCTGGAGAAGCTGCATAGGATTATTTGGAGGTTGTCGTTTGGAGGTGCAGCTAGAATTTATTTTATATTACTGCTTAGTAGTTTTGTTTAGCTTCCTTTCTGTCGTATTTACACTGAGACGCAATTTATGATTTTGATTGGGCCATTCAGAACCAAAGTTATTATGGATTTTATTCAGATTTCTTTATGGATTCAGTTGGAGTTTATTCAGTTTTATATTATTGGAGATTGGATAATTATTTGGAGTTTTAGCACGTGATGGATATCTTATCGCACAGTTGGTTATTATCATTTGGGATTGATTCAATTACATATCTTGTGGATTGATTTATTTTTGTCTCATATTCGTCTCATGCTAAGAATGATATTTTATTTAGTTCATGCCCGACCTAGTTTTGGTGGCGGCCGATGCCAGAATTACGCGGGGCCTGGCATTAACGTCCAGTTTTTTCCTGAAAAATAAGGAAAATAATTCGGCATAACCAAACCAATTTCCTCCAGCTATTTTTTTTAAATAAAAATAACTAAAACAGTTTTTTATTGCGAAAAAAATTTATGGCCAACTATTTTAAAAAAAAATTCACTATTTTTTTAACAAAACATTTTTTTATAACTTCCAAATATTATGATTTTTTAATTTCTAGGATATTATGTTTTATTTTAAATTTTCATGAATTTAAACGATTTTAAAAAAAAATCCAAGTGTTATAAAGTATCTCAAAAGTGAAACAATTTAGAGGGGCAAAATAAAACGGAGTTATATGATTTGCATGTTTAAAAAGAAAGAACCTTTACAATTTCGTCAAAATGAAAAAATTTCAAGAATGAATTGACGTGAAAGTCATTCAAATTTTCCAAAAATCTATCTAATGTTGGGCTTAACGGCCGGTGTGCATTTTGTAAATTATAATATAACTTGAATAAGAATTATCTTTAACATCAATTTAATTCTAATAGGATCTTCAATATTTTCATGCAATCACCACTTTTATTTAACTACTAACATTACGAAAAAATACCTTTTTCTATTGAGATTCGATTTGTTTATTGTAGTTGATGTGCATCAAGAACAATTTCCAAAGGTTCCTAGTGCTTCCTTCTTCAAGCTCCAGAAATGCTCTTAGAAAATGGCCAGAATTCTGCATTATAGGAAAATTTGGAAAAACGGGTTTTTTCCTTCCTAGCCCAGATATATTTTGTATGTTTATTTTGTGTACCAATTAGTGGATATTGGTTCACTATCTATAGGGTGGAAGGGGACCCAAAATTCCCTTTCGTCTTATCACCTACTCTCCACTAAAGTAGGTAAAGGGACTCACAAATATACCAAAAATCATGTGGCCCTTAGAATAATTTTCTAAGATTAATTCCATTAATTTAATCAAATTTGTCCCCTTATTTGGACCACACTAATTTAGGAGCAAAATTTATTTAATTTATAATTACAAAATTTGGCTGAATTTTGTAATCAATAAATAATTAAATATTAATTCCAACAGTCTCCCACTTGGCTCTTACAAGGTTATACATAATGATTTGATTAACATAAGTTGCGCAAGTATCTTAGAACATCATCAAGCACCTTAACTAAATACTTCATTAGTGTGAGTCATGGCGGTTCCACCCTAATTCAAGAGCATGGTTCCTTCCATGTACCATGACACCAATGTCATACTTAATAAGGACAAATATGTGAGTTATCATAATGGCCTCATAATGTCTTTATAAAAGACTATTTATGTCACATTCAGTCATTCACATGCATGTATATAATTAAGATCAAGGTTCTAAAAAATGCGGAGCGTGATCGAGGCGTGGAGGCCAAGCCTTAAGCCTTAGAAGCATAGGCGGGCCTTAGGCGTGAAAAGGCGTGAAAAGGCATTTAGGCCTTCTTAATATATTTTAAGATTTTTTAATCATAACAAGGCTACTAAAATACTAAAATTGTACATATTATAAAAATATGTCTGAATATATGCAAATTAAAATACTATTTGATTATTTTGGATGAGATAATGGTCCAGTTAGTAAAAAGAATTCTTTAAAAGGCAATATCGTTTCACTAAAGAATTGTTGTTTTTAGAAAAAAGTGCACCTTAAGGGTTTTACCAAGAATAAGGCATAAAAAACTTAAGGCGGGGCGCTTCTCCCAAGCCTTAAGCCTGGGCGGAGCCTAGGCGAGTTTTTTAGAACAGTGATTAAGATAGAAATTTAAAATTTAGAAAGTCTCTATTGATATCAAAAGTTGTGTCAAATAACTAAGCAAATATCAATTACACAATGAACTACTCGAGACCCATCTTTTTAGTATGTTGAAAAAATATCTTAGGAGATAGTCCTTTTGTTAAAGGATCAGCTATGTTAACACTAGTACTAATGTGTTATATTGACATAGTTTGTTTCTGAACTTCTTATTTGACATATAGATACTTCATCTCAATATCCTTAGCTGCTTTAGAATATCTATCACTCTTCGAAAAGAAGATTGCTGCGATATTATCACAATAAATCTTTAGCGGCTTAGTTACTGAACCCGTTATACTAAGTCTTGAAATAAAATTTTGCAGCCACAATCCATGATTTTTAGCTTCAAAACAAGCCACAAACTCAGCCTCAATAGTTGAAGAAGCGATGACACTTTGCTTAGCACTTTTCCATGAAATGCTCCTCCTACCAGAAGGTAAATATAACCTGAAGTGTTTTTTCAACTATCAAGGCATCCTAAAAAATCTTAGTCTGAATAACTAACCACCTCAAGGTGATTAGACCTCCTATAAGTGAGCATGTAGTATTTGGTTCCTTGGAAGTACCTTAACACCTTCTTTGTAGCCTTACAATGTAAGTCACATGGATTCCTTTGATATCTGCCCAGGATCCCAATAGTAAAACTAATATCCGGTTGAGTACAAATCTGTGCATATAATAAACTGATACGACGCAAATATTACGTATTTCACCTATTAACCTACGCGTCATTAGCCCTCTCGGGTATCTTAATCCCTATATTTATGCTCGTTAACTAGACAACCTCGAATTTGTATAGTTATATGTTTTGCAGGGATTAATTGATCTTTTTTAGGTATTTCGATGCTTAGTATGAAGTTTGAACGCATTCTGGACAAGTTTCGTACAATTCCGCACCCAAGGGCAATTTAGTCATTTCACAGTTTAGGCATCGGGTAAAACATCTTCATGGAAGTTGTATCCCTCGGATCAATCTTTACGTGGCCCCAAACAGTGCGGGATTATGAGTCTAAACGAAGAAGTTACGAGGCTTTTCGCGAAAGAGAATTACAAAGAAACCAAAACAGGGGAGTTTGCATACCTGATGGATCGATCGATCGACTAAAGGGGTCGATCGATCGACTCCTCAAATTTTTCCCTACTTCAAAGACATTGGGCCTTTTCTTGAATCGTCGATCGATCGACTGTCAGGGTCGACTTTCTTCCTTTTCTTTTTTTTCTTCTTTATTTCTTTTCCAGCTTACTATATATAGGATTTTTGTTGTATTAAGAGATATACTTAGTTTTAAGAGATATTTTAGGTTAGGGTTTGGGTTTTGAGAGCTCATCTTCATTTCTCTTTAGGGTGACATCCATTTGGGTTTGTAAGTTGTACTATTCATCATCCTCTTCATTGATATAGTCGTTTTTCCTTCATTTTTTACTTTGTTGTTTAATTTCATGCCTTGTTAATTAGTTGTAGTTATTTATTTATTGCTTTAATTAGTTTAATTAGTGTAATTTAGTTTATTTCCATGTCGTGCCCCTAGATAAATAGGGTCGGGGTTGTGTTCCGCCATTAACGGGCCTCGAGCTTCGAAAACTAGATTTCGTGTACAATTGCGTTTAATTGAAACCGCATGTATTAAAGTTGGATTTTTATGCGTTTAATTTTACTTGTCATGCAACTTTAGTGTTTATAGCGACAATTCGAATTTAATCCGCATGTAACCATTTTTTATTAAATGTTTATTCAAGCAACTTTGGGTTAAATTCCTTCTTACGTGAAGTTTATGCTTAATTAAAATGATCGGTTAAATAGCTTTTGAACCGGAATTCTGATGATTAGTTGTTTATCCCGTGTGGTGGAATGCGATCTCGATCCTCACTTTACTTTTGTGTAGCGTAACTCATTCTTTTCTTTTATCAACATTCCCAACCATCACTTTTTCTTTTATTTATTTTACATTTTTATTCCTGAAGTAATTAAACAATTAAAATCTAAAATTCAATCACTCCCTGTGGATTTCTTATGATACCCGACTTACCGATGTGCTTGTCTTGCAAATGTAGTACTAGTTTAGGTTTTTTTCATTGAGTCTCCGAACCGATAACAACGATTTGCATATTACACGACGCACGCTTCCTGCTTGATCATAAACTCCCTACAAGAGAAGCATACGGCACACCTTTCATGTGATCCCTTTCTAATTTAGTTTGGGGACATTGACTTAAGCTAAATTTCTCCTCTTTTAGAATTGGAACGTTAATGGAATTACAATTTTGCATGCCAAACCTTTGTAAAATTTGTTAATGTAAGCTTTCTGAAATAATCTTATCAATCCATGTGATCGATCACGATAAATCTCTATCTCGATCACGAAGGATGCCTCACCTAAATCTTTCATTTCAAAGTTTTGTGAAAGGTACTTCTTAGTGTCCTTTAGTAAACCGATATCACTACTGGCTATAAGCAAATTATCAACATATAGGAGTAAGAATACAAACTTACTCCCACTGATCTTTAGGTATATACACCGATCAACTTTTCTTAAACTCAAAGGATGTAATGGTTTGATGAAACTTAAAATACCATTGACGAGAAGCTTGCTTAAGTCCATATATGGATTTCTTTAATAAACAAACTTTGTGTTCCTTTCCTTTTTGAATGAAGCCATTTGGTTGTTCCATATAGACTTCTTCCTCTAAACTCCCACTAAGAAAAGTTGTTTTAATATCCATTTGATGTAGATATAAGTTATAATGAGCTACGAGTGCTAATTTGATTCTAATAGAATCCTTCTTTGAAACGGGAGAAAATGTTTCACTATAATCAATGCCTTCCTTTTGAGTAAAATCTTTGGCAACAAGTTTAGCTTTATGTCGTTCAATATTGCCATTTGATTCGCGTTTGGTCTTATATATCCACTTAGACCCAAATGCTTTATAACCTTTAGGCAAATCGACTAACTCCCAGACTTGATTAAAATCCATAATTTTATTTCATCATTCATGGCATCAATCCATTTATTAGAATCTATGCTAGAAATAACTTTTTCATAAGATGTCGGATCATCAATATCCCCAGTGTTAAATTCGTTCTCTTGTAGATATATCACATAGTCATCTGAAATAGCTGATCTTCAATTTCTCTGAGATTTTCTTAAAGCTATGTTTTGTGGTGTTTCAATAATGGGTTCATTATATGGTTGTTCATTATGTGGTTCATCCAGTTGTTCTTTGTTGTGTAATACCCCGTAAATTTTATTGATATTTATTTAAGGGATTAATTAAATTAAATGAGAATTAATTGGGAATTAATCCGGATATAAATACTAACGAGATGTGAGTTGGTATTTGATTATGATGTGTATATATGGCAATATATGAATATTGAAAATATTAAAAATTGTCGCGAGACTGATATACGGCAATTTGAGAAATTTAGTTGGGACGCGCGCGTCAGTCGCGTCAGGAATGTAATTATTTGAATTAAAAAGTGAATTTTATTTTTATCAACCGAATGGTTATTTTTAGTGTGCCAACGAGTCCGAAAGGGTCGAAATAGTCAGAAAACACTAGCCGGGGGTTTAGTTTGGGTCCCGGGACATTTTTGGACCATACCGGCAACTTAAAAGGGTATTTTGGTAATTTAAAAAAAATAGGAATTAAAACCCACGAATTTTAGGAGTTAATTATATATTATTTAGGAACCCACTAAGCCCATTATCAGCATTAGATGAGTTAGAGGGCTACGGGAGTTATAGGAGAGTTTGAAGAGTTCCAAGAGGAAACCTCCAACCACCATCTTCAACCTTGGGAGAAAATCTGTAGAGAAAGGAGAGAATCAACCTTCATTCACCAACACCAATTCTGAAGAACAATCTAAGGCAAGTGATTTGATATTTATAGTGCATTGAATATGTCTTCCATGTTTAGTGTAGGAATTATGTTATATTGAAATTTTTGAAGAAAACCCATGAAATTGTTGGAGAAACTTTGAATTTAGGTTAGGATTTGCATGTAGAATGATGATGGACTGATTTAATATTCTAAGAGTTATATATGATGATTTAAAAACGGATTTATGATGAGTAATTGGTCATAAGAAAATTATGAGTTCATGTTCATAGGGTTTGGGGAAATATTTGGAGATTTATATTAATTCCATGATGATTTGTAAGATTTGACCCCTAAAATATGTTAAGGGATGATCTAGAATGATTAGAAATGGTTTAAAAATGTTAGAACATAACTTGGATTGTCTTAGGGTGGATTTAGAGAAGAGAGGAATTGAGAAAATCGGACTTGGAAATTTCTGGGCTGAAACTGCCATCTCGTTAGAAGACCTGCCCAGGTCGTTCGAACGAACTTCTAACGAGATGACAGTATAACTTCTAATGAGTTGGTAGTTCGTTCGAAGCCTTTTGTTCGAACAAAACTCATTCGAACGACCTCGTTCGAACGAGATTTCTAACGAGTTGACAGAATGGCCTTTTTGGCCTGAATTTATTTTTAGTATCCCGTAGACTTATTTAAATGATGAGATAACCTTCCCTTATTAACTAGTGGGTATAGTTGGGAGATTGGGGTACATTGAGGAGTAAAACTTATAATCGTGTAGTAAACCGGATGACACTTGTGGATTGGTAAGCGAGTAACTAATCACGAAGTGAGAATAATTGATAACTTAAATGCATATAAATCGGGGACTTGTGACTTGTACAACACTAAGTGTTGGTATAAGAATGAGAAGTATACCACTAATAAAATATTGAAATATCTAAGATGTGTGAATGATTAGTATATGTAGTTATCTGTGTATAACATACCTACCGTACTTGCTATCATGGGAGGTTGGTGTTCGTTTAGGGCCATCTAATCTTTGTGTGCCTACGGGGGGGATCTAGATTGGTACCTCGAGGACATAGGTCAGAGAAGGGCCTATTGAGAAGTAAATAAGTCTGCTGATCATGGGGGCGTAGGTATGTGCGTGACCCATGTGATGTGAACTATGTTCGCCTCCATTATTTGTTATTGTTGTTAATGAAACGTTTCCTGAGAGATTCAGAATACCTGGTCCTCATGTACGTGATGTATCGGGATTTGATAGCAGAGTATGTGAGCACTGAAGCTTAGTCTCGGGGTGCTAGTATTGTATATTTATGATGAGAATAATATACGGTTAATTGAAATGAATTTTCATGAATAAATGTGAGTATTAATAATAGTAATAGTTTGTAAAGAAAAATGGAAGATCTCTAGTAATTAGTAGTACTAACATGGGAAACTGTGTAGCAAGTTATGGCACTCTGTTAACTAAAAGTTATTGGGAAATGAATTAGATATCGTATAGAAATGTTAGATTTTAGTATCGGACTAGTTAGATATGGGAACAACTAGAATGGGTACGGGTACGATAGGAGTGCACAATTAGTTGAGAGGTGAGGAACTCATGTGAGTGCACACACTATCATGTACTTTATATTCACTGTTTAATGATATTAATCACTTGCAAAAAATTTAAATTATTTTCACAATCGGGCTCTGCCCCGTTTGCTTTCAAATCTATTTTTGTAAAAACCTTTTAGGTGCCCAGCCACAAGGACACCATGCATAGGAGTTCTATTCAGGTGACGTGTTGTAGCTGCTGTGGAAGTTACAGGACCTTGACAGTAGACGCCTCCATTTCCAATCTTGACTCCATTATCAGTTTTTCTCATTTGTTGGGCATGTCGCCCCATTTCTTTTAAAGACATCTTATTTTTCAGTCATTTCAGACTTTGGGTTGTAATAAAATTTAGTGATGCAGACTTGGTATTTATTTACTCCAGTATTTGGATTGTGGTGAGGAGTTTTCCTCCAGACTCATTATTATTTGATGGTTAATCTATTGTGACTATGTTGTGGTGGTTAAGTTAGCTTTCCATATTTCACTTATTGTATGTTAATCGGATTTAATTAAAATTGGCAACTCACTTTTTAAATATTAGGTGGCTAGTAATTGTTAAAACGTTTTCGACAGTGATGCTATGAACTGAACCAACTTGGCATTTTGTATTAATTTAATAAAGGAGTAGCTACCCGGTATTTAATTAGTCGGGGTGTCACATGTTGTTGGTCGGATCAATAATCAGTATAACAACATCTTTATGAACAATAGGAACATTAGGAACTGCATTAGGAAAATTGTGATTATCCAAAATTCTTAGAAGATGAGGATTTTCCTTGATTTCTTGAATAATCACATTTCGAACTTCATTACTCCCACTAACTTCACCATGTTCAATGAATTTAACATTTCTGGTTTTAATAATTCTTGTTATATGGTTAGTACTTTAGAATATATACCTTTTGGATTTTTCTGAATACCTAATAAAATAACAAGTTAATGTCCTAGGGTCCAATTTCTTTTCGTGTGGATTATAAATTATTAGTTCTGCTATACATCTCCATACACGAAAATTACTTAAAGAGGGTTTCCAACCTTTTCACGGTTCAAAAGGAGTCTTTGGAACTGCCTTACTAGGAACCCTATTTAATATATGTGCAACAGTCATAAGAGCATGCATCCACAAAAATATAGGTAAATCAGTTCTAATTATCATAATCCTAACCATTTCAATAAGAGTACGATTGCACCTTTTAGCTACACCATTCTGCCAAGGTGAACCTGACATTGTGTATTCAAAAGGAGTCTTTGGAACTGCCTTACTAGGAACCCTATTTAATATATGTGCAGCAGTCATAAGAGCATGCATCCATAAAAATATATGTAAATCAGTTCTAATTATCATACTCCTAACCATTTCAATAAGAGTACGATTGCGCCTTTTAGCTACGCCATTCTGCCAAGTTGAATGTGACATTGTGTATTATGCGCTAATACCCAAACATTTAAGGAGTTTAGCAAAAGGACCGCGACGTTGCCCCGATTCATTATATTTTCCATAAAACTCACCTCCTCTATCCGATCGAATGATTTTCACCTTTTTTCCCAATTGACGTTCTACTTCTGTAATATAACTTCAACCGCATTAACTGATTGAGATTTATCATTTAATAAATACAATGTGCAATATCCAAAAAAATCATCTATAAAAGTGATAAAATATTTTTCTCCACCAATGGAAGGAGCATCAAAAGGACCACAAATATCTATATGTATAATTTCAAGAAGGTGTGTGCTTCTTGTGACTCCTTTCTTTGTGTGTTTGGTCTATTTTCCCTTAATACAGTCAACACATACACCAAAAGTGGACCAATCCATATCAGGGATAATTCTCTCTTTAATAAGCCTTTCAATTCTATCTCTGGATATGTGTCCTAATATTTTATGCCACAAGTAAGCAGAATTCTCATTAAATGAGTTACATTTAGTTCCAACAATAGTATGCAGAGACAATAAGGATTTTGAAAAGTTAGAATCAAGATTAATTTGAAACAAACCATTTAATAAGAAACTCGAGCCAAAATATAATTATTTTTAATTAAAGTAAAACCATTATCTTGAAAGTTAAAAGAGAAGCCCCTTATTGAGAGTTAGATAAGGAAATTAAATTTCTCGAAACTGTGGGTACAAAAATAGTGTCTTCGAGATCCAAATAAAAGTCCAGATTGTAATTTTAACCAAAAAATCCTATTGCTTCAACTTTTGCTTTTGCCTGGTTTCCATGTAAAGAAAATCTTCATTTGGCTTTATTTTTCGGATTGAAAGGAAGCCCTGTATAGTATTTGAGAAATGACATGTAGAACCAGAATCAATCCACCATGTGTTAGAAGGAACACTACACCAAAATGCTAATTTCATGACTGCCTTTTTGGGGTGATAAACTTATCACTTCCGGGAGTAGTCATAAAATTATTTGTAACTCCCATCAGGAGTTATAAAATAAAGGGTAATGAAAATTTTGATTCAATTAGTTTGTCACTCCTAATGAGAGTCATAAATGTTACCATTTAATTAATTTTTTACTCCTATCAACAGTCATAAATTTATAACTGTCATAAGCAGTCGCAAATTTATCAGTAGGCCTAATTTATGACTCTTATGAGCAATCAAAAATTTATAACTGCTATGAGGAGTCACAAATTTTGACCTAGCACTAAATTTTTAACTGCCAACGACAATTATAAATTTGTGAGTGCTGGTAGAGGTAATAAATTTTGGTGATGACTTAATTTATAACCTCTATTGACCGACATAAATTTGTAACTGCTTTCGACACTCATAAATTTTGGCCAACTTTAATTTTTGAATGCTAGGAGGGGTCACAAAATTTTTGACCTACTTTAATTTCCCTCCTCTCTCTCCTCTCTCTCTCTCTCTCCTCTCTCTCTCCTCATAACTCCCACCCCTCACTATTGTCATTTTGCTGCACTGAAGAACTCATGGCCCTCATAATTTTTGGCCTGTGCTTTCGTTGAGTTTTCGATTTTGATTTTGGTGAGTTTTCGATTTCGATTCGTTGAGTTTGTTATTCTTATTGGTTAGTTGGGTTAAATATGATTTTGATTTAGAGCATTTTAATTATCAGGGCTAAAAGTTATATATCAGTCATTTTAATTTAAGTATCAAACAAAAAAAATTGGTTTAGGTGAAATTTTCACATGTGGTTTGAGGGTAGGGTTGTTGGTCGCAGTTTTTGGGGGTAGCTATAGAGGGTTGGGTTTTCGGGTCGAGGGATGTCCAACGGGTAAGAGATGGGTTTTTAAGGGTCAAATTCTTGGAAGGGGCTATGGCAGTTGGGTTTTGATGGATTAGAAGGGGCTACGACAAGTGAGATGGGCTTTTGGTTATGGAGGAGAGAGATAAATGTGTGGGTGTAGGATATCATCAATAGTGAGGAGAAAGGAAAGGTATAAATCTGATTTTATTTTGGATTTATATCAGTCATAAATTGATTTCTATTTCGATTTCGTTTTGCTCATTTATATCAGTCATAAATACTAATATTGAGATTTGGGTTATATAATGACTTTAATTGAAATATGTAACAGTCTAACAAAGCATTGTCTATTTTAAAATTTTATTAATTCGTTTTGCTCATTGATAAATACGTAACAATCTAACAAGTTTAATTTTGAAATTTTTTTAAGGTTTCAAAGTTTTAAGGTTTTCTTCCAAACGATTTCAGCCACAATCAGGTATGATGAAAGGAAATACAACTGATTATTTCTACTGTTTTTTTACAATTTTCTTACCTTTTAGTTGTGATTCTGACGAATAGTGATTATATTGTTGTTTAGAATTCTTGAATTGTTGCTGACTGGTGAATTTGAATATTTAGGGTCATTCATAAATGGTACTGATTGAATGTTCCAGTGTTTTATTTGTTTGAGTATGGATTCATGTTTTGCAATTTAATAACCCAATTTTATGATTAGTAATTATTAGTGTCTGAATATGAATTCAATTTATTTGATTTGATATGAATTTGATTATTTGTATTTTGATAACTAGTAATCGGATATATTACGTGTGGGTTGGACATGAATTATAATAATTCAATCTTTTTAGAATATCACTTCATTTTGTCTAGTAAAATAATAAGAGATTTTAGTATTGACTTATCAAAAAAAATAGTAATAAGAGATTTTAGTGTTATTAATCATATATGATTAATCTTTACTCTTAGAATATCACTTCATTTTGTCTACATACATAAATGTTTTAGCACGACATGTAGAATCTTAAATTACACAAATAATATATATACATATAATACTAAATGTATCAATACTCAAACATATGGGAAAATATGTAATAACTAAAATACTTGTGCTACGCATGTATGTAATAAGGGACATATTCATTTAGTTTTATAATTTAATGAGTTTCTATTTGTTTGTATAGTAGAATTAATGGAGTTTCCATAATATAAAGAGTGGATGGGTAAAAGTTTTAGAGTAGATCAAGTATACATTAATGGGGTGAAAGACTTTGTGAATTATGCAATGAATAATCTCAAAACTAATATTATCCCATGCCCGTGCATTCGTTGTATAAATGGTAAATATTTAAAAGGAGCGGATGTAAAATTACATTTGATTTAGTGGGGACTACACATTTTGGAAATTCCACGGGGAGAGGGATTTTACATATATTCTAGAAGAAATACTTGTCAAGGAAACAGTTCACACAGATAGTGATCCGTTAGCACATGACAAGTTAAACGATCTCATAAATGATACATATGAAGTGCACGTAGCACAAGAAAAGCAAGATAGTAGAGGGAATGGTCTAAGTTGTGAGGATCATGTTGGCAATGATCCTGACCAAGATAGGGATTATATACGGTTAAAAGAGGCAACCGCAACATCATTATACCGTAACTCAAACCCCGACCACACAATCTTATATGCCATGGTTGGGTTGAACAACTTAAAGAGCAAATTTGGCTTGTCGGGAAAAAGTGTGATGACAATACTCCTTTGGGCAAAATATTTTCTCCCCAAAGAAAATACACTGCCAGTCAATTATCCAATCATGAAAGGGTAATTTGAAAGGTTTGGGTATGAAATACAAATCAATTCATTGTTTCGAGTATGATTGCGTTTTATACTATACGAAGCACAAGGACAAATCGGCGTGTCATGTATGTAAGGACCCTACATATGAACAAAATATGATAGTACATAATAAACGTTTGTTGAAAGTAGATACGCAAATAACTAAGAAGGTGTTAAAGTATTTCCCTTTAGGTCCTCGATTGAAGAGACTTTACACTATACCTTAGCTATAAGAGGCAATGACTTGGCATGGTCCAGCGGAGGTGGGTGAGAATCTCATGCGACATCCAATGGATTCATCTGTGTGAAAATCTGCAAATCAATGATACCCGGACTTTACTAAAGAAATATGCAATGTTCACCTTGGAATATCAACCGATGGATTTAACCCATTTGACAAATTGAGCACAAATAAGAGTATATGTTCGAACATCAATTAAGTTTGACTCGAAACAAACAAAAGCATAAGTCTTAACTTTCTTTTCAAATCAAGCTTTACGCTTAATGTAATCTTTCTGAATATGCCCCTTCATGTGACAGAAGTGACATGTGGCTGCTTCTTTTTCCTTATTTTGGTGTGATGGACCAGGCTCATTATTGGAAGGATCGGGATCTCGCTTCATGCCATTTCCTTTCTTTTGGATACAAACTCTTTTATTGACCACCACATTAGCCACTTGCAATTTAGGCACCTTACCACTTTGCTGCTTAATACGTCATTCTTCCTGAACTAACATGCTTTGCAGTTTATTAACATTCCATTTATCTTTAATGGTATTGTAATAAGTCTGGAAAGACCCATAATCAGAAGGCAAGGAGTTTAGGATAAATTGGACTAAGAAAGAATCGCCCACTGCATAGCCTAAAGTTTGCAATTTTGCAACATTGTTGGTCATCTCAATAATGTGTGCATTCATGGTCCGATTGCCATTGAACCTCATAGTGGTCAAGTCAGCCATAAGTTTCCCATCCAGGGATTTGTCAGCAATGCGAAACCTATCCTTAATATTCGTCAGATACTGTTTCACGTTGGTGGTTTCAGGTAGGGAAGTTTTCATATTTGTTGCAATGTGCATTCTTATGAACATGAGACAAAGCCTAATTGATTTTGACCATGTATTATAAATGAGCTATTCATCCTCACTTCTTTGTTCAATAATAGCATTGGGTTCGTCAGAAATAAGTGCTACATCAAGATCAAAAACACCAAGACTAAACTCAATTTGTTCACACCATTCCGACAGATTAGTTTTGTCAAATTTTGGAAAGGTTAAGGCTTGAGAAAACAG
The DNA here is from genome assembly GCA_949130495.1 of Sambucus nigra. NCBI lineage: Eukaryota > Viridiplantae > Streptophyta > Magnoliopsida > Dipsacales > Adoxaceae > Sambucus > Sambucus nigra. Next base: position 132,607,414 of record OX422216.1, on the reverse strand, counting down.
ATTAAGATTCACTGCCAAATGCTCACTCTAATTAAAAAAAATATAACTCACATAACTAAAATTTACAAGGAAATGGATATATATAATTGTCAAAATTTTATGGCAGAATTATAATAAATTGTATTATAAGTTGCCCTTTAATATTAAATTACAATACCACAAAAGAAAAATATCTTTATTGGATTTCTAACATAGAAAATTATGATTTAACAAACGTATTATTGGACAATTCAATATTCAACCAATAATTTTAAAGTTGATTAAATCTATATAATAACAAATTTTAGAATGGACAATAAATTTGATATTTCACATAATGAGTCATTGGCTTGTGTTTGGCACGAGATGCGTTAATAAAAAATATCAATAATATTCAACTATATGAGATATTGGCCTGTGTTTCGCACGAGACTCACAAAAAATGAATATATAAATTAAAAAAAAATATATATATATATATATATATATATATATATATATATATATATATATATATATATATATATATTTAATATTCGATGTTATGAATCATTGGCCTGTGTTTGGCATGATGATGCGAGGGAGACCGAGTGTTCGTGTAGGGACACTGTCGTTGATTTCGGCTCCCGTTCTACATGCAAAAACCTAAACTACAAATATACTTGACAAGCAAGTACAGCGGTAAGTTGGGTACCGTAAGAAATCCACGGGGAGTGATTGAATTTTAGATTTTAATTGTTTAATTAATTCACGAATAAAAGTGTAAAATATATAAAAGAAAAGGTGATGGTTGGGAATGGTGAAAAAAGAGAAAAATTAAGTTACGCTACACAAAAGTAAAGGGAGGATCGGGATCGCATCCTACCACATGGGCTAAACAACTAATCATCAGAATTTCGGCTTGAAAGCAATTTAATCGAGCATTTTCAATTCATCATAAATTTCACGCAATAAGGAATTTAAGCCAAAGTTGCTTGAATAAATATTTAATCAAAAATGGTCGCACACAGATTAAATTCGGATTGTCGCTATAAACTCTAACGTTGAGTGACAAAGAAAGATAAATGCATAACAATCCAACTTTGATATGCGCAGTTTCAATTAAATGCAATTTTACACAAATACCTTGTTTTCGAAGTTCAAACCCATTAATGGCGAAACACAACCCCGACCCTATTTATCTCAGGGCACGACATGGAAATAAACTAAATTACACTAATTAAACTAATTAAAGAAATAAATAAATAACTATAACTAATTAACAAAGCATGAAATTAAACTATAAGGCAAGAAATTATGGAAAAACCTCTATATTAATGGAAAGGATGATGAATAGTACAACGTACAAACCTAAATGGATGTCACCCCAAAGAGAAATGAAGATGAGATCTCAAAACCCAAACCCTAAACTAAAATATCTATTAAAACTAAAGTGAAAGATCCCCCTCAAAATGAGAGAAAAGTTATCTATATACAAACCCAAGGATGGAAAACATGTAAATAAGAAGAAATAAAAATCTGCAGGATCGAATCCATTTGGAGTGTCCGAATCCATTTGCTCCGAATCGATTTGGAGTGTCCGAATTGATTTGAAAAAGGTAACTGATCACACTGGTCCAAACTGAATCGATTTGGAGTGTCCGAATCGATTTGGTCTGAATCCATTTGGAGTGTCCGAATCGATTTGGCACCTATAGGTCTGCAATTCTTATCTTTGTCCAACTTTACAAAAAATGTCATCATTTCTTCGTTATAACTCGAAATGAGGCACGGTTAGAGGCTACGCGAAGGAACTCAGAGGGCTACAAATCCAAGAAGACATTAGGCCAAAAAAACAAATTATGAAATGACTAAAAGCCCTTGAATGTGACCTTGAGTGTGATTTTGAAGATAAAACCATCCTAAAAATGCCATATCTTTCTCATTATACATCGAAATCATGCAACGTCAGTGACCACACGAAGAGACGTCAAAGGGATTCAACTTCCGTGAAGAGTTCGAGATTTAAACTCAAATGTTGAAATTATTAAAATGCTCCCGAACTACATACTAAGCATCCAAATACCTAAAAAGTCTCAATTAACCCCTGAAAAACATATATCTATATAAATATGAGGTTGTCTGGTTAACGAGCATAAATATAGGAATTAAGGTACCTGAGGGGGCTAATAGCGCGTAGGTTAACGGGTGAAATACGCAATATTTGCGTCGTATCACACCCCCTAACTTACACATTGCTAGTCCCCTAGCAACGAAATAGGAAACAACAAGAACTACAAGTAAACCAAAGACAAAAGAAAGTACAAAATGAGAGAAACAGATAAAGGCCATTGTCGCAGGCGAACGATTGCATTTAGCATATGCAATAAGCCGTTAAACCCCTAGGTTACCCTAGTGGACGAGTGGTGTCTCGTGAGGGTTTTCAGGGATGAAACCCACAAACATCAAATAGTTTCCTCAAAATATGCCCAACCCAACATGAGACAAACTCAACAACAACGAAAAAGATTTAAAACACGTTATTAACATATTAAACGAATTCAAGCTAAAGTCTGTTATTATTAACAGGTTGAATGCACCTCATAGAATTGAAACTTTAAAACTGGGAGGGGGGAGAGCACATGAAAAACATGATTTGGTCAAAACTTAAATAATCCGGATAAATGACATTAAAGCATGCATATATTCAATCCTCATGGGCATTACACTCATTAAATGAATTCACTTGAAATAGGGAGGTAACACACATAACATGCAGGCATAAGGAGTAAATGTAAAGGGAAACAAGGCCCCACACATATCACAAATGAAGAACACTATATAGGAAATGAAAAACTAATAATCTCAATAAAAGATATCGCACATTAAAAGAGGCGAAATGTATTTTCACAAATTTTCAAAACTCTTTTGACTTTTAAATTAAATTCACCCTAAGATCACATAGGATTTGTATAGGGTTGTAATGTAGGTTTGGGGTTAAGGTACGAAATGAAAGGTAAATGTACGGATTCAAAGTGTTTAGGGATGAAAAACTTGGAATAATGGGAAGAGCGCGGGCAATAATGAAAATAGAAAACAAGTTCCATAATCAGGCATTAAATATAACAATTGGAGAGTAACAAGGATTATTGAACTCTATATACACATATAAAAACTTTCTCTTTTTCTTTTTCTTTTCTTCTTTTTCTCATGTTTTCTTTTCTTTTTCACTACTTTCATTTCTTTTCTCACTCTTTTCATATGATTAAATTGCAACCACACTACACAACGTCATTCAATCCCACCAAACAAAGTTATGAAAAGTAATATGTATGGTTTATAACTCCAAATGTGGAGTAGGTTATGGGATTTTGGATAATGAAATGAAAGGATATATTTAGGCTCAAAGGGGTTAACGAGGGGAAAAGGGTGAGGTTAAGGCTAATATGGGTGATATAACAAAGATTGCCTATGATCATTTCATAAAGTTTACGCAATTCTAGACTCAAAACAATATATGAAAATCATGCTCAAGTAACACATTTCAAGATATAAACTCAATTAATGAACCATTAATGAAAGAATAGAGATATTACCGACGAATTCAACATTTTCAAATGAGGAAAGAATAGTGTATAACACTCACAAACGATGAAAGGTACAAAGCCTACTTAGTGTAAGTATATACAATGCAACAAAAGATTATTGAATTATAAAAATCTTAAACCAAATCAATATAATAAGAAAAGAGCATGCGAACATGGGTTAAAGTTTAATTCATGAAGTTATTCATAATATCAATGATTTGAGGACTAAAGTATAATAACTTCTAAAATCGAGAACATGCATCATTGAGTTGTCTATCGGATCGGGCAATTACTGAAATTTATCGTTGGAAACAAGGGCAAAATGGCCAACAAAGGAGAAAAAAAGAGAAAAATTTTAAATTTTCACACAAAGGCATACTTAGTAACTAAATGTGAGAAAATCCATGGACAAAACAAAGAAATGGATAGAATATCCCACACCCCCTAACTTAAATATTGCATTGTCCTCAATGCGCATTAAGGACACAACACAAATAGAGGAAAAGAACAATATTACCCAAAATTGGAGCGATCTCCCATAAGCACAAGTCCAAACGAATCTACAAAACAAGTTAGTACCGAGCATAACGAAAAACAATAACAAAAAGTTTAACTAATTGCACTAGACTAAACTAAAAGGAAAGAGAAAAAAATTAAAGAAAGAAAATTTAAAAGCTAACTATTTACAACCTATTATTTAGGCTTCACACTAACTATACACTAGAAGTTTAAATAGTTGAGGGTCCACCCAAAAAGGGTTTTGACTTTAAAAGATCAACAGTGGACCCTCCAAAGCAAGCATACCTCCCGAAAAATAGGAATACCGTTTGAAAAATGGAAGGCATGTGTAAGGCGTAAGAAATTAACCATCACCAATTATCAATTTTTGGGAAACGATGGGGGATTTGGATAATAAGGGGAAAAGATACACTTGAGGTCCAAGAAAAATCTACTCATATCCTGAAGGTTTTTCAATTGCAATGGGAGATGGTGCACACGTGGGGGTAACATCCAACATAGAAAACAAGCTCGATAAAGAATCCTTATCGACAAAAGGTGTAGAAGTTTTAAAATTTTCTACCGACTCATAGGAATCAACTGATAATTATAATGGTTCAATGACGAAAAATGTTTATGGTAATGAAATAAATTCAATCTCAGTCAACATATCGTTGGAAGGAGATTGAATTTTGGGTCAGAAAGATTCACATTCGATGAGAAATTTTTGAAAAATTGAGGTGAAACCCAAGTTTCCACCTCCTCGTTGTTTTGCACATAAGAATCCATCTCATTGCAAAGTGCTTCAAGTCTCAATCCAGCACCATTAAGGCTTTCCAAACCTTGGGAGTAAAGAGGAAAAGTTTCTTCCAAAGTAGGCTTCCTCAGCTCAAGAGCCTCGGACTTCTCATTTGGTTAAAACTCTTCTTTGAAATCATCGGAATAAAAATCGTCATGGGATTCGAATAATAAATCCAACTCAAGCTCCCAATAAATATTTTCATTCTGATAAATATTTTCAAGTCTTTTATTCTCAAGAAAATCTTGAAAATGGAAAACTTGAAAACTATCACTACACCAAATCTGCCGAATTGTCAAGGTCATTGACCTTGACAAATCCAACTTGTCAAGGTCAATGACCGTGACATTTCGAGGCGAGACAACTTTTTGTGTCACGGTCGTGTCACGGTCGTGTCGCGGTCAATGACCGTGACACGTTTGTCACGGTTATAAACCGTGACAAAGCTGTGACCCTTTTTAAAAAAATTATCACGATCATTGACCGTGACAATTCTGGGCAGAATTTAAAAAAAATCTGCTGGGCAGTATGGCCACTGCCACTGCCCAGCAGTATATTTGTACCTGTTATAGCAACGTTGTACCTGTTCCAAACATCATATATCCAAACAAACTAAAGATAATGCAAATATATATTCAAAATAGAAACTATTTAAGAAGAAACAACATCACCATCAATTATCTCAAATCTACAAACTATTTACATGGAAAAGAGATTTTGTACCGCGACGCTTGGGGACACCTCCTTATCCTTCCCTTCTCGTCCGAATAGCCACATAAGTATAGAGCATATGTGGCCTACCCTTAGGGCCACTCCCTATCCCCTGAATTGAAATAAAGTAAAATTAGTATCCACCCCTCAAATATAGATAAATATAAATCGTAATTGAAATCGAAATCGAAATTGACATATAAATATAAATACATTACCTGTAGTGTCACTCAAACAGCTAACTTGAGCTCATATGGCACCTCCTTCCAACTAATGTACCCCGGGCAATCGTGTCAAATATAATTCTCTTCATATCTAAACACTAAGAAATACCATAATCCTATGGAGTTATGCGTTGCAAATTCCTTCCAACCGTTGTGTAGCCAAAAATCAGCAGTTGAAGTAGTCAATTCCACCTTTCAATGGTCTCCCATGTTTTGCTAGAAGTTCCAAGTGGTGGGGTATGGAAAGTGGAATTGACAACTTCAACTGGTGATGTTTGGCTACATAACGGTTGGGAGGAATTTCCAGAGCATCGCTCCATAGGATTATGGCATTTCTTAGTGTTCGGATAGACGAAGAGATTCAGTCTCCTCTCCACAAATAGGACACCCCAAATAACTATGTACTAATCACCTATTAAAGGTAAGAAGCGTATATTCATGGATTAGTATAAACAAAACTTAGATGTAGTTGGAATATTTATGTATTAATCTCCTCTCCACACACGCACACTACACAAGAGTGAAAATGATAAAGTGCAGATCAATTAAAAGCATTAAAAATGGATGTTTCGGTACAAATTGAAATATTTATTACAAATTGAAAAATTGTTTCAAATTCGGGTTATCATACAAAATGGATTGATATTCAGTAGGAGCAGCCAAGTCATCCACACTACTATTTAGATGCCTTGGCGCGTGTTGGACAATTGACCACGGCTCGTTGTTGATATACTCCGAATAAAACACTTGCTTAACCTTTTGAAATGCACAAACAAACGTCTTATCGCTCACGTGGTCGTTTCTCTTCAACTTGGACAAGTCAACCATGATCAAATTTGTGACAGGATCAACTTTACAAGCATTTTTATCCTCAACTCTTACCCATTCACAGTAAAATACAACCTCTTTGAAGCTTATATAATCCAATTCAAATATATTTTGGATTACACCATAGTAAGTCATTTCAGACTCAACGAGGTTTTTATCTTTTGCGCTCGCTCGAAAGAAAGTAAGAGCCTTGTATGAAATTCCCGAGTTCTGTAAATTTGTACTTTCCTCGTACACTTTAGCGCCGAAAATGTAACCATTCAATTGATACTTTTTGTACTCTTGTGCCACGAACAAGGGTCCAGTGGCTAGACGAGCAAGCCTTGATGTCGCATCACCCATCTTTAGGAGCTGAGAATATAGATAAATTAATTATATTAGTGGTAAAATTTGAGTGTAATGTAACGTTATATAACGACTGTTTTCATTATAATTACCTCTTGTGTCAATCATAGCCTAAATTTGTTGTCTGATTGTACCATTATTTTTCGTCTTTTATTGTTCTCACAGGCTTCATATTTACTGCATATTACAAAATTAATCATGTATAAAATAATCTAAAATAATGTTAAACATTATAATATTCGAAACTTACTTTTTCCATTCTTCGACATCTTCATGTGTGTCAAATAGATAACGAGCTACTTGTTCATGTTGCAAACTCGTTAATTTCACTCGTTTTCCCATCACATTACCACCATCATTGAGGAATTCATCAGTGTCATCAACGCTGGTCGAGTCAGGCATATATTCCTGAGTATATATTGATGACTCCACGGTGATGTATTCCTCTGCAATTGATCCTGCAATATATCGCGTATTCTTGACGTAATCTTTAAAAACTTTCATCAATCTTTCAAACGGATACATCCACCGATATCTAACTGGACCACAAAGAAGTGCCTCATCGCATAGGTGTACCAACAAGTGAACACTTATGTCAAAGAATGCTGGGGGAAAGTACTTCTCCAATACACAAATCGCTTCGTTCACAGCCAATTTTGCGGCCACTATGTGTTCTCTATTCACTACCTTCTCACACAAGAGGGAGAAGGTAATACTAATTTTCATAATAGCCCTACGCAAATCCTTGTGCTTGGAGAAACAGTGCTTAAACAATAGAGGAACCAATTGCATGATCACATGCCAATCGTGGGACTTACACTTATGTAAATCATGAGTAGCATAATTCACAATCCTTTGCAAGTTGGACGAAAAAGTAGATGGGCCCTTCAAATTATATATTGTGTCTAGAAGCGCCTTCCTTTCCCCACTCGTCAAAGTAAACGCACCAGGGGGAATTATTGTCCTTCCCCTACTATCTTCTTTCAACTATAGTTGTGGCTTAAGTTTTAACGTTTTAAGGTCTTTTCGTGCATTTTCTCCATCCTTCGAATGATTCCCCCCAAGGCAAGTACCCACAATATGTTCAACGAAGTTCTTCTCTACATGCATCACATCCAATACATGGCGCACCAGGTTTTTCTTCCAATAAGCCAAGTCAAATAAAATTGACCTCCGAGACCATGCCTTTCTTATCTCAGTTTCATTCCCAGTTGGGGTCTTCTTATGCTTGAAATTCGTAAATTTGGGATTCTTACCTGGCATATTTGGACCACATTCAGAAGCTTTACTTTCAATTTCTGAACCCGAAAGTTGTCTCGGTGGTAGCCTATGTTCAACTCCGCCCAATAAAAAATTGGAACCTTTCTCAAATCTGAAACTATGAGCTGGGGGTAAAAACCTCCTGTGGCAATGGTATACATTTTTTAAGCTAGAGGATAGACGAAGAGATTCAGTCTCCTCTCCACAAATAGGACACCCCAAATAACCATGTACTACACATCCGGATAATGTTCATAAGCTGGAAAATCATGAATTGCCCACATCAACATAGCTTTCAGCGTAAACTCTTCTTTTCTAAAAGAGTCAAATGATTGCACACCCTCTTCCCCCAACTCATTTAATTCTTCTACCAAAGGAGCCAGGTCGATATCAATGTCATCACTTGGTGCCTTTGGCCAAGGTATCAATAAAGCCATCATCGAAAATTCAGGTCTCATACACTGTAAAGGAGGGAGGTTGAGTGGGGCTAGGATCACTGGCCATACACTCTGATTGGTGCTTAGATTTCCAAATGGATTGAAACCATCTGTTGATATAGCCAAACGAATGTTGCATTGTTCTCAAGCAAAATCGGGATACTCAAAATTCATCCTCCGCCAGGCAGTAGAATCAATAGGATGACGCATGATATTACCCCCTACTTCTGCCCTAGCATGCCAAGTCATTGCCTCTGCAATCCATGGTACTGTGAAAAATCGCTTTAATCTAGGCCCAACGGGAAAATATTTCAATACTTTTTTAGGCACTTTTGAGCTTGTGCCTTCCTTACTAGTAGATTGGACATATCTAGGTTCATCGCATACCGGACAACGATCGAGATTTTCATACTCCTTTCGGTATAGTATGCAGTCATACACACAAGCATGATTCGATTTATACTTCATTCCCAAACCTTTCAAACTGTTCTTCATAACAGGATAGCTATTTGGAAGCGTATTCACCTTGGGTAATAAGCCCTTCACCCATTTCAGAATTCCCGTCACGTTATTGCCAGACAAACCGTACTGCGTCTTCAAACTGTGAAAACCAACCATGGCATGTAAAGTTGTTTGATCTTTCTCACAGCCAGAGTATAACGGTTAGGTCGCCTTAAATTTTAAACTTTGGTAGTCATCGTCAAGTTTTATCGTGTTATCTTCACGAGCACTTGAATCTTCTACATCATCAGTAACCTCATTCTCCTCAGCTTCATAAACTCCGTACGCATCATCAACTAAATACTCTAACATATTATGATTTACGTTCCCCCTTCTACATCTATTCTACTTGTTGAAGGTTGTTGTGAAGGTTGGTCGGGGACAAAAGGAACTTTCAATTCACCGTGAAAACTCCAAAATCGATAACTATCTTGCATACCCGATCTTAACAAATGTAGTTCAACTGTTGTCCACTCAAACACCTTACCATTCTTACACCTAGCACACGGACACGAAAACTCTTCATCATTACGACATCTCTTTGCATATTTCACAAATTCGTTAGCACCTCTGCGAAACACATCCCCCATTTTATTAGTCTCACCCATCCACTCTTTGTATTTCGGATATCCCATCACAGCTACCACAACTAAACACCTATTAAAGGTAAACAAAACTTAGGTTTATAGTTTGTTTTATTTAATTATCCTATTAAAGGGTAAGTGGTCCTATCCCATTCAAGACTGCATTTTTCTGTAATATACTTAACAGCTCATGCACATTGTTACGATTTGAAAACAATTCGACAGCATATCCCCTTAGTTCTCCAAGTACACGACGTAGATTGGCAGGTGTGAGTGTTATTTCAATTGGTCAATTGAAATAACAGTCACACTTGTCAATCTAGTATGTACCCAGAGAACATTATACAGAACTTCCTCCAAAAGTAACAACTTTAAGCCAATAAGAATATTATACAGAAATTATACAGTCTCAAACTGTCCAAACGGGACAATTCGAGAGATTTCATTACAGGGGTAATGACTCTCGAACGGGTCTAAGGGCTATTGAATGCGTACGCATAAGAACTAGAAGGCTAGTATCTATGCGCACTATATTTAATTTCAAGTATGTTTCATATAATGGGTTAATTCAAATACAAAAATAAATTCATGGATTAATTCAAATACAAAAATAAATTCATGGGTTAATTCAAATACAAAAATACAAATTCATGGGTTAATTCAAATACACACACACACACACACACACACCTCCCTCCACACACCCCACTCACCACATACACACACACCACCACCCCCACTCACCACATATACACAACACACACACACACACACAATAGCCCCCCACCCACCACACACACACACACACACACACACAGTAGTGACTGTCTATTTAAAATAATATCAATGTTAATTTCATGTATTGAATTTCTACTAATGTTTTGTGCTTTTTATAAATCATATTCAATGTTAGATATGTGTTTTGTTAAGATATCTAAGCTGTTCTATAGAATTATTTTTTGTATCTTGAAGTTTAAGTTCTAAAATAATCAACCTAAAGTTGTGGTTCATAAAGTATTATCACAAATATAAACTAAGAGTGATAAAATAACTTTGAGGCATATAAATTAATTGTGACAAAGTAAGATTATGCACCAGAACCTAAAATTTAAAAAAAGTGTTTTTATTTAAACCCCACTTTTCTTTCTATAACTCCTATTTTATTAAACTTTAAATATAATTAAGGGTGTATAGAAAGAAAAGTTAAATAGGAATAAAAACAACATTTTTAAAATATGAAGGGCTCACCAATTTGATCAAATTTTTCAACAACATAGACTAAATGATATTTTATTTTTCATGCTTTTAGAAATTTCGGATGCCATTTTAACCCTTATTGTAGTTTTTATGTAATGTCATTTAAAAAAAAATCATTTAGGTATGTAAATATATTGTAATAGATCTTGCCTTCCACAAAATGATATTTTATGGTAAAATTTTATTTGATGGATATAAAGTCATGTGATACCTATATGTGTTATTTTGCATCTAATAAAAACAAAAAATGCCATATATGATTTTTTTTCTCCATTAGTATAAGTATATAGCGATTATTTCACACTTAAATCACATATTAAGCCGGCTTTCATTTTTTTATGAAATTTGTAGAAAATTACTTATTTATTTTGAATGAAAATAAATTGTTATCCAATATTTTTGGATATTATTTATAATTATGAAACTCATACACAAATTAATGTTGTATCAAAATAATATTACATTTTTAACCCCCTACCCCCACCCTACCCCACCCCCTACCCCCACTCTGCCCCCACCCTACCCTCACCCTGCCCCACCCCCTACCCCCGCACACACACACGCACATATATACACACATACACACATATATATACACACAAACATATATATAAATGGAAGAGAGAGAGAGAGAGAGAGAGAATTAAACCTGAAAGTAGAGAGAGAGAGAGAATTAAACCTGAAAGTAGAGAGAGAGAGAGAGCAGCGTCGAGAGAGAGAGAGGGAGGGAACGGCGGGAGGGAAAAAAGAAGGGGGAAAGGGTTTTTACTGCAAACATTGTCACGGTCGTGTCAAGGTCATCGACAGTGACAATTATTTAAAGAATTGTCACGGTCAATGACCGTGACAAGTCCGTGACAAGTAAATTTGTCACGGACTTGTCAAGGTCATTGACAGTGATAATTCTTTGTCACGGTCGTGTCAAGGTCAATGACCGTGACACAAAACACGTGTTTTTTATCACGGTCAATGACCTTGACAAGGGTAACAGGCTGAAAGGTGACAATTTTGTCATTTTGGTGTAGTGTATCCCCAAAGTAAGAATCATTAGAAAGACCGTAATAACTATAATAGTAGGACATAATTATCCCGTTGTTTGTAGATGGAGAATCCAAGCAAGAAAGTGAGCAGCCGCGAATCAAAGTTTCTTAGCGCTCAAATATGCTATCCTGCAAAAAAGGTTAAAACAAAGAATACAAATACAAAAGAAAAAATACTACGAAATAATAAAAAAATTACAAATCTAAAACACACTACCCGACAACGGTGCCATTTTGATGCGAGGGAAATCAAGTGTTCGTGTAAGGACACTGTCGTTGATTTCGGCTCCCGCTCTACATGCAAAAACCTAAACTACAACTACACTTGACAAGCAAGCATAGCGGTAAGTCGTCTATCGTAAGAAATCCACAGGGAGTGATTGAATTTTAGATTTTAATTGTTTAACTACTTTAGGAATAAAAGTGTAAAATAAATAAAAGAAAAGGTGATGGTTGGGAATGATGAAAAAAGAAAAGACTAAGTTACGCTACACAAAAGTAAAGCGAGGATCGAGATCGCATCCTACCACACGCGCTAAACAACTAATCACCAGAATTCCGGCTCGAAAGCAATTTAATCGAGAATTTTCAATTAATCATAAACTTCACGCAATAAGGAATTTAAGCCAAAGTTGCTTAAATAAACATTTAATCAAAAATGGTCGCATATGGATTAAATTCGGATTGTCGCTATAAACTCTAACGTTGCGTGATAAAGAAAGATAAACGCATATCAATCCAACTTTGATATGCGCGGTTTCAATTAAATGAAATTTTACACAAATACTTAGTTTTCGGAGCTCAAATTCATTAATGGCGGAACACAACCCTGGCCCTATTTATTTAAGGGCACGACATGGACATAAACTAAATTAACTAATTAAAGAAATAAATAAATAACTACAACTAATTAACAAAGCATGAAATTAATAGATTATGTAATTTTAGGACTTAAAATAATATTGATTATGGATATAGGACAACAAACATTTCGTTTCCATTTTTAGTCCCTATTTTTAAATTAAAGGGACACGTGACATGCTGTGATTGGTTGACATTTTATGAATATGGGTCCGCGCCAGCGGCTTTATTCAAAAATAGGGACTAAAACCATAAATAAAATGTTTTCTGTCCTATTTTCAAAATACATATTACAATATGTCCTAAATTTACAAAGCCCCTGAAACTCAACTACAAAGCAAGAAATGAAGGAAAAGCATCTATATTAATGGAGAGGATGATGAATTGTACAACTTACAAACCCAAATGGATGTCACCCCAAAGAGAAATGAAGATGACTCTCAAAACCTAAACCCTAACCTAAGATATCTATTAAAACTAAATTGAAAGATCCCCCTCAAAATGAGAGAAAAGTTATTTATATACAAACCCAAGGATGACAAACTTGTAAATAAGAAGAAACAAAAATCTGCAGGACCGAATCCATTTGGAGTGTTCGAATCCATTTGGTCTGAATCAATTTGGAGTGTCCAAATCGATTTGTAACGGAAACTGATCACACTGGTCTAAACCGAATCGGTTTAGAGTGTCTGTATCGATTTGGCACCTACATGTCTGCAATTCTCAGCTTTGTCCAACTTTACGGAAAATGCCATCATTTCTTCGTTATAAGTCGGAATGAGGCACGGTTAGACGCTACGCGAAGATAAATCAGAGGGATAAAACATCCAAGAAGACATTAGTCCAAGAAACTAAATTATGAAATGACTAAAATGCCCTTGAATGTGACCTTGAGTGTGATTTGGAAGATAAAACCATCCTAAAAAAGCCATAACTTCCTCATTATACATCGGAATCATGCAACGTTGGTGGACACAAGAAGAGACATCAAAGGCATTCAACTTCCGTGAAGAATTCGAGATTTAAACCCGAATACTGAAATTACTAAAATGCCCCCGAAGCTGCAAAAGTCGACGGAACTTTTTCGGAAAGCGTCTGAACTTCATACTAAGCATCCAAATACCTACAAAAGCTCAATTAACCCCTGCAAAACATATATCTACACAAATCCAAGGTTGTCGGGTTAACGAGCATAAATGTAGGAATTAAGATACCCGAGGGGGCTAATAATGTGTAGGTTAACGGGTGAAATACGCAATATTTGCATCATATCACACAAGAGTCATAAAAATATGAATATTAAATCAACAGAAGTCTAATATCCTACCATATGTAATATGTTGGCCTGTGTTTGGCATGAATATTCATTAAAACATGATCATTAGAACAAGGTTTATAAAACAACTCTAGATGCAACACTTATACAATATGAAAAATATGAAATTTCGTCAAAAAACGGGAAAAAAATGAGTTAGCATCATGAATCTGTAGAAAAATATTCCAGAAACTCAAAACTTTTGACGGAATTCAAAAATAAAATTTTCTGGAGTGAGAGATACCCCCCCGAAATCATTACCATAAATGGCAAAATTAGAGTTTTGAGAGCCTAAATGATCTCGGATCACCGAAAAATTCACGACCGAAAGTGGTCTCTGGCCCGTTTCCAGTCAGTGCGAAATAAGAACAATTTCTTACATAATTTAACATGTAATACGAATCATCATGATAAACAAATCAGTGTTTAATTGAACGTTAAAATTATCACGTAATACGAATAATCATGATAAACAAATCAGTGCGGAATTTAGACGTTAAAAACTGAGTTTATCAACATATATAGTTCGATCTTTTAAATCCGTATAGGGATAACATGGCAATATTTAAACGTATCTCTCATATCACATATAAATTATAATATAACATGAATAAGAATTATATATAACATCAATTTAATTCTTATAGGATCTTCAATATTTTCATGCAATTACCACTTTAATTTTAACTACAAACTTTATGGAAAAATATCTTTTTCCATTGAGATTCGATCTGTTCGTTGTAGTTGATGTGCCTTAAGAACCACTCCCAAAGGTTCTTGGCTCTTCCTTCTTCAAGCTCCAGAAATGCTCTTAGAAAATAGCCAGAACTCTGAATTATGGGAAAAATTGAAAAAACGGGTTTTTCCCTTTTTAGCCCAGATATATTTTGTGTGTTTTTTTGTTTACCAATTGGTGGAGATTAATTCATTATATATAGAGTGGAAGGGGTCTCGAAATTCCCTTTTGTCTTATCATCTATTCTTCACTAAAGTAGTTAAAGGGACCCACAAACATACCAAAAATCATGCGGCTCTTGGAATATTTTTAATTCCATTAATTTAATTAAATCCGTCCCCTTATTTGGACCAGACTAATTTAGGAGCAAAATTTATTTAATTTATAATTACAAAATTTGGTCAAATTTTATAATTAATAAATAATTAAATATTAATTCCAACACGTTTTGGCACTCACTCATTAAGATAAGAAACTATGATACCCAACCAAACATAAACAAGAACAAACATATCCCAAAATGTAAATGAATCAATTTACAATTTTTGAAATTTTTTGGGATCCCTCATCGAAGTTTTATTTTAATGTAATTCAAGTTCGGATCCCTCATCTTATATAACTATAAATAATTGCGTGACAATAAAATTGTGTTTAATAGTTATGTAATTGTATATTTTGAATACAAAAGCAGTTCTTTCGGTAAAGTAAGAAACCACATACTAAAAATAAATCATTTAGATTGTACACTAATCTTTTAAGTACTTCAGACTCATCGGCAAAGGCCTCTTTATAATTTTGAGTAATTATTTACCAGAGACCCCGATTTTATGAGTAATTATACTGGCTCAATTTTAAATACAGATTGGCTAAGAGACTGATGTAATGTGTCGGTATGGGTGGACGAGCAAAATCTAGGTGAGATTTGCCATTTATCATATTAATAAAATAATAAATCAACAGAAGCACATCCACGATTAACGACTCTGTATCAAACAATAATAAAGTTATGAAAATTGTTTTGGAGGAAGAGAGGGTGTTAAAGATGATGTGGACACAAAGCCTAATTTTGTTGACATTTTGTCCCTCGGTTGGCTTAAGCATAACTGGACTAGTTTTTCATACACGAAAATGACTTTTGTGGTGTAAGAAGCCCATTATTTTGGCTGGATTGGTTGCAACATCAAACTATTGAAGTGTAGGATCACATGAAAAACCTGAATAACGCTAATCCAAACACCCCTTCGAAGCAACCCTATCTATGCCGATGGAATATGCTAATGAACATTTTCGAGATACTCATTGAAATTATTTTTATGGTTTTTTTTTTTTAATTTAGGTTTTTTTAGACATTGCTTAACAAAATGGATGCGATCATTAGTTCACTTTATCAAATAGTTATCTTTAGGGTATTTTGACTTTGCCCCATTTAGTTTTAATAAATATATTCAACCCACTTTTTAGTTTTGTTTTATTCTCTCTATTTTCTTATGTATCACTTTATTAAATAAGTTTTTTAATTAATAAACCTTTCTTTCTTAAAATCAAAACTAAAAAAACATTAATAAACAATAGTTTTTTATTTTTATATTATAAATTTCCCCCTTTTCCATTTTTTTAAATAATGAAAAAAATATTTAATTCCTTTTTGTTTTCATTTTCTCTATTTAAAACTAATAAGAAATGAAATTTGTAAAAAGATAATGACAATTTTTTATCCCAATTTTTATTATTAAAAACAAAAGAAAAAAAACTTTCATTTGTTTTTTCATTAATTGCTAGTCTATTAAGAAAGTGTATATTTTAAAATAAAAACTCAGAATACAGTTATTTCTTTTAGGGTTTTAGATAACAAAACATAAGATTTCTACTATGTAACCTGTGTCTAGATAACCTATATAATATCTACATTATCATATAGATTTTATATCCTTTTTAGGATTTTGGAGAACACCACATAATAGTTTGCACAAAATCCTTCGTTTTGTATAGCACGTGGTTAATTTGAAATTCTTAAATTAATAGGGTATACCTAGCTTTCCATTCAACAAAAAAAGGAAATGCGGAATTCTACTTCATAATTCATATTTCAATATAATAACCTAAAACCCTTCAATTCAATTTACAGGTTTCAATTCTCCGAACATTTGAGAACTATAAGTCATTAAAGAGGGTAAAAGAGAAAGAGGCCTTCCCAAATTATCGTGAGAAGAAATTATTAGGAGAGATCTTAAGGAATTAAACTTGAATAATAATATTAAATATAATAGATTAGAATGAAAAATGAGAATTCATGTGGCCGATCCCATATGATAAGATTAAAGCAAAAATAGTGATGATGATGAAGTCATCAAATTCGATGGAATCCAAATATGTTTCATTTAGGGTGTGTTTGATAACACTAATTTTTCATGGAAAATGCAATATATGGAGTTATTTTCCATCTTTTGGATGTTTGATAAACAAAATTTTCTATGGAATTGGTTTCTTTAAAACAAATCAGGTAACCACTTTTTCCACAAAAGATGGAATTAAAAAACCTCCTCCCACCCTGTTATTCATTTTCCAGGAAAAAGACTTACCACACCAAAAAAATTGATAAATAACTTATAAAATGAAGAAAAACCCAAAAATAATAATAAAAAAATGCAGAAAGTGAATAAAACACAAAAATAATATTAAAAAAATCCAAAAGTGAATAAAATCTTAAAAATAATGAAAAACATCCAGAAAATGACTAAAAACCCAAAAATAATGAAAAAAACAAAAAATAAATAAAAAGTCCAAAAATCAAGGTTCTAAAAGGCGCGAGGCGTGGTCGAGGTCAAGCCTCAAGCTTTAGGAGCCTAGGCGCGCCTAGGCAGAGCCTAGGCGTAAAAAGGCGTTTTTCCTTTTTTTATTATTTTAATTATTCTAAGGCTAGTAATATAATAAAATAATACATACCTTGAATTTTGAAAATATATTCATATGTTTGGTAGCCATCTTTCTCATATTCATGCTCCATAACCAATATTTGTTAACTAATCCTTCGTTTTTTTTTTAAAAAGTGTGCCTTAAGCCTTTTACCAAGAATAAGGCGTAATAAGGCGTGGGCGATGCGTTTCTCCCAAGCCTCAAGCCTAGGCGGGGGCCTAGGCGGAGCCTAGGCGGGCCTTTTAGAACACTGCCAAAAATAATGAAAAAAATTCACAAAATGAATAAAAATCCAAAAATAATGAAAAAAAATCTAGAATCTTATTAAAACCCCATAAATAATTTTAAAAAATCCAAAATATGAATAAAAACCCAAAAATAATGAAAAAAAAATCACAAAGTGAATAAAAACCCAAAAATAATGAAAAAAAATTCACAAAGTAAATAAACCCCCAAAAATAATGAAAAAAATCCATAAAATGAATAAAAATCTAAAAATAATGAAAAACTACAGAAAGTGAAGAACTCCAAAAATAATGAAAAAAATACAGAAAATGAATAAAAATTAAAAAAATTCGAGAACGTGAATAAAAACAAAAAAAAATGAAAAAACCCATAAAGTGATTAAAACGCCAGAAATAATGAAAAAATCTAGAAAATGAATAAAAATAAAAAAATAATGGAAAAAATGAAAAAAACGAAAAAAAAACAAAAATAATGTAAAAAATACAGACAGTGAATAACACTCCAAAAATACAGAAAATGAATAAAAATTCAAAAATAATGAAAAAAAAATCCAAAAAGTGAATCAAACCCCCCCAAAAATGAAAAAAATCCAGAAAATGAATAAAAATCCAAAAATAATGAAAAAATACATAAAGTGAATAAAACTTCAAAAATAATGAAAAAAATACAATAAATGAATCATCACAAAAAAAAAAAAAAATATTGAGAACGTAAATAAAAACCCAAAAATAATGAAAAAAATCGAGAAAGTGATCCCCACAAATAATGAAAAAAATCCAGAAAAAGAATAAAAATCCGAAAATAATGAAAAAAAATCCATAAAGTGAATAAAAACCCAAAAATAATGAAAAAAATACAGAAAGTGAATAAAACCCCCAAACTAATGGAAACAGTCCAAAAAACGAAAAAAAACACCAAAAATAATGAAAAAAATTACATAAAGTGAATAAAACTCCAAAAATACAAAAAATGAATAAAAATCCAAAAATAATGAAAAAAAACTAGAGAAAGTGACTAAAACCCCCAAAATAATGAAAAAAAAAACGAGATCGTGAATAAAAATCCAAAAATAACGAAAAAAATTCAAAAAGTGACTAAAAACACAAATATAATGAAAATAAATAAATAAAGTGGATAAAACCTCAAAAATAATGAAAAAAATTAAGAAAATGAATAAGATCCAAAAATTAATGAAATAATACAGAAAGTGAATAAAACGCCAAAAAAATGAAAAAACCCAAAAACAATGTAAAAAATACCGGAAGAGAATAAAACTCCAAAAATAATGAAAAAATACGAAAAATTAAAAAGAAATTGAAAAATAATAATAAAAATACATAAAGTGAATAAAAATCCAAAAATAATGGAAAAAATACAGAAAATGAAAAAAACCAAAAATATTGAAAAAAATTCACAAGATGAATAAAAATCCAGAAAAAAATATAAAAAAAATCAAGATGTTGAATAAAAATCAAGAAATCATGAAGAAAATCCAGAAATTTATTATGAGGTTAATATTTATTTTCTTGTTTTTCATTAATTTTCTATATTTTTTATTTTTTGGAATTTTATTCCTTTTCGGATTTTTTTAATGTTATTTTATTGGTTTTATTCACTTTCTGTATTTTTTCGTTATTTTTGGGTTTATGTTCACTGTCTGGATTTTTTTTTTTCATTATTTTTGGGATTTTATTCACTTTCTGTACTTTTTTTCATTATTTTTGGATTTTTATTCCCTTTCTGGATTTTGTTTTCATTATTTTTGGGTTTTTATTCATTTTTTAGATTTTTTTTCATTATTTTTGGGGTCATATTCACTTTTTTTTTGGGGGGGGGGGGGGTTTATTAATTTTTTTTTCATTATTTTAATTTATTTTTTGGATTTTTTCCATTATTTTGGGGATTTTATTCACTTTTTGGATTTTTTTTTAATTTTTTTGGGTTTTATTCACTTTGCTGGATTATTTTCCATTACTTTTGAGTTTTTATTCATTTCCTGGATTTTTTTCATTATTTTTGGAGTTTTATTCTATTTATGTATTTTTTCATTATTTTTGGGTTTGGGTTTTTATTCACTTTCTGTACTTTTTTCATTATTTTTGAGTTTTTATTCATTTTTTGTATTTTTTTGCATTATTTTTTGGATTTTATTCACTTTCTGGATATTTTTCACATTGTTTTGGGGTTTTATTCACTTTCTGAATTTTTTTCATTATTTTTGGATTTTTATTCATTTTATGGATTTTTCTCCTTATTTTGGGGGTTTTATTCACATTTTAAAATTAATTAATTTATTGTTTGGGATTTTTATTAATTTTCTGGGATATTTATTATTTTTCTATTATATATATATATATTTTATACTTTTTTTCCATGGAAAATATGGAGAACCAAACACAAAAGATGGAAAGTAGAACATTTTTCACCTGGAAAATAATTGCAATCAAACAACACTAACAAATTTTTTCCATGGAAATTAACTCTCGGCGCTTATTTTTCGTCTTATTTATCAAACACACCCTTAGTTTTAGTTTTAATTTTTGTTAGTTACTTGCATAATTGACTTGTTAACTTCATTATAATCTTGTATTTCTTTTATCTATAACTTGATTAAGGTCAAAATAGGTGAGTCCTAAGATACCCAAAAATACTCCTCAACACCACGAATCACACCAAAATCCTAAATTCTTTCTTAAAACGTCAATAAATTAAAGTCAGGTTTTCTTTAAATAAAGCTGAACTTGGTACCCACTGATAGAGCTATTAATAAATATAATGGGAGCTATTAATATAATGGGAGCTATTAATAAATATAATGGGCTTGGGAGAGTTGGGTTCATGACCAATGCGTAATGCACACTTAATTTGGGCTTGTGACTGAGGATACCCCTCATCATACTTGAATGGGAGCATGTCTCAAAAAACAATATACTTTGATGGGAGCAGAACAATCGACAGAGGATTTGCTATTTGGGACGCAAAGGAAAAATAAAAAGTTACGTTGGATATATTAATGTTATATTCGTCTTGGGCCGTATATGGCCTTTGAGGTTAGAGAGATTTTTTGCGAATGGATTGATAATTTTTGACACGATAATCCGTTTATGGTAATAACTCGAACATGACACGATTAGCTTGTCTAGACTTAAGATTATCTAAAACTTATAATAAAATCAAAATCATCACGACTCGAAAATGATACGACTAACTCGAATTGCCACCCAAATGTCTTTCTCCTCGACAACTTTTTTGGCTTCTAATTCCAAATATCACTAAAGATTCATTTTAAAGTCTTTTTTTTTTTTTTTGCTAAAAAGGAGAACCTTTCATTTTAAAGTCAATTAAGTATATATATATATAAAAGTTATTTAAAGATTGACAAAGAATAATCGTATTTTGTAAAAGATGGTGCTAAAGATACCATCATTTTTGTCTCCTCGTACCATAAAACTATTAGTTTTTTTTTCGCTTTAGTTTCATTTTCAAAGTTTTATTGGACTCTCATCTCATATATTTTTTTTTAATTATAGTAAATTTTATAACTATCCAATATTATTCATAACTGCTCTGTAAATAACCGCTCATCTTTTGTTACTCAAAGAATGATACTTCTTCCATAGTTTTTACAACACCACCACCAACTAAAAGAACAAATATATAAGAGCACCTAGAAATGAATTTTTAAAAATAGAACTAAATACTTAAGATCCCTACTACTATTTTTCTAGTACACAATGCGTAATCGTTTTTAAGCACTGTGTATGTGGTTTTGACGATAAAAAATAAGAGTGTTTTTAACACAACTCATTTGCAGTTGTTTACTTTAAATACTAAGGTCTTTTTCCTTATTTTATCATTTTGTGCTAATACTTTAAAATTTAATGTATCTTAAAATATAAGTTCTATTTATACAAAATTTATATATTTGAAATGCTCTCGAAATAATCTATCAAAAGAGAGAATGAAGGATTGGTAATTTTGAAGTTTTCAAAACTTCATTTCACTCTTAATGTTTTGTATTTTACAAACTTTGAAATTAAATATCTCTCCAGATATAACTCTGATTTATACGATTTTTTTCTCGAAAATATTTTGATGAGGTCTATGAAAATAGTCCATGAAGCATTGGTAAACTTGAAATTTTTAAAATTTCATTTTCACACACTACGTTTTCTATTTTATATACTTGTCAATGATACTGCTAGGTTTCCTTAAAATTTAGTGTAACCATATCCATTATGGTTAAGCATTTTCCATAGAGGGTTTTTGAGTGTATCACTTTCCTTCACTTGGATTTTATGAAAATAAATGCATTTTTAAGAAAATATGGAAATTATTTTATAAAAGTTCATGCATTTTTGCAGGGACATTATTTATACATATATTTTAAAGTTGTAAGTTTGTTTATAATAAAAGTACACAGAATTTTATATTAAGACGTGCATTTTTATGAAAATGTGAATATTTTTATGAAAGTACATGCAATTTTTCGTGTACTTTACAATGTACATACAAAATCATGCGTGTACTTTATGAAAGTTCATGCAGGGTGTATTTTATCAAATTACATGAAATTTTTGCGTGTACTTTGTAAAGTACACACAAAAAATTGTATATACTTTTATGAAAATACACCCATTTTTTCATGTCCTTCACCAAGTGCAAGATTTTTTTATATATACATGTTGTTTGTTTATCTACATATAGTTTTTTTTATTTATATGTGTATTTATATTATTTTATTACTATTATGTATACCAATTCACTAATACTTAATTGGTTAAGTAATATAGACGAGATAATTTATAAGTGGAAGATTGACATGAATAAAACAATAGTTGTTAAACTTCAACCAATTCTTATTTTGTATCATTGTTTATATATATAATTGTTTTTCTTGTTGAGTTTGAATTTGGGATTTTTGTGTTTGAAGTTACACACACACACACACACACAAATATATATATATATATATATATATATATATAGGCACGCTCCTGTGCACACTAAGTTTGCACACTAACTTTGCACATTACCTTTTAAAAGTGTGTAAACTTAGTGCTGACGCACACCAATTTTTTTATGTGATATTTTAACATTTCAACGGACTCACATAAAAAAAATTAGCTCAAAAAAACTTTTTTTGCTATTTTTAAAAAATCGGTCAAACTTTCGCAGTTTTTAAAGGGCTTAAAAACTGCGAAAGTTTGACCGATTTTTTAAAAATAGCAAAAAAAGTTTTTTTGAGTTGATTTTTTTTATATGGGTTCCTTGAAATGTTTAAATATCACACAAAAAAATTCAACTCAAAAATATTTTTTTTACCACTTTTAAAAGGTAATGTGCAAAGTTAGTGTGCAAACTTAGTGTGCACAGGAGCCTGCCTCTCTCTCTCTATATATATATATATGAACATACCTATTTTTAAAAATAGTAAAAAATATATATATTTCAACCAAATTTAGTATATATGATATCCATAATGAGGAGATCGTCTCCAAAAATTTCATCCAAAAATACAACTTGGAAGTGACTGATCACTTTGAAGTTGTATTTTTTGTAGATGATCTCCTCATTAAGAGATCATGCATACCAAATTTTGTTGACAATATATTTTTGAAAAATGAGTATATTAATAGGTGTATTCTTAGAAGGTATGTTGGAGAGCTTCACTCTGCGTGTGTGAATAGATAGAGATAGAGATTTAATATGATTCTGTATAAAATAGATTCTGAATTGAATTTGATCCTTTTTATAAATGAAATACGTTAAAAACATAGTATGCTTTATGATTTTCTTATTTTGTATTGAAAATCAAAGTATAAGAGCACATATCTTGGGGAGGGACAAAGTCTAGAATTTTTTATGATATTTTACGAATTGATTCTGGTGGAGATGAAAGGCCAAAATGAAGAGTGGTTAATCATATATTCCAATTCAAAAAATTGCAGTGGGCGCACATTTGTATATGCGAGGAACCTAATCATATATTTTTAATTTGTTATGGAGAGGTAAGCATCCAAAATGTTGTGTCGAGGGACTAAAGAGTATGAGCCAAATGTTTCAGTGTAAACTCCTTAATACTCATATCTCAA
The DNA here is from genome assembly GCA_949130495.1 of Sambucus nigra. Taxonomy (NCBI): domain Eukaryota; kingdom Viridiplantae; phylum Streptophyta; class Magnoliopsida; order Dipsacales; family Adoxaceae; genus Sambucus; species Sambucus nigra. The sequence continues at coordinate 132,583,219 of OX422216.1, read as the reverse complement.
TAGTTATTCTGTATATAATTATTGTTCTATCTTTAATTTAAAGAAATCCTAACCTCAAAAACACTCACCCCCCACTATTGGTTACTAGCCACGATCGTTGGCCAACATCAACTCTCTCTCTCTCATTGTCCCTCTCTCCCTGGGCCACTTTATATTCCCAAGTCTCTCTCTCTCCCACCCCAAAACTATATATTCTTTATATATAAGTACATGATGTAAGATACGTATATATGTATTAATATATGTACATATATATAAAGATATATATGAATTTATATTTTTCAACACATACACATGTAAAGTAAAAACTCTATAATTTAGTGATTTTATCTATGAACAACATTGTAGAGAGTGAGAGATTTATTACTGTATCAGCTCGAGATGGGGTGGTGATGGTTTGATTGCAAAATAAAGGGTGGTGATGGGAGTCAGTATGCTTTGAGGTTGCCATAGTGGTGGTTTTGGGGTTCAGTTCAGAGTTAGAGTTAGAGTTAGGGGTTGTTGATGGTAGTTTGCAATGGCAGTGGTGGGTGTGGTGGTGGTGGTGGTGGTGGAGTTAGAGTTAGAGTTTGAAAATTAAGTTTAAGCTCTAAAGTAAAATTTTAAGAATTTTTTTTGGGGTTAAAAGTATTTTTTTCGTAAATTTAGCTTGTATTTTAAACTTAAAAAAAGAATCAAAATATGTGGGCATCTCTGTGAAAAAAAAATCTGATTTTTAATTATGTGATGTTATAATGATTTTTTTTGCGTGCCTTTAACATCACTCGTCTAACAATAACCCCAAAATAAAAAAATTTAGACAATTAACTTTTGTTATAAAATTTTGTTTATAAATTCAATCACTTATACTCATATCACCAACTAGAAAAATAAGGCAAACTACACAAGCAAAGCCCTAGTTATAACTAGTACCTTTATTTTAATATCTATATCTAATCCAATGATTTTTCTTTTTTTTTAAAATGTTGATAACAATTAACAACCCATCCACCATTGTCATCGAGCCTCCATCATCGTTGATGACTGTTGTCTTCAACTTTCAATCATCACCTAGTATATCTATTGCAAGAGGAAAAAAAGAAAAATATGAAATATCACACGGTCGTTGTTTTTTACTTGATATATTTCCACCTTTTATATGATGAATCCAAGGTGTACTCCATCGCTGTCGTTTATGTCCTCTCCTCTCTTAGCTACCACTCAACCATATTTTTTTTCAAAATTAAAAAAGAAGAATGCATCACATTGCATCGTTTATCTATCTCTCTCTCCCCCTCTTCTATCATGGTAGAAGGGGGAGAGGGAGATAAATGATGTGAAGAATCATTCTCCAACAATGATCTTCTCCCTCTAATCATCACATGGGTCCATATATGTGGGTGTGTGCGTGTATCTTTTTTATAAAATAAAAAGAAATAAATGTATATCTAGTGGGACGATAATTTATATTGTGTAATGACTTCGCATCACCTTTTGTACTATTGGGATAAATACTCCTTATATATTTCTCAACCATTTATCTCTTTTACTTAATCTTTTTTATGTTTTGATTTCCTCATGGATTGCTGTCGATATTTGGAACAAGTTCTTTATATTTTTTAAGAATAGTTAAATACCATTAATGTGTTTGATGAAATTATAATAAGATAAAATAAATGTATGAAAAATACATGTGTATACTGAGATATAGTTGCAACGCATTTTTTGTTGGGTCATTTACCCTATGGCTGTGACACCCCGATTAATTAAATGCCGGGTAGCTACTCCTTTATGAAATTAATGTTGAATATCAAGTTGGTTCAGTCGTAGCATCACTGTCGAAAACATTTAATTTATTACTTGCCACCTAATATTTAAAAAGAGAGATGCCAAATTTTATTAATTAAATTAACATCAACCAAGCAATTAAATCAACACCCATCAATCGCATAAACAATATCATGTAGATAACCAACGAAATGCAATAACTGAGTCTGGAGTGAACACTCTAATAATAATATTACCAGAGTAAATAAAATCCCGATACAAGAGTCTGAATAAACCAACATCTAAAATAATGAAAGTCTGTATCTACAATCGCTATATAAGAATGGGCATCATGCCCTAACTGATATGAATGACCCCGATGGCACCAAAGATAAATGTGGAGGTGTCTAATACAAATATCATGTAACTTCCATAGTAGCTACAACACGTCATCAGAATGGAACTCCTACGCTTCGCGTCCCTCTGGATGGACACCTAAAATATTTTTTACAAAAAGATATAGATTTGAAAGCAAACGGGTCAGAGCCCGAGGTGAAAATACTTTAAAACTACAAGTGTTTAAATCACAATATTAATCAAACACATATATTTAACATGTTAATCACGTGCCCTCACTTGAGATTCTCATCTCTCAACTAATGTGCACGCCTAACGTATACCCTTAACCCATCCTAGTTATGTCGCTAACTAACTAGTCTGTACCACTCCTACTTTCGCACTCTAACATATGATATCTACTCGTAACGCCCAAACAAGTCATATTCATAACCCATATTCACATTCATTAAATTACTTATCTCAAGTGTTAGTAAAATTCTCACATTCTTTACCAATTTAATTATCTTAGTTATTCGCATCTACTAAGTAACAGTGAACCAGTCATAAGTATATATATAAATCACTCTCAGTACATATATACATATAAGGCACCCCTAGGCTAAGCTGTAGTGCACGCATACTCTGCTATCAAATCCATGTACATCACGTACGTAAGGATCACGTATTCCAAATCACTCGGGAATTGACTCAGTACAAATCACACATATTGGAGGCGAACATAGTTCACATACCCATGGGTCACGCACATACCTATGCTCCCATGGTCAGCTGACTTATCAACTCACAAATAAGTCATTCACAGTTCTATGTCATTAAGGTACCAATCTAAATCCCCCCGAAGGCTCACAAGATAAGATGGTCCTTTTCCCGAAAACCGACCTCCCGTGATAGAAAGTATGGTAGGTATGTCGTACACATAAGAAATCCATATACTAGGCATTCACATAACCTAACTAATCATATTTCAATATAGGTATTCACACATTCCATATAGTAAGTCTCGTACGTAGCAAGTTTATCCCGAACATCATATGTAATATATATTTAACTTGATAACTCTCCTATCGTATCAATTTGAGTACCTAAAAATATCCCAAAAGGTAACTAGGTCTCCTATTAGTTTCTAATGTTATCACAGTAACTTAAAGACCCTCCGTTACTGTTCTTATCCTTACATCAACATTCATTCCCATTATAGTTTCAGTTCGAACGATTTCTAACCGTACCTCACTCGGTATTCCCTGGTAAGCAACAACATTCAATTCCATAAGGTAAACCATTTTTCCAGGCATCAACTAAGACCCTACTGACCTTAACTAAGTCCCACAATATCAAATTAATCACCCTAAGAATCATCATCGGGCTTGGGATCTTCATTAAACTTTAAGGGAGACGATTACCAAAAATCAGAAGAGGTCGATCGATCGAAGAAAAGGATCGATCGGTCGATCATCGATCGGTCGACATTCTTGGATCGATCGATCGATCTAGCAGGTATTCACCCATAATTTCTTAACAGTTACGTGATTCTCCATTTTTACACCTCCAAATCTTATTAAAACGTCCCAAACTCCCAAATGAGTATAATAATCATGAACCAACATTACTATAACAGTCTTAAACGTTCAAGATTTATCAAAACATCACAAATTATCAATTTCTTGGATTAGAAGTCATTAAAATACTATAACCCTAGTTTTTCCTCATCTCTTCAAAAATCATTAAAAACCCCAATTTAAATTTCGTGATTTCCTAACTTTTAGTTTATAATTCATTCCCTTAATGATTCCAGAAGGTCCACTACATGCAAACCTACCCAAGTTCATGATTTAGTCACCAATTTCACATTATCACAATTATTCATAATTTATCTCCAAATCTAATTTGTCATGTTGAAAATATGCCATAAATCTTTGCAAGATAAGTCATTTGCCTGGAAAAATAAAGATTATGATCCATTGGTGATGTTAATGGTTAGTTCTCCTTCTATCTCCGGTGACAGATCCGGTGCATAATGGTGGTGTGTTGTGGTTATGGCTTGGAAACCCTTTTCGTAACTTGTCATCTTTCTCACATTGCCCACTCCTTGCTTTTTGGATGATAATGGCCCTAATAGCCCTGATATTGGCTAATAAATATCACCTAATTTTCGTGGGTCACTATTCATTAAAAATTAAAATGGCTAAAATACCCTTCCGGGTTGCCGGTTAGGCCTAAAAATGCCCTGGGTTCCAAACTAAACCCCCGGATAGTATTTTCTGACTATATCGACCCTTCCGAATACGTTGGCGCACTCAAAATGATCATACGAATGACATAAAAATAAAATACTTTTAAATCCATTAAATTTGGTCATGACACGCGCGTACCAACTTAATTACCGAAACTGTTGTATTTTTAACTCACGACAATTTTAATAAATTCAATAATCACATATTACCATAATCACTCAGCAATATTCAACATTATCATCATATTTAAATACTAACTCTCGTCTCGCTAGTTATTTAATTTCGAATTAATTTCCAATTAATTATCCCAAATGAATTTAATTAATCCCACAATTAAAAGAAATTTCATTTAATTAATCTCATAATTAAAAGCCATAAAATTACGGGGTATTACATACTTTCCCCCTAATAAACGAATTTCGTCCTGAAATTCGGAAATGTAGGCATACCTGAAAAAATTTAGGTAACCTCCAGTACTCAAAACAGAATACAAAGAAAGGCTCAATCACTACAGCCCTCTCTTCACACTAAGCTCGTTGAACAATCTTGACACTTTATCAGTTATAGGGTTACACCTTAATAAATGCACCTCTCACTGTGCTCTTACTCAACAACATTCGAATAAGAATAGCCTACACATCATTGGCCGTATTATATCAATATTATTGGGAGATCGTACATCACTTCGTATTAGCTCCCGCATTTATTTAAACACAAAACTCCCATACTAGGAGAAATGATAGAACATCTGACTCCTCTTGTCCATTCTTCGAATCTAGATTCCCGACGGTGTGACTTTTACATAAGGAACAAGCCACTTAAGACGGTTTATGGTTATCCCATTATAGTCATCAGACTCTAACTTCTGACTGCTCTAACACTCTGATAATTCGCTCACTTCTAAACATCCAGAGAAAGAATGGTAAGGTTTATCCACTCAAAACCTCAGTAAGCACCTTGTCCATTATTAATAGGTACGGGTGCTTTCACACAACTTTCCTGTTAGGTAATATCCTCTCCCCATCACCATATTATACTTCACTTACGATTTATATTCGTTGTGGAAATTAAATGATCGTAATGAGTCCAAAATTTACTTTCATACAGTTCCACCAATCGCCAATCACTTTGTGCCTATTCTTTGGTCTATAGGTGATATAACTTTCTCAAAACAAAACTATTCCCACAAAATTCCTTATACCCCATATTGAAGGTGGGTTTCAATAATCTTATCCTAGTTCAGAATAATATTGGGTAGGACCACATGCCGGGGCGGTCACTATCTAATAGTGTAACTCACCCAAGGGTATAACGGTTTCTTTCCTTCTTGACAACCCATTCCACACATTCGAAGGAACTCGTTACTTATCTTTATGATTGCAACCCATCAAAGAAATTTACCAATTTGACTCTTCAGCTATTGGAATCGTCGGCTCGACACCAAGTTTTTGGTTGATACCCTTACTCCAACCGATCTGCTACTTACGATACCCCTTTCAACACCAACTTTCACGTATAACTCCTCCCATTAAGTGGTACTTAATCACCCTCTACTTTCCTCGGCGTATACCAAAATTTCTGACCCGTGCACTTTTCACCACGTTGTGCACATCTGGACTCTTTATACCTTATTTTGACATCCTCAATCTATTTACGCGTAAGCCACCCCCAACATTCGATTGGGTGGAACTCCGCTCCAAATTGTCCATAATAGTTAAATATTTGTCTTCTCAAGGGATACCCCCTTTTTAAATGACTTCCCCCTGCCCTTCAACCAATTTTGGACGTGCTACTCTGATCGCACATGAGTATACTGATTATCGTCCTTCTCTTACAACGCTTAATCCATTCTACCTCTACTATTTTGCAATATCAGTCTCACAAGTACAAAGCTCTCTCATCTCTATGTCTCTTCTTTCGACGATTATCGCATCAGCAAACCAGGGTGTTTACACCCCTTATAACCCATGCATATGGGTTTAAACATTACATACACTTCATAAGTACTCCAAACTCTTTATTGTCCCTGCATTTTCAACGTGGCTATACCACTTGGGTGTTCTTAATCACCCCCGAATTTTAAATTCTAAATCCTCCTAAACATCATTTCATCCTTCAACCCGCCAATAATAAAATAAAATTATCAGTACTTCCTCACCACACAACTGGCTCTACTGGCCTTACATCATAATTTACCCCTTTAACTTCCAATTTTAACTACATATTTTCCTAACGATCAAGGTACCCACATCATGGAGGAATGGCCAAACATCTCCTTACTACCAACCTTACGCTAAATTTCATGTGTGGGAAGTCTCGCAAAGCAAAATTCAAACAAGGAATCCCCCGATACACTAATTTCTAACATTATCGGTCATCGAAATCCGTTAGACCCTCAGTTGATAAAATGTACCCATATATTCCCGTCTCATGACATCAAAGTTACATCTCCTTTCACAATTACACTTAAACAAGGAATTTTTTTTCCTAAAGACACTGTCTCTTAACATTGATGGTAATCACATTCCATAAACATCATGCAAACATAATCAGGGCTCTCAAAATCCCGTCCCCAGACATATAACTATGAGTATTAACTTCCACGTCTCTAAACGGTGATATAACAATGCACTCTTCTTATTACCTCATCCTGAGCGTTAATTATAATCACCAGCTAAATCTGTCCGCTGAATAGTAAACCAAATACACTCCGATTTATATCAATAAAGTCCCTACACATACCGGGAACAATTATCCGAGACCATTATACTTTTTGAAGTCTCAACAATACATATATATATATATATATATATATATATATATATAAACGCGACCACGACCCTCTCGCAGATGGGGCCTCGCCAGAACAAAACATTCTACACCAAGGTAGTAACCCCGATAGACTTGCAATATTCGCACACTATCAGTTTAAGCATATTGTAAAAAAACCATAATTAGGATAATATCATACTCGTATAACACAGCACTAAAATGAGAAATTGTAATAAGGTATGTACCACTATCGATACACCCATTCATCCTCCGTGGATCACACTAAAGGTAACCCCACTATGCCAAGAATATATTCACATAAATAATAACATTGTTGATATACGTACAAAACTCGACTCTCATGCAAATATAGCAATAAAAATGTAGTAACTCGTTCCTGACACATACAACACGCAACATCATCTGAGGTTATAACTCATACTTCTATGTTGCCAATCCCTCTGGCTGCTCAAATGGTTTCGGGACTTAACACACCTATATGTACCAAACCAAAAATTTCAATAACTATTGCCCTTGCTAGGCACCATACCCTTATCCCTATACTTGCTTCGGGAAATTTTTTAATGTGCGGGTTTCATTCCCCAAAAAACACCTCTATACATACTCCACTTATCTCCAGTCACAATGACCATGTTAGGGTTGTCCTTCTCTCGGACGTTGGTAGTCTCGAATCTGATGACTACCTATATTGTTCCCTTAGCTTTGATGGCCCTAAGGAACACGTTACTGGCTTCGATAACTCTTACTGAAATCACCATCGCTTGGTAACAATTCAGCTATTCGAATCATTTAAATGGGTCTCCCTCTTGTGGTGGTTCTTCAACACCGTTTCCCCCAGTCTTACTCTATCTAAATTCTTTGATTCTTGTAGCTCCCCACACAAGGAACCGCTTACCTCCATATTAACAAAATACGACATTGTTACTATCTGCCTTAACCATCCAAGCAGAATTCCCCAGAAGTGCTAACAATTCTTCTTGTAAGTTAATTTTACCCTTTAATGTCCTCTTCTTCATTGCACCTAATTTATCTGGTGTAAGGTTCACAAATTAATTAAGTTTCTTTTCACAACGTGACCTCTGTCCGACCCTCTTGTGTGAAGTCAGAACAACGTTCGTATCTTATCATGAACATCTGATGAAGGAACTTATAGTCAAACCATACATATGCGCCTTCTTTTGACACAACATTCCACTTCTTAGTGTGGTGGTTGCCTCTTACCATTGTAACTCTGCTCTTACGGGCCAAGCAAATTTTACCCCAAATTTTCACTCTCGATTATCCATACTCTGACATATGACTAAGCCTTTGGATATATTACCTTCGTTGGCTAACACATGCCATTTTTGCATTTCTAGACTGCTGGATCTCTTTAATGTTTCGTTTGACTCTCTCCCATTCCAACCTTGCTGGGCGAGTCAAATTTGACCCCACTTTTTACTATAGTGGTTCCTGAAGGTCATAAGTTGTGCCTTAGTGGTCTTTACTGTCCTGTTCTTCCGTGCCATGATAGGGGTGACCTCAACTATGGTCATTATTCTTGAATATATCTTATAACCTCAATTGAGCTTTACCTCCTGTTGTCCTCCCAACTCACACGACATACTGCATTGTTCGGCACACGAACACACCCAAATGCAAATAATATTCAGTATTATATATATTATAGCAGGAGAATGAAATCTCACCAAATAAATCAATAATCCTAAACATAGGTCTCTATATCAAAGAAAGCTACGCTGGAAGCATAATAAGCTGCACAGATCCTAAAGGACACTAGATCCTGATGCTCTGATACCACCTGTGACACCCCGACTAATTAAATACCAGGTAGCTGCTCCTTTATGAAATTAATGTTGAATATCAAGTTGGTTCAGTCGTAGCATCACTGTCGAAAACATTTAATTTATTACTAGCCACCTAATATTTAAAAAGAGAGATGCCAAATTTTATTCATTAAATTAACATCAACCAAGTAATTAAATCAACACCCATCAATCGCATAAATAATCTCATGTAGATAACCAACGAAATGAAATAACTGAGTCTTGAGTAAACACTCCAATAATAATATTACCAGAGTAAATAAAATCCCGTTATAAGAGTCTGAGTAAACCAACATCTGAAATAATGAAAGTCTGTATCTACAATCTCTAGATAAGAATGGGCACCATGCCCTAACTGATATGAATGACCCTGATGGCACCAAAAATAAATGTTGAGGCGTATAATAAAAAGATCATGTAACTTCCACAACAGTTACAACACGTCATCAGAATGGAACTCCTACGCTTGGTGTCCCTGTGGCTGGGCACCTAAAATATTTTTTTTACAAAAAGAGATAGATTTGAAAGCAAACGGGTCAGAGCCCGAGGTGAAAATATTTTAAAACTACAAGTGTTTAAATCACAATATTAAAGAACACATATATTTAACATGTTAATCACGTGCCCTCACTTGAGATCCTCACCTCTCAACTAATGTGCACGCCTAACGTATACCCTTAACCCATCCTAGTTATGCCGCTAACTAACTAGTCTGTACCACTCCTTTTTTATCACTCTAACATAGGATATCTACTCGTAACACCCAAACAAGTCATATTCATAACCCATATTCACATTCATTAAATTACTTATCTCAAGTTTTAATTAAATTCTCATATTCTTAGCCCATTCAATTATCTTAGTTATTCGCATCTACTAAGCAATAGTGAACAAGTCACAAGTATATATATAAATCACTCTCAGTACATATATACATATAAGGCACCCCTAGGATAAGTTGTGGTGCACGCATACTCTGCTATCAAATCCATGTACATCACCTACGTAAGGATCACATATTCTAAATCACTCGGGAACTGACTCAATACAAATCACACATATTTGAGGCGAACATAATTCACATAGCCATGGGTCACGCACATACCTACGCTCACATGGTCAGCTGACTTATCAACTCACAAATAATTCATTCACAGTCCTATGTCCTTTAGGTACCAATCTAAATCCCCCCGAAGGCACACAAGATAAGATGGTCCTTTTCTCAAAAATCGACCTCCCGTAATAGCAAGTATGGTAGGTATGTCATACACATAAGAAATCCATACACTAGGCATTCACACAACCTAAGTTATCATATTTCAATATAGGTATTCACACATTCCATATTGTAAGTCTCGTGCGTAGAAATTTTATCCCGAACATCATACGTAATATATATTTAACTTGATAACTCTCTCGTCGTATCAATTTGAGTACCTAAACGTATCCCAAAAGGTTACTAGGTCTCCTATTAGTTTATAATGTTATCACAGTAACTTAAAGTCCCTCCGTTACTATTCTTATCCTTACATCAACATTCATTCCCATTATAGTTTCAATTCGAATGATTTCTAATCGTACCTCACTCGGTATTCCCTCATAAGCAACAACATTCAATTCCATAAGGTAAACCATTTTTCCGGGCATCAACTAAGACCCTAATGACCTTAACTAAGTCCAAAATATCAAATTAATCACCTTAAGAATCATCATCGGCCTTGGGGTCTTCATTAAACTTTAAGGGAAACAATTACCAAAAATCAGAAGAGGTCGATCGATCGACATTCTTGGATCGATCGATCGATCTAGCAGGTATTCGCCCAGAATTTCTTAACAGTTACGGGATTCTCCATTTTTACACCTCCAAATCATATTACAACTCCCCAAACTCCCCAAATGAGTATAATAATCATGAACCAACATTACTACACTAGTCTTAACATTCAAGATTTATCAAAACATCACAGATTATCAACTTCTTGGATTATAAGTCATTAAAATACTATAACCCTAGTTTTTCCTCATCTCTTAAAAAATCATTAAAAAACCCAATTTAAAATTTGTGATTTCCTATCTCTTAGTTTATAATTCATTCCCTTAATGATTCCAGAAGGTCCACTACTTGCAAACCTACCCAAGTTCATGATTTAGTCACCAATTTCACATTATCACAATTATTTATAATTTGTCTCCAAATCTAATTTATCATGTAGAACATATGCCATAAATCTTTGCAATATAAATCACTTGCAAGGACAAATAAAGATTATGATCCGTTGGTGATGTTAATGGTTGGTTCTCCTTCCATCTTCGGTGATAGATCCAGTGCATAATGGTGGTGTGTGGTGGTTATGTCTTGGAAACCCTCTTTGTAACTTGTCCTCTTTCTCACGTTGCCCACTCCTTGATTTTTGGCTGATAATGGCCCTAATGGCCTTGATATTGGTTGATAAATATCACCTAATTTTCGTGGGTCACTATTCCTTAAAAATTAAAATGACTAAAATACCCTCTCATGTTACCGGTTAGGCCTAAAAATGCACCGGGACCCAAACTAAACCCCGGCTAGTGTTTTCTGACTATCTTGACCCTTTCGAATACGTTGGCGCACATACATGATCATACGGATTCCATAGAAATATAATACTTTTAAATCCATTAAATTTGGTCTTGACACGACTGACACGCGTGTCCCAACTTAATTATCGAAACTGCCGTATTTTTAACTCACGACAATTTTAATAAATTCAATAATCACATATTACCATAATCACTTAGCAATATTGAATATTATCATCATATTTAAATACTAACTCTCGTCTCGCTAGTTATTTAAATCCAAATTAATTTCCAATTAATTTTCCCAAATGAATTTAATTAATCCCACAATTAAAAGCAATTTCATTTAATTAATCTCATAATTAAAAGCTATACAATTACAGGGTATTACATTGGCATTCTCTAATTTGTAAAGTTTACATTTTGACACCCACTCTTTTGTTTGTGCATGTTTTTGGAAGGTTTCCATTAATTCCCTTTTTTTATTGTTAGACGACCATTCAAAACTCCATTATACCCTTGATTACAAAAAGACAAAAGCCATATGTACCCTTTTACAGATGCAAAGGAAATCAACAACTTGGATCATTCTAGACCATTACTTTTCTCTCATTTCACGACATTTACAAACCCTTAGATTCTATTTTCATCACTTAACAAAAGTCAATGCTGAGAGGGATAGTGATAATATAGGAGAGGGTGGGGGAATAGAAGTCAATGTTGAGAGGGATGATGATAATTTAGGACAAGATGAGGGAGTAAAAGTCAATTCCAAAAGGGATGATGATAATATAGGATAAGAAGAGGGAATAGATACCAAGGAAAAGTATCATATTGTAGTGAAAATGTTGGGATTGAGGAGAATGAGGAAAGTGAGAAGATGTGAGTAATGAGGTTGGTCATAAAGAGGAAAATTGTGGTCCTATAGACAACGAGTTTGAAGAATTTGTGAATGAAACTGAAATTGTGTATGCCAAAGAGAAGATGAGGAGTGTACACAACTTGTGAGTGCAAATTAATTAATAATTAAGAGGTTTTCGAAATCAATTAAAGAATGAATGTAAATATGCCAATCACACAACACACAAATATACATGGTTCGATAAATTTTCCATGTTCACGGAGAGGATACTGTATTTCTTATTAGTTTCTCTCAAGGTTTTTGAAATTACGTCCCCCTAGCCCTAGGGTGTCGGTTGTATTTATAGTTGTGTAAAACTGTAGTGGTTAAATCAGTCAATGGACTCCCCGGCTTAAGAAAAGCTCGTGTGGTAGTTCCCTAAATATCTCGTCCGAGATTTTGGGTAGCCAATGTGAGATAAATGTAAATATTGGCACATTTGTAATTATCCACATGCTAAATGTCGGCAGCGATACCCGTTATTAATAAGATGGACCGAACATGCCCCAAGTGCTGTTGGACTTGGTCGGACGATCTTCAATTGGGCCTAATTTGTATTTAGGTCCCCACACCATCAATTCTCGTGGCTTTTTCATAGTGTTCCGAGGCATGGGTTTGTTTTGATAGTGTACTTAATAATGTGTGGATATCATTACGTTGCTCATTGATGATTACTTTTAACATATTAGACTCTTTATTACTTTTATTGCACATGTGCACAGACTTTTTTAATATTGTACTTACTTGTCATGTGTCGAATTAGATGTTCTCATCTCAATTCTGCTTAATAACGAATCAAATGTAAAAATACATAAGTTGTGCATATAAGAACCATTGCCCATATTTCTTTTTCGATATATATATATATATGTGTGTGTGTGTGTGTCTCTGTGTGTGTGTGTGTAGCAATGGAAAAGGACTATGAAAGTTCAAAATATTATTTGCGTTAAAAGCCATCATTTGCATAAAAGAGCCTAAAAAGATTAATGACGCACAAAAAGTGAAGTGCCAAGGACATTTATTTTATATTCATTGATGCTTCGCTATATATAAGCATTATGATTTCTTTAAAATATTTGAGAGTGTATTCCTATAAATGAGAGATTTTGAAGGAGTTATAAAGTAGAAGATCAATGGGTTTGCACAATGGACTTTCTTAAAAACCATTAAATAGTTTGACATTATTGGTGTGGGAATCATTTAAATTCATTGCATTTTGATTAAGTTGAGTCAATTTAATTTCAGTTCATAATTGTACACCTAAGGTAGACTTTGAATTCTTTCTTTAGAAGTGTCTCATGACTTCGTGCACCTATGTTATGATAATTTATGTTGATTTGCCTACGAAAAATGTTCGCACAATTTCATTTCATTCTCATGATTCAGATATTTTAGTATTAGTTCATGGTGTGTTGTATTTGTTCATTTTATTCTTTATATTTGAAATTTTTTTAAAAATAGTTGGTGGACAAAATATGCCTTTTAAGATTATCATTACATGCTCTAATTCATTATCATTGTGATGATATCTAGCTTCTTCATGTGATTCTTATTATTCATGTTTAGATTCTACTCCTTTGTCTATTACAGACAACAAGGGGGAGAGCAAATTGAGGGGGAGTTAATTTAAAACTCACATGTGTTATGGTATTTCCTTTATCTCATGTGTGTAGGTCATTTCACCTTGATAATGATTTCATGAACCGTAGAAGACGAAAACTTTTTAGTTGAAGAGTTATACAAGAATTCATTTCCATTTTTTGATTTGGGAGGGTAATTTTTTGCATTAGTCTTTAGGGGTCAATTTGGCTTAGGTTTGTGTTTTAAGATGGAAGAGCTAAAGGGGGATATTTGTAAGAGCATTTTTTATAATTGCTTAATGTATTTTTATTTTGGCTTATCCCGTTACATATACACTACACCATCATTCCTACTTCTACAAATTTGAAGACAAAGTTGAAAATTTTGGAAGATTGAAGAATCATTCGTCTAAACAATAATTAGAAGAGTTATGGTTGTTTTGGTAAAGCCAATAATTTTACAGATATTTCTATAATTTAAGAGTTTGTATTTCCAAATGGTTTCAAAAAATTTAAGAAATTTTTTGGAAATTTCGTCGACTCGTTAGAACGAGCTTCTATTGTCGTTCAAAGCATGAGGTCGTTAAAACGAGGTTCTCACGATCGAAGGAGTTGATTTTTTCCTTCTCTGGAATGTCGTTCGATAGGTCGTTGGAAGATGGTCCGAACGAAAACGGGTATGTCGTTCAAACGAGGTACATGGTCGTTCGAATGAGTGCGCAAAAAATTATTTTTTATTTAGATCCAATGCAAATCTCAAATGTTTATCTCTTTACAACCAACTTCCTTATAAATAGAGGTATGGTATTAGAGTCTTCAAAAACTCTTTTGAAGCTTTTCACACCCTTGATTAGTTCCATTTTTTTATCAACCTCTTCCAAAAATCATTCAAACCCCTTAAGAATTAGAGATCACTTTAGCAAAATCAAAAATAACACTTTCATTTTTCAAATACCTTATAGAGTTAATTTCTACTACTAACTTCTGGAACCAAGGTTTCATTACTGAAAAAGAAGAAAGGTTGATCGATGGATACCGAGGAAATATCGCTTCTTGTGGACGGAACTGGAGTGGACTATATTATTTGGACGAAATTGAAGACTCTACGTGTGTTATACTTAGTCTTTCTAAGTGGTCTGTAAGTCGACTATGTCTATCAATTACTCTATAGTGCCGAATAAAGATTTTGCCCTTTTGGGAATTTTTCCTGACTTCTTCGAGTTTTTGCATGCTTGATTTGCTAAATTTAAATTTATACCACATCTTTGTGTGCACACTATATTAAATCAAATATAAATTTTGGTAAATTTGAATTTGTGTGTGGTTAACTAATATACAAATCATTCCATAGAATCTCGCATTCTCTAAATATTAAAATAAGATAAAATAATTTTATAAAAAACTAACACTCAAATATAAAATCTCCAAGGATCAAAATATTTACGGATCTATACATAAGAGATCCTCAAAATGTGAAGGCGTTAATGATTAAGAATGAGAATGTGGTGATTACTTAAATAAGATCTGATACCAAATTGAGAAAGCCATGTAATACTAATTTAATCAAATTCGCAACTTTTCAATTTAGACTTATTTAATTGGAGTGAATTTTTAAACTAATTTAATTCAGCCATAAAACATGCAACTATGTGGGTGAAATCAAACCAACACAAATATAACTGCTGACTCACAGATTTGAGGAAAAAAACCCTTTCGCGTAAAATCTTTTTATTTCACTATGAATAATAAATCACAACTTACATACATAATGAAATCCGCAATAAATATCGCACAGATACTCACATGGGCATGCAACCTAGAGTCAACAATGGAACAATCGCAGCAGCCCACAATAATACGTTGTCCAATTCTGCAAGGAACACCCACGAGCACTACCAGTCGACACACAGTCGTAGTCTTCACAAAGAAATAACTTCACCAAAGTTGAATCTTGGGTTCCAAAACAATTCACTAAAGCATATGGGATTTTTGTGAATTGAAAACAAAAAGGATTAAACCGTTAAATGAAGAAGACAAAGTGTACTGAAGAATGTAGTTTACTGGTATCGAAATTCGTCAGGTTTTCTTAACGAAAATGGAGTGATTTAACACGCTTTATATAAAAAAAAATTAAGTCAGCATTTTTCTCGAACGAAATCAGGTTGTCGCTTGAATGAGGACACGTGTCGCTCTAACGATCTTCACATGACAATGACAAGTCGCTTGAACGACATACAGGTGTCGCTCGAACGACCTTAATAAAAAATAACAAATTTATTTTGTTAAAAACTCTGCCTCAACACTTAGAAAAATTCTTTAACGGAAAACAATGCCTCAAGTGTTTGAAAATATTTTAGAAAAATTATCCCAACACTTATAATGAACCATTAAGGTATTTAAACACAACCTTACCAAAATTAATCTTTGGAGGCGTCTTTGTTGAAGAACGTCGATATTGGGGTTCGTCTTGATGCATGATTGAACTTGAATAATTCTTCGACGGTTGTAGCGGTATACGATATACAATAATGTAAACAAGACAATAAAATAATGTCTTTACAAATCTTCCCCTATGTCTATGCCAATATAAAATAAAAGCATCTGAATTATCAAATCGAAATGCCTATACAATTATAATACCCTCCCATGAACCCAAAACTGAAAAGGTATAAAAAATTGTAAGGACAAATTTCCAATCGAGTCAATTTGTAGTATTGGCTTAATTCTGGACAAAAAGTTTTAAGTCATAGGACAGAGTGTCAAGTTATATCCATCTAAGCCTATGACGAGTGTGTGTTGAAGACGTAAAGGCCCAGAATTTAAAGCTTCATCATTGCCGAGTTTAGTTCCTTGTTTCTACGTCAACAACAATTGGATTCCATAGTCTTCAAAAGGTATGAATGGACTTTTATATGTAGGAGACTTGGAATAGTTTTATGGGTGTTATTTTAGTCTAAAATGACTTTTTATTTTCAAAAAATATTTTACAACATTGTATAAAAGTTTTGGGCTTTAAAATATAAAAATTGGATTTTCTGAATTTTCGTTCTAAGTGTCATTCGAACGAGATTGTCGTTCGAACGAGAAATCGAACGAGTTTACCAACGAAGTTGCCATTTAATCCCTAACTTTTTGTTATAAGTTTCTTTGTAACGACCTCGTTCGAACGAGTTTTTCAAACGACGTTTTAGCCTATTTTTCCTTTGGAATTTCGTTCGAACGACCTGGCCGGGAAAACCAAATTTTTTGGCAGTTTCATTTTTAACTTCCCATGTTTTCCACTTGTCCCACTAACTTTTACCAGCCATTATATGTGCGGGAAACACTATTTTCTATCTAACTTTTGAGAGTAAAAAGATTATCATCAAAAGTTCAGGTTTTGAGTTTTTGAATTCATTGATTAAAATTCTTTCAAAACTCATATACACCCATACTTGTTTACTTCCAAGTTCCCTTATATATATTTGTTGCTTAGAGAGTTTATTGGGCACCTGGTTTTCTCTACAGCATCAAGAAGAGAGTTTGGGTCCTTCTCCATCCCCAAAAGGAGTTCGATTTGCGAGTTGAGGTGTTCCTACTCGAAGAAGGCTTCGCGTAGGGGTGACGGTGACCAAGAGCCCCATCGGTTGATTCCGAGACTGTGGAGGAGTCCACGGTTATCTACAAGGCAGAGGTGTTTATAAGAAGGAGTGTCAAGGCTTCAACGGAGTCAAGTTATTGGTGTAATCCTACTGTCCTGTAACTGTAATTCCACCTTAATTTGTAGATTTATTAGGCCAGGGCCGTCCGAGGTTTTTCCCATTTGGGTTTTCCTCGTACGTTGCCGTATAGTCATTGTGATTTATTTTTTATCTTGCAAAAATCATTTCGAATGCATGCTTAGGTTAAGTAAGATAAAATTGGGTTTAATCACATTTTAGTTTAATTTGGGGCTAAATTAGTTTGGGTGAATTTTAGATTAATTTGATTCAACTCAAGTTTTATCTGAAAATTTTGGTTTGGCCTAAATAGGAAATGATTAAACTATTGTAGGCAAATTTTAGGACTTGGATTGAATTAATATTATTTAAGTAAAAATTTATGTTGGAGTAATTTTATTTCACTTTTAGGTTAGTTTGATTTTAATTTGAAAGAAATTAAAATTTGTTTGTTATATTGTTTAGAATTCGAACCATCCTATTCCGCATTTAAGGAAATTAATATTTTAAAAGAATAATTTTAATTATTTGGGGGCTTCCTTCATCTTCGAAAATGTAAGTCTGAAACTTTCTTCAAAATCTTCAACATGAAATCTTCAAATCTCTACGCTTTTCTCATCAGGGTGTGCAAAATATGATCATCAATCTTTGTATCTACACACATGAGACAAAGAAAATACCTTCGTGAGGTATTGAGTTTGAAATGAGATAAACATAACATCAAAATAAAAAGCAAATCTCAAATCTCCCCCATAATGTAAAACTCCCCTATAAAATCATAATTCGTTCTCCCCCTTTTTATTTGTCCGAAATAGACAAGGAAAAAAATAAACAAAATAAACATGGAGTGTCAAGACAAATATGCATATCAAACGTGGATCAAACAACGCTCGTACAAAGGAGTAACTCAAAATCTTCCACAAAATATTTTTGATTTTTTAATTTTTCAAACAAAAAATGTTACAACAAAAATCACACACCATGAGTTTACACTAAGATAATCAAATCATGGAAACGAAATGAATGGGTGTGAACAAATTCGATAGGAAAATTAATACAATCAAACATGTAAATTTATATGACATCGACTGAATTTAATCGACACATCAAAGTCTAATGTTATTTTCACACCAATAACATCTAAAACTATTTAATGCTTTTCATGACTTTCAAGGACGTGCAAAACCGTTTTATATTCCATCCAAACTCCCTCATAAATAATAATGATTTTTTATTTTTCTTTTGAAGTGAAGAAACTAAATCCTATTGTCCCACTTTAAGGCATATTTTTCTTTTTATTGCCTTTAAATTTTTTCGGGCACTTTTCGACGTCTTTGGACATTGAAAACTATTTATTGCGCCACATTTTTCTAGGTCCAATTTAAACGGTGGATTAATCGCAAAGGATAAATGAGTAACTTTCGTAGCCCTTCCCCATTTTTCAAATAAATCACACAAATCCACGACAACGATTTTTACACGCACTACTTTCATTGTCAAGTTTTATCGCATTTGGTTCATTTTAAAGACAAAATTGAGACGAAAACACATCAACCAACATGTGATATATAAGAACAATAGTCAAACAAATCCGTGCACATGTGCAATAAAGGAAATCATGATTCAAACATGTAGGTTGTAACAAATAATCACATCTCAATGACTCCAAACATTGTA
Organism: Sambucus nigra; assembly: GCA_949130495.1. NCBI lineage: Eukaryota > Viridiplantae > Streptophyta > Magnoliopsida > Dipsacales > Adoxaceae > Sambucus > Sambucus nigra. The sequence goes on along the minus strand of OX422216.1, from coordinate 132,563,848 downwards.
AAGAACATAAATGAAATGATGACACATATCAAAACACTATCAAATAGTCACATGGATATGGAATGAAATTATACCTCGGTCATCCTAAATGTCCATTCATAAACGGTGCAAAATAAAATACAAAAATCTGTTTGTCTTTTTCCAAAAATTTTATCAAAATAAAATCTTTTTGTATTTTTCAAAAGCTTTATCAAAGACAAAATTCTAATACAAAATGTACACGTGTCATCACTCTAGCAAACATATATCATGAAGCACAACTAGTGCATGACAAACAAAGTATGCAAGCAACTATCCATAAGAAATAACAATTGACGCATCACGTGCAAGCATGTGAGAATCAACTAGTTTACCATCTAGCTCCTCTAAAAGTGATTTCCTAACCCAAATAGATGCGAAGCGTCGAATAGGGGGTTCGAGAACCAACAGAACTCTAGACTTCAACTTCCTAGGACCTCTTCCAAAATCAAAACAAAAACGCCTAAGGTGACCTTTCCTATCACAATGTAAACATGTGTAAACGGGTGGTACGACAACTATAAATTGACCTTTTATAACATCCTTTGGATTTATTTACCCTCTAAAACAAATAATGGCCTCGTCGTTGACAACAGAAGCATTAGAACATGACAAGCCATCACTACACGAACTACTTAAGTCATTTAAATTATTTTTCAACTTCAAATTTTTTTACTCAAGCAAAGAATTAGACTCTTCAAATTTTAGGGACTCCTTCTCTAAATTTTCAGTTATTACTAGAAGGTTATCATGTTCTCCCTTAAAACACTCACACTTATCCCTAAGAGTCTCCTCATGTGGCACAAACTCATCGATTAAAATATATTTATCCTCTTTGGCATAAACAAAAACTCTATAATTTTTAAGATCCTCCAATTCTTTTTCTAACTTTATCTTCACTCTCCTTTTTGGACAATTATAGTTCTCTAAAGTCATAGTCCAAGGCAATAAATTTCTCACGATAAAAATCTCTTTGATTTTGAACCGTTTGCAAAAGATCCAGAGCGAATTTAAAATGACAATTTTCTTTTTCCAAAAAATCAATTATTTTTGCAAACGTCAAATTCAAACTATTTAAATCATCAAAACTATGATTCGTGCCATTGAGGGGGTCATCCAATTACATAAGTGCTCCATCGAAAAAATTGAGATTTTTCACAAAATAAAATTTAAAAAAAATCAATATCACACAAATTTTGCGAAAAACAAGGATCACTCAATAACTTAGAGAAACACGGTCTGGTACCAATTTGAGAATGTGGTGATCTCTTAAATAAGCTATAATACCAATTTGAGAATGCCGTGTGATACTGATTTAATCAAATTCGCGAGTTTCCAATTTAGACTTATTTAATTGGAGTTAATTTTAAACCAATTTAATTCAGCCTTAAGACATGCAACTACGTGGGTGAAATCAAATCAACACAAATATAACTGGTGACACACAGATTTCAGGAAAAAATCCTTTCGGTTAAAATCTTTTTATTTCACCACTGAATAATAAATCGCAACTTACATACACAATGAAATCCGTGATGAATATAGCGCAGTACTCACATAGACATGCGGCCTAGAGTCTGCAATTGAACAACTGCAGAGACCCACAAGAACACGCATTCCAATTCGGCCAGGAACACCCACACCCACTCCCAATCGACACGCAGTCATAGTCAGCCATAGAGATAACACTCCACAAAGAAATACATCACCAAAGTTGAATCTTGGGTTCCAAAACAATTCACTAAAGCATATGGGATTTTTGTGAATTGAAAAAAAGGATTAACCCCTTAAATAAAGAAGACAAAGTGTTCAGTAGAATGCAGTTTATTGGAATCAAAATTCTCCAGGTCTTCTTAACAAAAACAGAGTAATTTAACATGCTTTATATAAAAAACTTAAATCGGAAGATCGCTCGAACGAAATCAGGCTGTCGCTCGAATGAGGACATGTGTCGCTCAAACGAGCTTCGCGCGACAAGATAATGTCACTTGAATGACCTTAATTAAAAATAAAAAAATTATTTCGTTAAAAACTCCACCTCTACACTTAAAAAAAAATCTTTGACAAAAAATGCCTCAACTGTTTGAAAACATTTTAGAAAAGTTATCCCAACACTTATAATGAACCATTAAGGTACTTAAACACAACCTTATTAAAATTAATCTTCTAAGGCGTCTTCTTTTAAGAACGTTGATATTCGGATCCATCTTGACGCATGCTTGAACTTGAATAAGTCTTCGACAGTTGTAGCGGTATATGACATACAATAATGTAAACAAGAAAATAAAATAATGTCCTTACAAAGAAATACGACACGATGATTTAAATCTTCTAACTTAGCCACTATGTATTCAAGAAACCATGACGTAGGCTTGAAAGGTTAACATGCTCAAGTCCTAACGTATGACTCAAAGAGTTTTATCCAAACACTGAATAAGTCAAAACATACAAATTGACTCTATTAGGTACTTTTCCATATATATGTCCCCATTTGGCTATTCTGAGACAAAACTAAAATATAAAAAAAAAAACTATGGCCAATCAATTTCATCTAAGACTCAATCACTAACCCCCAAAAGGAAAAAGTACAACTTGAACAACACATAAACTTGAGTATCTTTGCACACTCGTAACTTCATTTCATGTTTTAAATCTGCAGACTTAAACACACTGCAAAGAGAATATAACAATATATAGAAAATGTGTAAGAATAAACTGCCCCATGTCAAAATGATCCCCACCTAGGTAATATGTCTCCCCCAAGATAAAGATATCCTCCTAAAAGTAAAGTGAAAGTTACCCATTATCCTCCTTTTTGTTTAAGAATAAACAAACAAAGAATGCATAATAAACCATTTATCCCTCATAAACCATATTGATATGCAAAGTACAGCCTCCTCCAAAATCACACCACCTCGGCCAAGGCCAACCTTCATAAATTCGTCCAGAATTGAGGAATTATAACTCAGCCAGGGGTGACTTGGCCAGGACTGACTCGAACGACAGATTAGCACAGGGGGTATCTGCCTTGACATTAAAGACTACTCAATGTATCTTGTCACATTAATTATATGGATTATAGACCCTCATCCTCGACCTCCCATAGGCCGATGAAGACATAACGATACTACCCAACATGATAGTGTTCGTTCCTCAATGGTCCATATATTAACAATCCGGCCTCAGCCATGATGGTCCGTCTAGGCCTAACAACTGGTAGGGCACATGAATTGGGAGACACATGAGAGCGTGCGCATGGACTGCAGATCCCACGTGGACCAAAACCGCTATAACAGCATCTCCATCACACGTGAGGGAGTATTTTATTATCATGACCTACAGGTGACAGAGATAGACGGTTCCTCCTCATTGGCTGGGAACATTCCACACATGCTTATTACATGTTTGGGGGGTACATTACACCCCCTAAGAACTATAAATACTTGTCTTCTACCTCATTATAAAGGATATCTTATTATATACCCTAGTTGAAACTCTGTCAAAAACACAGTAGAGAGAGAAAGTTTGAGTGTTGCATCCCAAGGCCATTAGATCCAATATTTAGTGGATTTCATGCACTCACACAATGGATGTAGGACCTTTAAAGGCTGAACCACTTATGTATGGTGTTATCATCTTCTTCACCTTATCTCTTTTATATTTTGTACCTGTATATACTCTATTATTTTACTGGTTTGAGCTTACACATACATTGACTTGGTGATACCAAATCTAGTGTCATCAGGTATCATCAATCTGGCATCATCTGTGAGAACAAGATAGTAAACTTCATTCCTTTATCTGTAGCTAATCCACCAGATTATCTGTTGGTGGTTCAACCTCACACTTGGATGAGCTTGAACCACCATTGAAAGAGCTTTAGTTTGAGTTCAAGATTACTTTCAGTTCATCCAGCTCATTTCCAGTACATCACTTAATTTTTTCGATCATCGAAACTCTTTAATGGCATTAGATCCTCCTACTATAGGTGGACCCAATACCAGTCAAACCCCCTTTAGTCAGTAATGGCTGAGATGGAAGTGGCACTACGTTCCTTAGTGGACAGTCAGCGATAAATACAGGCGACTCTTGCTACATTTAGCCAGAACATAGTGGTTAAACCTGATGAGATTATAACTCCGACCGCCAGGGAAGGCATTCCAAAACTTGTGGCCAGGGGATAACCCCAGGCACCACTCAAAGATCTTCCTCCTCAGCATAGGTACATATATGTGGCTGACCCTAGGCATTTATGCCCGGGGAGGCCGGGTCAGGACTGCCCTGATGATAATGATGAACAGTGTGATGATGAGGATGATAGAGAATATTGGGAGCCTTATCAAATTTTTAAAGGCACTATACGATAAATTCAGCCCAGCCGAGGATGCAGCGGCGGATTGAGATGAGAGTGTAGGACAAGGGAATCAACTTTGGACAGATTAAGAAGATGGTCGACCTTTGATAAGCTCGGCCCTGCAGCATATGATTTAAGAAATCACCTCTCCAGATCTCAAAGTATTGCTGGTTCTAAAAGGAATAATAGATGTGATGAACGTCGACCTTCTCAATGCCGAGACGAGGAACAGCGAGAGGTGAATAGCCAACAGAGGATAGTTACAAAAGAGCCTTCAGTTCGTCTAGCTAATAGAGAAGGGGTTGGAGATAATGTGGCACTGGCCAAGGTTGTAGCGACGACAGAGAGGCCCTGGAATGATTCCATTCAGTGACTAGAGGATAAGATTGGGGACATAATGAAGAATCGATATCCCTTACAGAGGGGTTACACAAAAGGCTCCCCGTTTATGGCAAAGATTATGAGTTACCCAAACTCGGCTAAGTTCAAGCCGCTAGTAGTCGCACCTAAGTATGATGGTAGCACTAATCCCATCCATCATATGGAGATGTATGAATCCACTATTGACATCTACTCGGTCTCAAATGAGATGAGGTCTCGGGCCTTCTCTAGTACACTTACTAGAGTTGCTCATGTGTGGTTCACCTCCCTCCCAAAACACTTAATAGAAAACTTCAAGCAGTTGGTAGAGAGGTTTATACACAATTTTTGCTTAAAAGTGAGGCCCCAAAAGAAGACGACACACCTAATGTATGTTAACCAGGGAAAGAATGAAAGTCTGAGGGAGTACATAGCTTGCTTAAATAAAGAGAAATTAGAAGTTGAAGACTGTGAAGAGAGCATTGCTATAACCGCCCTGATAGGAGGATTGCGGAAAGGAAATGTCCTTTAGAAGCTTATCAAAATCCTCTAAATTTCATGGCCGAAGGTATTGAATGCCGAGAAGGCGATGGTTGACAGGGGTGAAGATGAGAAGGGAATAACTAGCGGAGGTAAATTCCAAAAAAAGAACAAGGATGGTAAGAAGAGGTCGGTGGAAGATAAGTTCGATGACTATACCCCTTTCATAGTCATATATGAGCACATCCTGAACGAGATAAAGAATGATCGATCTCTGAGATGGCCTGAGAAGTTAAGAGCTCCTCCTCACAAGAGGAATAAGAATCTATGGTGTGAATTCCACCAAGACCATGGCCATATGACCGACACATGTTTTTATCTCAAGGATAAGATTAAGAAAGTATTAAAAGCTGAAAAGTTAAGAAAGTATGTTGAAAAGAATAGTTCAAAGGGTGGTCGAGACGACACCTAAAAAGAGGACTAAGGACAAGTGCAATCCTGATGCTCCATCCCACCAAGACGATGATGACTTGGACAACGATGATGAAGCAGACCATGACCTGCCACCTCCAATCACCGATTCTAACTATCGGGTGAACATGATTTTTATTGAGTCAAAATGATTTTTGGAGGACTTACTAGAGGGGGAAAAGAGATTGCTGATAAAAAGGCTCGCGTGGCAGAGGCCAAAGCTCTTCCTCCAAAACCCAAATAAGACTTAGCGAGAATTGAGCCGAAGAAGGTAAAAAGAAAAAAAAGTTATTATGAATACTTTGATTGTTGGTTTCTTCAGGCTTGATTTTAAGGGAATCTTAACCCCTCTTGATGACCCATTGATGATTACAACCCTTGTTCATGGGTATGAGGTTCTAAAGATTTTTTATCGATGGTGGCAGCTCGACCGATATGATGTTTTAGGACTGCTACAAGCATCTGGGGTTGAGCAAGAAGAGGCTAGTCCCATATCATCAACCTTTTATTGGGTTTAGTGAAAAGAAAGTGCAACCACTAGGGATTTATGAGATGGAAGTTAGGATGGAGAATAATTGGCCAAAATACCTCACAAAGAAAATCAAATTCTCTATGATGGATGAGAACGTCTACTCAGCCTATAATATAATTTTACGATGGGTAGTCAAGAAGGAGTTTGAGGTCGTGCCCTCAGTCATTCACCAGATGATTAAATTCCTAACTCCGTATGGGGTAGGGGAAGTTTAAGGTGACAAAGTTGAGGTACACGAATGCTACTTTAACTCGACTAAGGAGAGGAAGGCATACAAAAGGGCCACTACAACGTAAAACATCGATACCCTTGAACCCAAAGATGAGACTAATCTAAAGAAGGATGAGTCCACCGAGGAGATAAAGTCCATTATCCTTAGTGAGGATGAGCCAGAAAAAATAGTTCAAATCGGTATAGCCTAAAGAAGGAGATCAAATAGGATATGATCAAGTTGTTGAAGAAGTGGCCAAGTATTTTTGCTTAGAGCCATGAGGATAAGCCGGCATTAATCAAAAAGTGTGGTGGAGGACGCAAAGCCGATCAGATATAGAAGAAGAGTTTACTACTAAGATAAATATAATGTCATCAGAGAAGAAGTGAAGAAGTTGTAAAAGTCCAGCTTCATCAAGGAACTTATCTACCCTGAGTGGTTAGCAAATGATGTTATCTTCCCCAAGGTTAATGGCAAGTGGAGGACATGTGTTGATTTCACGAATTTGAACAAAGTATGTCCTTAAGATAGCTTTACCCTACCTAGGATAGACTATATGGTTGACGCCACTATCGGCCATGAATTAATGAGTTTTATGGATGCCTACTCGGGCTATAATCAGATATTTATGGATTCGATCGATGCTGAGAATAAAACTTTCATAAATGACAAGGGGACCTATTATTACAAGGTCAGGCCCTTTGACCTGAAGAACGCTGTAACAACATATCAAAGATTGGTAAATAATATGCTCGAAGAATAGATCGAAAAGGAGATAGAGGTGTACGTCGATGACATGTTAATAAAGAGCCTCAAGATCTCCATTCATGTGGCTAACCTTGAGCGAACTTTTGATACTATGGATGAGTATAGGATGAAACTCAACCCCTTCAAGTGCGTCTTCAGCGTAGGGAAACGCAAGTTTTTAGGATTTATTGTGAACCAGGGGGGATTGAGGCCAACCCCTAAAAGATCAAAGCTTTAATGGAAATGAAGACTCCCATGACAATAAAATATGTGCCGAGATTAACTGGACGGGTGGCAGCATTGAATAGATTCGTGTCTAGAGCTATCGAGAAGTTCCTTCCCTTCTTCAAGTTTCTTTGAAAAGATTTTAAGTGGAATGAGGAGTGTGATAAGGCCTTTAAAGAGTTGAATACCTACCTCGTCTCTCCACTCTGGGTGTCATGACCAGTTCAGGGAAAAAAATTGTATATGTATCTAGTAGTGTCAGAATCGACTATTAGTGCTGTCATCATCAGAGATAAGGATGGAGTACACAATCTAGTGTACTTCAATAGCAAAGCCCTCCAAGGGTCCAAGTAGAGATATCCCAAAATAGAAAAATGACCTATGCTTTAATCCATGCCTCAAGAAAGATGAAGTCATACTTTCAGGCACATACTATGGTCGTCCTCACCGATTCTCCTCTTAGACAGGTCATCCATAAACCTGAAAAATCGGGTAGGTTGGTGACCTAGGCAATATAGTTGAGGGAGTTTGATATAATCTATTAGACAAGAAGGGCCATTAAGGGGAAGGACCTATCTGATTTCATAGTTGAGTTCGCATGGGACGAGGCTGACGCGAAAGAGATTAAAACTCCATCTTGTGAGATCGGAAAAAGATTATGTCTCCCTCGAATGAGATCGATAAAATTACAGCAAAAGACGTAAGGTGACTGAGAATGAGGAAAAGAGATATCTATTCAAGAATGGAACCCTGGAAGAGGATAATTTTTCAAAATTGGAACTATGTGGAACTTGTTTGTTGATGGATCTTCGTGTGAGTATGGAAGTGGGGCAGGTCTGATTGTCTCGGCCTTAGATGGTACTGACATTAAATATGCTCTGAGGTTTGATTTTAGAGCCTCCAACAATGAGTTGGAGCATGAGGTCCTTCTAGCAGGACTCTCCCTTTCCGGAGCACTGAATGCTGGCCATCTCTTGGTTCATAACGACTCCAGGTTAGTTATGAATCAAATTTTAGGAGTATATGAGGCCAAGGACGACAGAATGGTCAAATACTTTGAAAGGTTAAAGGCATCACTGAAGCACTTTAGAGAAGTGAAGTTGAAGTGGATACCTCGGCTAGACAACAGCCAAGCTGATGCTTTAGCAAGATTAGTTTCACCCCAAGAACAAAAATTTTAAGGTCGGTGTCGATAGAGATCTTACATTGATCGACCACTGAAGAGGAAGATAACACCATGGAATTTTTCTTGAAATTTAATATGGGAGCTTCTAAGATGGACCCTATCATTCGATAACTGCCTGAATCAAAAGACAAAAAGAAGAAACTGGGGTACAAAGCGATAAAGTTCTCCATCATAGGAGACATCCTGTAAAAGAAAGGATTCTTTCTCCCTCTACTCAGATGTGTCCATCCGTCTAAGGTAAAGTAAACTTTGAAGGACGTGCACGAGGGATCTTGCTCCAGTCACATAGGAGGAAGGTCACTAGTAAAGAGAATCATCACTCAGGGATATTAGTGGCCAATACTGACTAAGGATGCAATTGCATAAATGAAGAAGCGTCACAAGTGCCAGAAGGTTTGCCACCATTACCAATTAACCTCATCAGCCTTTGACTTCTATCACTTCCCCATGCCCATTTATAGTCCGAGGGATTGACTTTGTAGGGTCATTGTTGAGAGCTGTGAAAAATTATCGATATCTGATTGTGGCTAGTGATTATTTTTTGAAGTGGGTGGAGGCCAAGGTGATAGTCATGATAACGGAGAAGAAAGCCTTCCAATTTATTTGAAAAAAATTATATGCAGATACGTCCTGCCAAACCCTCTGATTTCTAATAACGAGAAGCAATTTAAGAACATCTACCTCGAGAAGTACTGTGAACGGGTCGGTATCATTAAACATTAAACGAAACCAAATGAATTTTTTTTAAATGGTTTAAAAGTAAAAAAAATAATAATAAAATAAAACATTAAACAATAAAACAAAACCCACACCCACCTCGCACAGTAATATCCAAAGCCCTTACTCACCATTTCTTTTATTTTCTTCCCACAACCCTCCCTCCTCCTCCATCCTAGCGGTGCACCCCCTCCTCCTACATCTCTCTCTCTCCTCTTACACACATCGTAACATACACACACACACACACACACACACACACACACACATAACTACACACATAATCACCTCCACACACACAACCATTGCTACACGGACACAACTACCTCTGATCCGCTACACAAATAGAAAAACTACACACACGCACACACAACGCACAAAGTGACAAAGTTGTTGATCGGAACATAATTGTTTTAAATCGTAAAACACACATAGTTGATTTTACAGTTAATTGGAATTATTCTGAGATTGCAGGAAATCGGAGACATGTATTTTTGGAGATGTGAATTTTGGTGGCGATGACAACATTTATTATTATTATTATTATTATTATTATTATTATTATTATTATTATTATTATTATTATTATTATTATTATTGTTGTTGTTGTTGTTGTTGTTGTTGTTGTTGTTGTTGTTGTTGTTGTTGTTGTTGTTGTTTCCATTATTAGTTTTTTTTCTTAAATTATGTGACTTATTTATGTTTCGTAAACTCATGATCTATGAATACGAGTATTAAAGGTTAGTACTTGATTTCAAACATTCTTTTAAGAGTTTATATTCAATATAAACATTAAAGGTTGACTTTGATCGTCTAATTTTTATTCAATATGAATTTTATTTAATTTCAAAATTAGTGTTAATTGCAATGGATAAACAACGTAAACGGATATAGATATTATTCGAATTCGAGGAATCTAAGAGGATACGGATATGGATAGTTGTTTTTACTATCTGGACAGATACAAGTACGGATAGTGCATCCATATAGCGGATACGGATATGGATAGCATGGTATCCACTCCGTATCCGCCTGTTTACACCCCTACGTGTTGTATATTTTCATATTTCTTGAAGTTGAAAATGAGCATTTATATGCGTTGATAAGGGATACCATTAGAGTGATAAAATTCGGCTTAAATTTAAGTATCACTTGAATAGGTGTCATCTAAAGTTTGTGTGAACATACGACCAACGACAATGCCAATATATTGAAAACATCCAAAATACAAGTGCTTAACCGACATTAAAAAAAGATAGGGTTTTAGCGTAAATTCAAATGGATAAATATTTTTGTTTGGCATTAAAAAATTCATACAACATGTGCTTGAGGGAGCTAGTTTATGACATGGAGGGGAACTTCTTGCCTAGTCCATAATATGATTTTATTCTTATAATGACTACTTATCTCATGGTTTGAATAAATGTTATTTAAAACACTTCTCTTGAAAATTCATTTTTATATTAATTAAGATGATCGTCATATGTGCTTGTATAAATTTTACATGTAATCAACTTAACTATTTTTAGTGTTTAATAAAAGTTAAAAGTTGATATTTGGATTCTGGTGAGAACATATCTTGTGTTTATATACATATGCCCTATATTATCTACTTTTACCTATAATGATATCACTTTACTTATTTTTAGTGTTTTTGCATGTTTCTAGTTGGATCATATGATTTCATTTCGCTATTTGATTTTGATTCTATTTTGTGTATTATGCATTTTCGTGTTTTGGGTATTTGGGGGTGTTGAGTTGTTTGTAGAGATTAAGTATGCTTTCACATCTTTATTTATGGTTGTATTAAGGTTTGGTTTTGCAATTATGAGTTTTTGATAAGATGAGATTAGGGAAAAGTTTTTTTTAAACGAGTGATAAGGTTGGATTTGATTTGTTGAAGATCTATTTCAAGGGTAAGGTTTTTAAACAAAACCGTTCGCACGGTTAGTTTTTGCCCTGTTTTTATGGTGTTTTAAGGCCATTTAGATTTATTTTTCCGCCTCGAACTATTCCCACGATTTCATTTTGTGGTCATTCGCACATACCCGTACACACGATGTCATATCTCAGTCGTTCATGCGCTTATTGGGAGTTTGATTCTGGTAACTTTTATGCATTGTTTCATCTCTTGGTTATACCTTATGCCTTATAGTTTGTAAATCTTCATGATTGTTATATCTCTAATGATTATCCATCATTCTCTTATATGTGATCCCGTATCTTTGTGGTTTTCTAATTGGGGTTTACTTTGTCTTGCTTTTTGATGTTATCTCATTATTAGCTTATTCTTGGTGTTATTACTTCCGATGCATACATGTGTGGATACTTGGATATGAAATTACTTTTCTTTCATTTTTCATCTTTTTTTGGCCTTGGTATCCTCACTTTAGTTAAGTATCGATATCATCTCTTTATGTACTTGGATTGAAATTTTTATATTTGACTTTTTTAAAGTGTTTGGTCAGATATGTGACTCATTTGGATTATTAGTTGTGTTTCCATTTATCATGATGGTATTTTGTCTTTTTTACAATAGACACATTTTACCTCCTTATAGCTTTTATGTCCTTGTGACACATTTGTGTTTATTTTGGCTGACGTTTGTTGTTTTATTTTGTTGACTATCTTTTGTGAGATTGTGTGATTTGATCTCTCTTATGATACCCTCTGTTATTTTTGGCACAAATGTTGTTCTTAATGATGTATATACTTTCTTATTCATCTTATACCCTTTTTCTTGGATTTTTAGTTTCATTTTTGTTAGGATAGTTGATCTTTATCTATTTCACATGATTCTTTTCATGGTACTTTGGACATATGTGGTTCTTATAATATAGTCTCATGCTTCTAATATGTTCCATGTACATGCTCGCCTATCTTTAATACATATTCTCATGATACTTCTACTCCCATCATATTCTACATGTTTTATGGGTTTTTGCTTTGTTATGATTGTCATGATTCTCTCTTACATAGATTCAGGGGAGTGATATTTTCTTCTGATGTATCTTTTACTATTTCTGGTTTAGTACATTTGAGAGTTATCCAAATTTGTTCTTTAGAGTTTTTATGGATACACTGGATATTTGATTGTGTACTTGATGTTTGTTGTTTACACTTAATTAGTTCATAAATCTTGCTTCTCTCGTGATCTCTTCAAAATAGATTTAATTATATCTCTTTGACTCCATTATTAGGGAGACACATTTCTAAGGGTGAAATATTAGGTGGGGAGAGATTTTGATGAATTGGAAACACATATATACTTGTTGATATTGACATGATTTTATAGGGATTACTTATTGCATGTGATTTCATGATTATTCCCATCCTTATATCTCATATTGATTTATCAGAGGATTCCCAAAGCAAGGGGATTTTCTCTTTATGCATGTTATATCTGCATGATCTTTTATCTTTGATTCATGTATTTCAGGTATCATCATGAGATCGCGACTCAGCCCAGCCTAGACTCGACTTTGGTTATGTAGTTGGTCTTTTGGATGTCCTTTGTGTATTTCTATAAGTTTCTCTCATTACATGGATAATGTGGAGGGAGTCTTGTTTGTCTTAATTAAGATCTTTTGGGTTTGGGAGTTTTTCCATGAAATATCCAAATCGATAGATTGAGAATGTAAACATTTGTATATATAGTTTGGTTTGATTAACTATGTGTTAAAGAATTTGATTCATGCATTAATCAATACAAAATTCTTGACTTCATATAAAGGTTTGGAATAAAAAGTCATTAGACATTGGTGAACATTAAACATTGAAAATTTTACGCAACATCTCACTTTCATACTTAAACTCATTGGAGATGTATCATTTGTCATCAGATTATAATTTAACGTCTATGGCTATGCACACACACATGCTTTTCATTATCATCTGATCTAACGTTGTTTTGAACTAAATTAGTGATTATCTATTGACATGTGTTGTGTTTAACCTAAAGCAAAGGCTAATTTTTCAAAATGCAGGTTTTTTTAGGATGAAACTTGATTTATGTCCTAAAACGTTCGTACGACTATGATTTAGCCCCAAGCGCACGACTCTGCACGTTTTAGGCAACGACGTAAAATTGTGGGAATTGATGGGTTTTCTAACCGTGCGCACAGTTGTACATTTTTAAAGAGATTTTGCTCATTGTCCAATATCATGCCCATGACGCAATCATTTTTTTTTTGAATTCTATAATAGAGAACTTTCCCTCCATTTCAAAAAGTTTTAATTCCTCTATACGTCTCCTATACTGAGAGAGTATTTTAGAGGTTGCCAGTATACAAATTGCATCTCTTTAATCAAAACCACTTGTTCCTTTTATAATTAAGAGAAAACCTAGAGCTATATTTGATCATTTGTGAGGAATTGAGAGTATTTTAAGATCAGATCCACTTATCTTAGATTTAATATAATTGATCTACAACATAATTTAAAATCAAATTCAGATATGAAAGAGGTGTTTGAGCTATTGAAGAGTTAAAGCATGGTGAGATTCTAAGATGGAGAATACGACTTTCTTGTTCGTCATATGGAACTTCGGATTGATCACACATTGTCAATGGGGGAGAGTTCAATTTTTATAGAAAATTTCTTATTAGGGAACAAAAGATAGGTTTCTTCTTGCATTATATAAAATCTTCTGAAGTTGAATGAGACATTAGGATGGATCGAGATTTTTTTACCCCTAGGGGGTTCCTCATAAATCTGTCTTGTGGCTTGATTGTGTGTTATTTACATTGATTATTGTATCTTTAACACACATCACTTAGATCTAGATTGGATCTAATTAGATCCATTGAAATTGATCAAAGTATTCACATCTAGTTATTGTTCATCACATTTAACTTAGATTTCCTAATTGAATGTTTCAAATTGTACATCAACTTGATTATTATCATCTCACCCGATTGGATGTTATGCTAGAGTCGTTCTAATTGGAATGAAAATTAAAATTGATTGATATTGAGCTAATTTTGTCAATAAACCTATTCACGTATACACATCCTCTCAGCGAAGGTTTATTTGAGTTTAACACATTGTATAGAACATGCCTCCCTCATTTGCTTGTACTTTTTTTTCTTATTGGTGATTATTTATATATTGGTAGTATTTTTAGGCTCACTCAACCCAACTTAAAAATCCACACACCACCCTCATTTGTTTAAGGTTTTTTACTTATTACTGATTATTTTAATGTTGGTAGTTTTTTTATATTGGGTATTGATGGTTCTAAATATAGTACCACTAAGTAAGTGTGACACCCCACCTAATTAAATAACGGGTGATAAGTCCTTTATTAAACTAATCCAGAATATCCAGTTGGTTCAGAATATACATCACTGTCGAAAACTTTATTATTAACACTAACAACCTAATATTTAAAAAGGTTGATGTCAAAATTTTATCTTATAATTAACATGAAATCAAATTAACCAAATTCTAATCATACACCATTCAAACGAATCTCATATGAAATAAAATGACTAAGGTAATAAATGTGACTGGAGTAAACACTTCCAGCCTAAATCCCAAATACAATAATCCAAGAAAATAAACCAACGGCTAAAAGGAGTAAATAAATATATTCAAAGTCTCTGACTGTCTGAATAAATAAAAGGGCAACATGCCCTAACTGAAATAGATAACTCAAGATGCAGGAATGAGAATCATGGAGGCGTCTACTACCAAGTCCTGTAACTTCCACAGTAGCTACAGCTCGTCAATTGAACAGAACTACTATCCTTGGTGTCACTATGGTTGGGCACCTAAAATAAATTGAAAAAATAAATGAGATTTGTAATAAACGGGTCAGAGCCTGAGTTGAAAATAGTTTAAAACTCAGCAAGTGATTAAATGAAAACAATACCACATATAGTGTACTTGTTACATTCTCGTACTCTCACCTGAGATACTCACCTCTCATCTAATGTGCACACGTAACGCGTATATTTAACCCATCTTAGTTATGCTACCCCGCCTAACTAGTCCGAAGATGACTATTAACACACTAATAATCTCATACGTTTACTCGTATCGCCCATACCCGTATTATCATATGTTTAAGGATATTTATTCATATACACAATCGTTATCCTTGTATGTATTCCTTTTTCTCACTAAGAATATTTTTAAATATCGTTAATTCCATATCTACTAAGCACACACAGTAGAATAAGTTACAGGTATATATATATATATATATATATATATATATATATATATATATATATACTATTTAAGGACCCCTGGGTTAAGGCCCTCGGGTGCAATGCATACTCTTCTATCATGTCCTGTGCATCGCTCATTGCATGAAGGACTATAGGTTCAATCTTTCACGAACCATAAAAAACAAACACACATATTGGGGGCGAACACAGTTCCAAGCCTATGGGATATACACATACCTACGCACCCATATGACCGTCAACATTATCATTGTCACAGATGCACATACCAAGGTTCTATGTTCTAGTGGTACGAATCAAAATCCCCCCGTAGGCTCCTAAAGATATGATCATCCACAACGTGCTACCTCCACCCGATAGCAAGCAGCGTAGGTACGTAATACACACAATATTTCAACCAATAGGTACATACACACAACCTATAATAATAATTAGGTATTCACGCAAACCAAATACCCGAATTTATAATGCTCACGTTACTCTATCCGTATGATTAATATCTCAATCGTAGATAATCAATAAGGTCCTCTTATTTCAACATATTCCCTTTTGTAATTACACAATCATCTCACCACTAGACTATGTAATGAAGTCACTAAAGAATAGTGCAGGTCAATCTCTCTCACTCGAATTAACCTCGTAATATTTTAACTTGTTCGGGCAAAAATTAAGATTTCTAAAATCTAGTTAGAAGTGGGGAAATTTTCGTTCGAATGAACTAGACACTGAATTTTCGTTAGAATATTGTTTGAACGAGGTTGTTCAAATGAGGTCGTTCAAACGAGATCCTCAACTTCGAATGAACTACTCTATGAACTCTCGTTGGATGGGTCGTTGGAAATCTCGTTCGAACGAGGTCGTTCGAATGGCACAGGTCGTTCGAACGAGGTTATCGAACTTCGTCCCTGACTTCCAAAATATGCATTTTTCCAACTTTTTCATCACGAAAATCATCCAAAACTTATCCTAGATCAAATTCAACTATTCTAAACTATACTCCCTAGTAATAAAATGCTTCCCAACACATTTTTAACCACAAATCCTTTAATATTATAACATGAATTCAGATTAATTACTCAACTCTTCAAAAGCCCTAAATTCATAAAGTAATCATTAGTCACAACTAAACCCATATTTAAATTTGTGATTTCAACATATAAAACTCAAACTTCTAATCCCCAATATATAGTTATTCAACTACATTTAAAACCTATATCACCACCATAAATTAATACCTAATTTCAGTCCCAATTTCATCAGATTATGAATAAATCATCAACTAATTTAACATGGACATTATATGCTCTAATATTTAGCAAGATAAACACTTGCCTTATCATGAAGGTCTGAATCATTGAATGAAACTGGTATAGATGCATTCATCTCTTTTCGATCTACACGTTGATGATGTTTTTGGTGAAAGGTGATTGAGTTTGGCCTTGGAACTCCTAGGAACCTCTTCTCTTTCTTCCTCTTGGACTTTCCCTCAAGTTACCAGTTATTTACTTTAACTCTCCCACATACATGCATATATATTTCTCCAATTTTTGTCCATTAATTAATCCTAATTTTTCAAAAGGCAAAAGACTCCTCCCCGGTGTCGGGTTGGCCTAAAGTTACCTCGAACTCCAAACTAAACCCCCGAGTAGACTTTTCTGACTATCTTGTCCCTTCCTTCCAGACACATTGGTGTACTCAAAATAGCTATCCGAATAATTAAAAATAAAATTATATTTTAATTCCTCATTTAAGTCTCGACACGACTCACACGCGCGTCCTAACTAAGTGTAATGTAACTGTCGTATTTTTCACTCACGATAACTTTAAAATTTTCATAATCATATATTACATTACTCACTAAGTAATATTCAACATAATTCTCACCAATAAATACTAACTCTCATCACGGTAGTAATTATTTACTTAAATTCGGATTAATTATAAATAATTTCCCATTTAAATTAATTAATCCCATAATTAAAATAAACTCTTTTAAAAATACGGGGTATTACATGCTTCCCCCCAATAACTAAATTTCGTCCTAAAATTCGAAAAAATGTAAAAATAATAACGGTATACCTGGTAGGAACAACTCTGGATACCTATCGCGCATCTCATCCTTGCGCTCCTGGGTAGACTCCTCGACATTATGATGTTGCCACTGAACACACACTAACGGCACTACCTCTAACCTCAATTTCCTCTCGCTAGGTCAATCTCCTCGAAACCAATGTGAGTGTGGGCCATGTCATCCCGAAGATATCTCCTCAGCGAAGAAATATGGAACATGTCATGGATCCTATGCAAGTGCTCCGGTAATCCAAGTCTATAGGATATTGGCCCAATCCGCTCAATAATAGGGAATGTCCCTGCATACCTCGGCGCCAACTTCCCTTTATTCCCAAACCGCATTACCCCCGTCATAGGAGATACTCATAATAACACCTAGTCCCCCACACTGAACTCCCTAAATAACCTATTGGCATCGTCCTAGCTCATCTGTCTATCCTGAGAAACTCGAATACGACTCTGAATCATCTAAATCCTAGCCGAGGCATCCTGAATCACCTCTAGCCCAAGTAGCTTGTTGTCCTCCACCTCTAGACAACACACTAGAGAACGAAAAGTCCTACCATATAACGCTTCGAATGGAGCCATGCCAATAGTAAAATGGTAGGAATTACTATAAGAAAACTCCACCAGTGGAAGA
Organism: Sambucus nigra; assembly: GCA_949130495.1. Lineage (NCBI taxonomy): Eukaryota > Viridiplantae > Streptophyta > Magnoliopsida > Dipsacales > Adoxaceae > Sambucus > Sambucus nigra. Next base: position 132,545,643 of record OX422216.1, on the reverse strand, counting down.
TATTCTCCCCAGCCCTCGCCAAAATCAAGGATACACATCCGCAATATATCCTCTAACATTTGATTTGTTCGTTCAGTCTACCCATCAGTCTGTGGGTGATTGGTTGAACTCAAACATAACTCTGTACCCATGGCCTCCTGGAAGATCTCCCAAAATCGGGACATAAAGATTTTGTCCCGGTCGAACACAATATTAAGGGGCACCCCATGGAGTCACACTATCACGACAATGAAGATCTGAGTGTACTTTCCCATAGTATAATCAGTCCGGACTGGCAGAAAGTGAGCTACCTTAGTCAACCAATCCACATTCACCCATATGGAAACGTGATCCCTCTGTGATGTAGGCAGCCTTGTGATGAAGTCCATGGAAATGCTCTCACGTCTCCACATAGGGATCTCTAACGACTATTGGAGCCCTGGCGGTCTCTGGTAGTCCACTTTTCTTAGTTGACAAGTGGCACATTTCAAAACAAACTTGGCGATATCCTTCGTTATTCCCCTTCACCATTACTGTCGCCTCATATCCTAGTACATCTTATCCCCTCCTGGATGTACCGTAAATCCTGAACCATGCGACTCCGCCATCACTGAATGTCGTAAATCCACACCCTCTGGAACTACTAGTCTACCATTAAAGCATAATACCTCATCTGAGCTCACAGAATACTACTCTTCCCCCTCGTCTATAAGTTGTATAATCCGATCCTAATAGAACGAGTCTGCTGCCTGAGACTGTATCACCCTAGTAACGATCTCAGGTGTAACTGTCATCACTGAAATGAATGAGCGGGCAACCGTATCCTGATGTCCCACTTCCTTCCATTTCGCCTTCCACACCTTGGCCACCTCACCTACTGGCCTACGGCTCAATACGTCTGCTACCCGTTAGCCTTCCCCGGGTGGTAATGGATGTCAAACTGATAGTCCTTCACAAATTCAAGCTACCTACGCTAACGCATGTTCAATTCTCTCTGAGTGAACAAATATTGTAGTGACTTGTGATCTGTGAACATGCAAAACTCCAGATCTGAAGAGCAAACACGACTGCTACTAGCTCAAAGTCGTGGGTGGGGTAAATTTCTCATGAGGCTTAAGCTTATGGGAGGCATAAACTATAGCCTAATTCTCCTGCTGAAGTACACCCCCAAGTACTAAAAGGGACGCATCGGCATAGACTAAGTACTCCACTCCCGATCTGGGAAGTGCTAGAACTGGTGTAAAAGTAAACTTGTCCTTCATCTTATCGAAAGCCAACTGACAGGCATCATCCCGGATGAATGGCACTCCTTTACGAGTCAAGTTGGTCAATGGACCCACTATCTTTGAGAATCCCCGAATAAACCACCTGTAGTATTCGGCCAGCCCCAATAACTACGTATCTCTGTCAACATCGTGGGCTGTACCCACTCCCTCACCGTTGACACCTTCCCTGGATTTATGCAAGTCCCCTCTTCGGAAATAATCTTCCCCCAAAACTGAACTTCTCTCAGCCAGAATCCACACTTCTCATATTTTGCAAACAACATGTGCTCTCGGAGTGTCTGTAAAACCAGCCTCAAATACTCAGCATTCTCATCCTCAATCCGGGAATAAATCAGGATGTCATCAATAAAGACAGTGACAAACTAATATAAGAACTCTCTAAACACCCTGTTCATCAAGTCCATGAATACAGTCGGTGCTTTGGTTAGCCCAAATGGCATAACCCTGAACTCGTAGGATCCATATCGCGTCAAGAAGGAAGTCTTAGATATGTCCTCCTCTCAGATACATAACTGATGGTATCCCGACCTCAAGTCTATCTTTGAGAACTCGGCAGCACCCCTCAACTGGTCAAATAGGTCATCAATTCGGGGCAACATATACTTATTTCGTATAGTGACCTTATTCAACTCTCGGTAACCAATACACAATTATAGTGTTTATGAACATTACGGGAGCGCCCTATGGAGAGGTACTCCTACGGATGAATCCCTATCCCAATAACTGCTCGATCTGATCCCGTAACTCACTCATTTCCACTGGAGCGAAACGGTAAGGTGTACGGGCTATCGACCGAGTGCCCGACGTCAAGTCTATCACAAACTCTATCTCTCTGCTAGGCAGTAGCCCTGGTATATCTTAAAATACATGAGCGAACTCATGAACAACCGTAATTGAATCAAGTGTAATCACCATCTCCTTAGAGGTTTCCTCCTCTATATAATATACATGGGTGGACGAACCCCCCTCCAGTAGAGGCATCGCCACCAAAAACATCTCCTGACCTGGTATAGTAAACACAATAATACGGCTATAGCGATCAATCATTTCCCTATACATAACTAGCCAATCCATGCCAATAATAAGATCATACTCGTACATATCTAAGATAAGCATGTCGACCGGTAAGATCAATCTCCTAATCTCTATGCCCACTCCCCGACATATAAAGAATATCAAAGAACCATAGCCTAATGGTGAGTCTACAGTAGTAACTGTGCTCTCTGCCGTATCTAATAACCCCGTGGTGAGTGCAAAACTAGTGGCAATGAAATAATGTGAAGACCCCGTGTCAAATAACATCAACCCCAAAGTCCCCTGGATAGAAAATGTACCCTCAACCGCAAGTGGAGCTTGGGGAACTGTGACCGGGTGGACATTGTAGACATTCCCATACTGCAGTTGTCCCTATTGGATCGGAGCTGCTGGAAAGGCTGGCAAAGCTGGTATCTACGATAGTACTGGGAGGGCGGCTGGAAATATCGATCGATGGGGCTCCTGATGAGCGCCCTATTGCTGCGGGGCTCTACACTTCTGAGAACAATCCTGACGTTTGTGGCTAGTGTCTCCACAAGAGAAGCATATCCCTAGAAATTGTCCTCCCCTCTGCCCCTGTTGCCCACGTCTTGGTCGTTACCACCCCTCCCTTATCTCTGCTGGCCTGATGACCCTGTCTAAAACCTCCCTGTCCCTGCCTGTAGTCACCTGATCTGAACCTCTTAACAGGGTCCCCCTGGTGGGAACTCTGTTCGCCCTGTCTCTACTGGCCCTTAGCTGGTTGTGCCCCACTGGCACCATAAGCTCATGTCCTTCCCTGCTGGCTGGACTCCCCCACTCATTTGCTTCCCTTCTGATGGAAGAAGTGATCCTGACAGTGTAATAGGGAAATGTTAATTACATCAATATACGTACCCAACAAAACATTACCCAAAAGGTGCTGGCGAATCCTTCAAGTCAAGCCGTCCATAAACATCTGAATTTTCTTCCCCTCAGTAGGTACCTCATCTGGCACCATATTAATCAATCTCGAAAACTCTTCCTCCTACTCCGCAATGGTCTTCCCCTCCTAGGTGAGATCCAGTAATTTTCACCTCATCTCAGTCTGAACGGCAAAAGGGAAATGTTTACGGTCGAACCACACCCAGAAGTCCTGGATAGTTCATGATGTCTCTCTCCTTAGCAGTGGTAATAGAATCCCACCACTGCAGTGCCGCTCCCACTAACTTAAAAGTAGTTAGAATCTGCCTCTGAACCTAATACACTCATACATACCCAAGTGTAGTTGGATGTCTTTCTTCCACTGGCTCGCTCCATAACATCAGAACTCTCTGCGAACTCCAGAGGATGTGCCTTCTGGAAGGCATCTCTGACTCGCTCCCAAGCAAAATGAAAAGCGTGAACTGGTGCTGGGGCCATAAACGGTGCATGGGGTGGGGCTTGTTGTACCATGACCAAAGCTGCATTTACCGCCTGCGCTACGATAGCGGCAACCTCCGCAACAATCATCATGCCCTGGGTCGGAGCTAGCTGGGGCTTGGGTTGAGCATCCCTAGGAGCTCACTGTGCACATCTGGGAGGCATCTGAAATGCGAGAGAAGATTTATAAGTCCACAGTATATATCTCAAATAGCTGGAGACTGAAAATGCGCAAATAATGAATACAACAGACCTATTTATAGGGTTCTATATCAAAGAAAGCTACGGTGGAAGCATAATAAGCCGCACAGATCCTAAGACTCTAGAACCTGATGCTCTGATACCACCTATGACACCCCACCGAATTAAATACCGTGTGATCAGTCCTTTATTCAATTACTCCTGAATATCCAATTGGTTCAGAATATGCATCACTGTCGAAAACTTTATTATTAACACTAACCACCTAATATTTTAAAAGATTGATGTCGATATTTCATCTTGTCATTAACAAGAAATAAAATTAACCAATTACTAATCTTACACCATTCAAATGAATCTCATATGAAATAAAATGACTAAGGTAATAAATGTGACTGAAGTAAACACTTCCAACCTAAATCCCAAATACAATAATCTAACAAAATAACCGACGATTGAAAGGAGTAAATAAATAGATCCACAATCTCTGACTGTCTAAATAAGTTAAAGGGGAAACATGCCCTAACTAAAATTGAAAACTCAAGATGAAGGAATGAGAATCATGGAGGCGTCTACTACCAAGTCCTGTAACTTCCACAGCAACCACATCTCGTCAAATGAACGGAACTCCTATCCATGGTGTCCCTATGGCTGGGCACCTAAGAAGTCACTCAAGAATAGAGTAGGTCATTACCTCTCACTAGAATTAACCTCGTAAGATTTTAACTTGTTCGGGAAAAAATTAAGATTTAATCTCGTTAGAAGTGGGGAAATTTTTGTTAGAATCTCGTTCGAACGAGGTTGTTCGAATGAGGTCGTTCAAACGAGATCTTCAATTTTGAATGAACTACTCTCTAAATTCTCATTAGATGGGTCATTGGAAATCTCATTCGAACGAGGTTGTTCGAACGACACAAATCGTTCGAGCAAGATTACCGAACTTCATCCCTAACCTCCAAAATCTGTGTTTTCCAACTTTTTCATCATCCAAACATTATCCTAGCTCAAATCCAATGATTCTAAACTATACCCCCTAGTAATAGAATGCTTCCCAACACAGTTTTTACCCCAAATCCTTTAAAATTATAACATGAATTCAGATTAACTCCTCAAATCTTCGAAAGCCCTAAATTCATATAGTCACCATTAGTCATAACTAAACCCAGATTTAAATTCGTGATTTCAACATATAAAACTTAGATTTCTAATCCCCAATATATGGTTATTCAACTACATGAAAAACCTATACCCCCACCATAAATTAATACACAATTTCAGTCCCAATTTCATCAGATTATGAATAAATCATCAACTAATTTAACATGGACATTATATGCTCTAAAACTTAGCAAGATAAACACTTGCCTTATCGTGAAGTTCTTAATCATCGAATGAAACTAGTATAAATGCATTCCTCACTTTCTGATCTACACGTTGATGATGTTTTTGGTGAAAGGTGACTGGGTTTGGCCTTGGAACTCCTAGGAACCTCTTCTCCTTCTTCCTCTTAGACTCTCTCTTAGGTTTACCTGCTATTTACCCTAACTTTTCCACGTACATGCAGATATATTTCTTTAATTTTTGTCCATTAATTAATCCCAATTTTTCGAAAAACCAAAATACCCCTCTAGGGTGTCGGGTTGGCCTAAAGTTACCCCAGACTCGACATTAAACCCTCAAGTAGACTTTTTCGACTATCTCCACCCTTATGGACACATTAGCGTACTCAAAATAGCCATCCGAATAATCAAAAATAAAATTACATTTTTAATTCCTCATTTAAGTCCCGATACGACTCACATGCGTGTCCCAGCTAAGTGTAATGTAATTGTCGTATTTTTCACTCACGATAACTTTAATACTTTCGTAATCATATATTGCTTTACTCACTAAGTAATATTCAACATAATTCTCACCAATAAATACTAACTTTCATCACTCTAGTAATTATTTACTTAAATCTGAATTAATTATAAATAATTTCCTATTTAAATTAATTAATCCCATAATTAAAATAAACTCTTTCAAAAATACGGGGTATTACAGTAAGATAGCTCAATCTCAATCCGGATCAACCTTGGAGGAGTAATAATTGTTGCAATCAAACATATATTAGTAAAGAAGGAGGTGAGGCAATGGAGAAAGAGATTATAAAATAAGTGGTTCGACCATCTGGCTTACTCCACTGTGCAATGGTGTGTGAGCTTCACTATGAAAATGGATCTAAAGGCCTTAGATTTACAGTTCACACAACGTTATCTCTCTATTGACATTTAAACAGAGTACTGGCTAGGATTTCAATTATCAATCCTTTATGTTGTTGGAGAAGACAAGCTTATCTAGTACTTGGGTGGCGTAAAACACCCCCCAAGCATGTAAGAAGCGTGTATATTATACATTACCCAATGAGGTTAGGACACCTATCATTGTCACATGTAGATTATGATGAAGTAAATATTCCCCCATGTACACATGCGATTCGATTATAACTGTCTGTCCACGTGGATTGTTCATGCTGGAGTATTGTATCACATATGATGGAGATGTCGTTTGAAAGAGTTTAGGCTAGGCCACGTATGAGAGCCCTAAATACCTATTCTATCATAGAGTGGATAGTACAAAATGTGGTCTCAACCGAGCAGGAACACATTCGATACGGGCCTAGGAGACGATACTTGCAGATGTACACGGTCGTTAGATGTCTCGGCCTAAAAATATGGATGAGATCGAGACTATTGGAACGATATTCTTCATAATAAATGTGCTTTATAAGGTCGACAAGGCCAAGCATAACCAAATCTGCGATGAGGTTACACTTTGGTATATCAATCACCCCTAGCCTTAGCCTTCAATGTGAGTAGGAGGCTGAGGGGTAAGAGTGTCTGAGGACAAAAGGTTGATGAAACGTAACATCATATCAAAGTTGACGATGGTCATTAAGTTGAAACTTGGCAACTAGCCCGTGGTTGAAAAGGTTTGAGATGACACATGTCTCAATTTCCATTAGATGGCATCCCACCCAAGTATAAGCGGCGGCTGAAGTGCTTAGGGTTTAGCGCCCTAATGATGATTTCTCTTAGAACTTGTGCCCAACGATTTGAAGTTTTAAAAACCCACTTTGAAGACTTTTCTCTCTCTTTTTTGCAATCATAATCTCTATCCTTTAGCTCTGTGCAAACCGCCATTGTTACTATAAAGAAACCTTTTATTCTCGTTGTTTCTTGCATTTTTTGAGTGATCCAACTAAATAAATATGTCTCTAACGTGTGTGAATTACGGTTCAAGTGTAAATCGATCGCTTAAGTAATAATCTGGTAAACCGGGTGTCAAACTCAGGGAATAAGACGAATGCTCATGAAGACTATTAAGCAAGAAGATTAACTGATAACTTGAATTTTGCGTATCGTTGTTGTTGAAAGCCAAGTTAGTCAAAATCCTTATGTACCTACAAATATAAAAACAACTAAAGTGTAGAGGTAAGTAGTGATATCAATCCACTTTCTAGGGGGTAAAGCAAATGGAACAAATGCAATTGTAATTCACTTTTTATTTTATTTTTGTGCCTTTTCACTTTTCTACTTTTTTTAGCTTTTTCAATATTAAAACGATAGGGTGAGGTGTGGTTTTAAACTAAACTAAACTAAGATGAAAATAACTAACTAGAAATTAACTAAAATTAAAATTAAAGTCTAAACTAAAATAAAAGATAAAGTGAGGCAAATAATTGTGAGAACAATCAAGGAATGGGATTACACCATAAATTTTAGTTATTCTAATTAATTAATTTAATTATTTGAATTCTCCCAAATTAATATCAAAATTACAAACCAACTCTCGTTGCAAGTGTAATTATAATAGTAATATTTTAGAAAATTAAGTTTAACACCCCACAACTCTAGAAAATTAGATCTACACTCCTTTTAATTAATCACCCGCTAGGATCGATCAATTAAAATTTATGTCAATCTTAGAAAATAAATTTAGAGTTGAAATTCGAGTTATAATACCCCACTTAAGAAACCCCTATCTCTAGTTCGAATCTAAAATGGGTATTATAATTATAATTTCTATTTTCTCTCGAAAATCATTTACCCTCTCTCGATGCGTAAATCTAAGGGTGAGGGATCAAAATTAACATTCAAAGGGAAATTTCAAGTAATCAAACTAATTAAACTAAAATAACATCAAATAAGGGTTTTACCCCACCCCTTGAAAGGGGTTTTAGCCTAACATTGTATAAAATATGACAAATTAATAATCAAAGGCATATATAATAAAATAGAAGGGTAAGAGAACAAATCTTCAAACAAGTCTCCTTGATTTGCAAAATTGGACTCTAATCCTCCATTGAAATTGAGCAACATCCATTCAAAATGAGCTTTCCACAATATTCAATTACATACAAACACTCATTTGAATCACTCAACAATTAATTTCTCACAAATATCTAAAAAAAACAAAAGGAAAAAAAATAAAACTATTTACAAAAGATAATTTTCTCTACAATTCTCTCTCTAGAATTCCTATCTAAAAGCTTTGATGACTTCAAATGGCCTTGAGGTCTTCTTTTATATGCAATTGGAGCTAAGGGGTTAAATTGGTAAAATAAGGATGTGAACATGAGGGGTGTGAGGTATGAGGATATATGGGTGAGGGTAAATTCATGAATTTAATGGAGGGTGCATGTGGATGGTGGGGATAAGGGAATAAAATCTGATATTGTTATGGGGGTATTTCTGGGTATTGGATAAAAGAGTAGGCGGGAGGGTAATAAGGGAAAAATGGTTTAAGTGGGTTATTTGACATGTGGCATTTGGGTTTTTGTCTTTGTTTTGGAATTTGGCAGAGGCACGATTTGGCTTTAGAGATGGGTATGGAGGTTAATGGGTTTTGAAATGGGTTTTGGGTAAATGTGTTGGAAGAGCAGGTGACCGGAGCAAAGGGAGATGGGTATGGAGTTGCCCGGTCGGAAGTCGCAGGTGGCGGGTTGCGTGAGGGTGCGACGGAGTTGACGCCAGAGCTTAGGGCTTCACCGGGTGTGCGCGCCGGCGGCAGCGGATTCCGGTGATGAGCTGGACGGAGGTGGCTGCGATAGGGAGTGAGATAGAGTTTGGTAGGGGCTGGAACCGGGAGTTGCCGGAGTGTTGGCGACAGGGGGTTCGCTGGGTTCGGTTTAGATTGGCGGAAGATTTGGTTTGCTCCGGCGGTGGGTTCGCCGATCGGAGCTGGTAGTTGGGTCAACGCCGGTGGGGATAAGGGGAGGTCGCTACCGGCGGTTAGGGAGATTGGGGTGAGGTGGTTGGAAGAGAGGAGAGGTGAGGGTGATGGAGGGAAGTGGGTGTTTTGGTGAATGGTGGTGGAGTTAATGGTGGAGTAGGAGATGGGTATTTGGGAAATGGGTATTGAGGTTGGTTGTTTTGTGTTTGTTGGTGTGTTGGTTTGATGATGGAGGTATGTGAGAGGAGAGATAAAAGGTTGTTTTGGTTATGGAGGTTTAGGTTAGGAGAGATAAGTGTTGGGTGAGTTGTAGAAGATGATGGAGTGTGGGGTTGTATGTGGTAGGGTGTAGAATGGGGTGTGTGTGGCTTAGGGTGTATGGAATGGTGTGTTTGAGTGTAAGAGGGTTTTGTGTGTGTGTGTGTTTAATTTGAACCTTATAATAATAAAAAGACTCAATAAAAATTAATAAAACTAAAACTAAAAAAAATAAAATAAAATCTAACTAAAAAAAAAAACTAAAAATAATAAAAATATTAAACTAAAAATAAAATCCTAAGCTATTAAAAACTAAAATAATAAAACAAAGGAAAATAAAAAAAATGAAAAATCTAATAAAAACTAAATTCCTAAAAATATAAAATCTAATAAACTATTAAAACTAATCCTAATAAAATAGAATAAAATAAAACAAAAACTAAAAACTAATAAAAATTAAACTAAATAAAAAGGAATAGAAAATAAATCTTAGAAATTCTAAATAACTCTAAAATAAATCTTAAAAATAAAAATGACACAAACTAAAAATCTAAAAAAAATAATAAAAGGGCACAAACTCAACACACACACGGTTTAGGCTAGGTTTAGGCTCGGTTTGGGTAGGCTAGGATACGGGACAAGGGTATTTAGCTCCATAAAATGCACAATTACCTTGAAATACGCATTTGAACACCGCAACGTGCATTCGGCCTACAAAATAAACAATTAAGAACATAAGACCCATATTATCGAGAATTAGCAACAAAAGTACGTTTATTCGGGGAATTAAAATGTACAGTTTTGGGTGCTTATCATACCACCCCCAAACAGAGCGTTGCTAGTCCTCGAGCAATAAGATAGAGAGAAAGAGAAAGATAAGTAACCAAAAGTGTACCACTTTCGCGGGCACTTGCGATTGCACTTAGCATGTGCAACAAGCCTTTAAACTTATAGGTTGCCCTACAGGACGAGTTGTGTCTCGTGAGGGTTTGCAGGGAATATACCCACAAAATTCTTTATTTGCAAAATGGCAGTCAATCTCTTATTAGATGTAGAATAATCGCTCAATCCATCATATGAGAAATATTTTGAGAAATACAAGCCAGAATGTGTAAAAATTTTAGCTAAGTAAATACTCAAGGCATATCCTTCCTATAACTCAACGTGTGTAGTGTGAATCAGTCAAAATGGGTCGAGTATCACAAGAGTAATTCCTAGATTGCCTCTTCGGAATCAACGCTTCAACTTCAAATCTTACTAGATATAACTCACTCAAACGAACTCTCGAGATATGGGTTAGTGTATCGCTTTTGTGTGTGAGGAGGTGAGTAAATGTAAGCAAGTTCAAATGTCTCACACACATATATGAAAGAACGAACAATAAGAAAGAAAATTGATCTCATGAAGAAATGCTAATCACTATAGTGAGAACGTCGAGTTGTTCACCACGTCGAGTTTCATTTGCCCGAACACCTATGAGAAAATATGGATGATAATGGGTGAGGGGGAAATGAAATGGGAAGGATATGATGATGTGAGGGATAATATGGATGGTGATAGTGAGATAGGATGGGGTGATGATATGATGGATGGTGGATATGTGATGTAGGATATAATGGTGATATGAATGATGATAAATGAATGGATATGATAGAAGAGTGTTCTATACTTGAAGAACAAAATGTCTTTATTACATAAAAATTAACTATAAACTCTCTTTTTCTTTTCTTTTCTCTCTTTTTTTCTATTTTTTTTCTATAATTTGCTATTTTTCTATTTCTTTTTTTTTATTTTTGTTTTTCTCTCACTTTTCAAACTAAGAATGAAGACATTTACATTTTGGAACAACACTCTTTTTCTCAAAATGATGGTGATATATGAATGGAGGTGATAGGTGATGGTGTGGGGAAATATATGGGAATATGGAAGAGCATGGGAATATAATGGGTGAAGTGAATGGTAAATGGTGTATGGAAAAGTGGTAAGTGTATGGATGAAAATCTAGTATTCGGGACAAATTTCAAGACACGTGTTTCTTACAACTCGAAAATGATGTCATTCTCAGTGATCAAGCCAAAATTTGAAGAATAATGAAATCATACAACAATTTAAGTGCGGACCCAAAAGAAGTTGAATCAACTTGTGACTCGGAGATTGCGTAAAACTCTCTAAAAGGGTGAAAGGCACAAATCTCACAATCTAAAGTCTCTACTAGTGATCCTTAAGGTTCTCTTTAGAATTGTAGTACTCCTCAACTCTAACCGTAGTGACGTGATAAGTGCGCAAATTTTGTTGAGTCTAGAAATTCATGGTGCAAAATGCCTTTTTATGTATTACAAAAGCTATTTAGAAAAAATATTCTCTAGCTTGATTCCTAGACTTTGAAAGATGGATGATTGAAAATTCACATCAATGATTGGGATGAAAGAAACTGCACGAAATTTTAAAAATCAGGTTTAAGATTCAAATTTTTTCAAAAGAGGCACGATTTTGATAAAATTCCCCACCCCCAAACAAAAAGGAACATCGTCCTCGATGTTAGGTAAAATGATATTTAAAATTGAGAGCATAAGGTAGGAAAGAGATTACCAGAATGAACCGCTAATGAAGTGGACAAATATAGCCAAGACGAAACATGAATAAATGATAAGAGAAAAAAAGTGTACAAGTCTATAAGCATGGTAAAACATAGGGTGATGTGAAACACCACCCCCAAACAGGATAAAACTAGTACAAGAAACGCGGGTTGCCTCCCGGTAGCGCTAAGTTTAATGTCTTCAGCCAGACCGAACCATTCTCACCCTAAGGATAAGAACTATGAAAGCGCAGGGTGGCAGAAAAATTGGGTGATGAGAATCACCCCCAAACAAGACTGAAGCGTCAGTCTTGTTGGACACAGGCTAAAGTGATCAATGCACCAGTATGGTAAAGTGCATCACACGATGAAAAGCATCGGTGGACCATGGGCGGGTGGGAATTAGGGTAAAAGTGAGAGTGGAAAGGTATCGGTCACGAGCTTTATTGAGCTTAAATGTGAGGGCAACAAGGGCCCTATAAACATGGTGCTCAAGTTGGTGAGGGAGGCAAAAGGGTTTGGCAATAGTGATGGGGTGGGGATCAAATAAATTACACGACCATTCTATAAATGGGCGATGATAACGGTCGTGCCGTGACACACTAGGGAGCTATCGATGGGAAAAGTCAACACCACAAGAAAGTGGTGTGCATGGAAGGACAAGCTCGGTGTCACGAGAGTGGAGAGTATCACCATAAATACTCTCGTGGGTGGGGGATGGTTTCAGGTTAGGATCTAAATATGTAGATGAAAACTTGAAATGTGCAAAATCAAGATCCAAACCAGGTGGTGGGGTGGAAAGGATAATGGGTGGGTCGGGTGGGACAAATGGTGTATCGGGTGGGATAAACGGTGGAGGAAGATGATCCAACTCAAGCGTGGGAGACACACACTCATTGGGAGGAGTAAATAAATACTCACAAGGGAGTGTGGTTTCTAAAGATGGAGTTGTCAACTTCTCCAAAAAGGTATCATTGGTGAATGTGGTGTGTGGATCAAACGAGGCACCAAGATCGGAGATAGAGGAATCACTAACAATATCGGGCTTAACGGAAGCCATGCATGGAGGAATAGGATCCAAATTCGGATAGTTAGAAACTATCACGGATTCTATCTCGGGAAAATGGTGAGAACTCATAGCCGGAGCTAACCTAGGATAAATTGGTTCCTCGGGAACACAAGGGTGAAGCTCAATGGGTATAGACTCGGGCATTGTTTTGGATTCAGCGGTAGTGTGAAACACAATGATGGGTTCAGGATGACATGGTGGGATTTGATCAGGCTCACTATCGAAAGGTAAGTCAACACAATTGTTGACTTGGGACCCGGACCATGGAATGGTCTCGACTTCAAGATTCTCGGGGTGGTAGGGTTGGTCATACTCAAAATTGGTGTCACAAGAGGACACGTCATCGTCACACTCGGTGGCAACGATGGGTGGGGCCATGGGAATATCCGACTCTCGCTCACACTCCAATTCAGTTAACCTTTGTTCAAGCCTTTGGAGAGCTTGAGTTTGAATTGCTTTCTCTTGCTCAAGTATGAACTTTTGCAAGAGGGTTTCGAGAGTGGATGTGGATGAAGATGTTGGTGGAATGATAGGTGGTGGTGGTGGTGGTGGTGGTGGTGGACACAACACGCTATAATCGGGAGTGTATGGAGAATACTCAAAGGAAGTGTGTGGGGTGGGGCCAAGTGCATCATACACGAAAGGACCGCTTTCGTGATGGACAAATGGTCGACACGCATTGGGTGCGTAGTGAGGGGACAGATCGTGAACGGGTGCATAAGGTTTTCATGACGACTGTTGGAACGTGTGAGGATCCACAACATCGGGTTGGGATTTGTATTGCGTGGAAGGTTGATCAGGCCTCCACGAATAGCTCGAGGACTCACATAACTCGGGATTGGGTATATAGGGAGAATATGCCCAGGTGGGTTTCGGAACAGTGTCATATGGATACACATGTTCCATGGTGGTTTTGGATGGATATGAAAAGTAAGGGCACTCATGGGACATGTGATCGGCATAATAACAGTGGGTGCACAACAAAGGAGGAGGCACGGTGACACTTGACACCGAGGTTTATGGAATAGGTGGTGCATGCATGGATGGGTCAAGAGTACCAACGATACTCGTGAGAGAGGTGAAACGACTAAGAATATCATAAAGAGACGACTCGGAATCACTCTCACACGTGCACGTGTCAATGGAAAATGACCAAAGTAGTCCCGTAAAGGACGTTCTTCGGCCATGTGGAGAGAGATATTTTTTTTTGGTTTTTTGGAATTTTTTCAAAAGGAAAGAAAATATTTTTGGATTTTTTCTAAAAAGTAAAAAAAAAAATTTGGATTTTTTTATTAAAATAAAGAAGGAAAATATTTTTGGATATTTGGATTTTTTTTTTTTTTGGAAGAAAAGGGTGGGGAAAAATATGGACTCTTTGAATTGACGAACTAACTAAAACCGACTACCGAAAAAATAGAATTGGACACACACAAGTCAAGGATAAATCCTAACTAGCACATAGCCAATTTTATCTTTGAATTTAGTAAAAGGGTAGTCAAATTTTAATTAAGTCCGTGGGCGATAAAAAATTACGAAATTATCTGAGTGATCACCTTTGCAAAAATATTCTCCTATTGGGCTACCTAGTTGATTGATTTTGAATTTAGTGATGGCTAGGGTAGCACAAAATGGTAAGCGAGTGAGTCGGGTGATGAAATACCTTCTCGTGAGTGACCGGGTGTAGGTCTTAGTAATTTAATTCATCACACCATTCAAAAAATAAATGCGAGAATAAAATCACACAAGAGCACACAATTGAATTGACTCGCTAACAGGAGAGGCGCGAGGGTTTGAGAAATATACCTCCCACGATTTTTACGCCGTGGGGTGCCGAAAAATTTGAGTCGAGCGGGGGGAGATCACGCCTATCTCAGTCGTCCCCGGGAGTCCTACCGACCCAAGGTAGAGAAGCTTCTAAATCCTCGCCAATGGACGCCCTCTCTCTACCTTGTCCGGTTTCCCTATCATGGCTTTTGATTATTATAATTTTTAAAATGAAAAATAAAATAAAGGTGAGTGTATACACTATCATTAACCCTAACGATTGACTCACGAAAAAGGAAGAAAAGATGATTGTGATGAGACTATTTATTACTACTACGAAAGCAATGAAATCCTTAGCTAAATTAACTACTCATGCAAAACTTAACAAACTAAGGATTTATTAATATGAAAGAAAGATAAGTTCATAATACAATCTCCCAACCTCTTGTAATTTCACCCGATACAAAACAAGTCAAGAATTAAATATTTAATTAAAACAGAGACTTTATTTATTTCAAGTATAACATATACGAAGGAATGAACCTGCACAGTAGGTAATCAAGAAAAAAAATAAAGTACGTCACGAGATGATTAACACGCGCGTTGCATTCTTAAATACCCCGATTACCTAGGGGAAATGGGGTTAAAAGTCCTACAACGGTTGCGCTTACAAAATGACACGTTTCCAATTACTTATTTAACTCAAGAACTTATTTTTATATCCATGCGAACTACTTAGGGTTGGGTTCATGCATTCCAACCCTTGGAAATCTATCTGGACATGACATTACTAAAGAAAAACACGATTTTGATGTTGCATGTGAATTTATCCATAATTCAAGTGTATCTAAGCGTGCAAGAATGACTAAAAAATGAAAGAAATTTAGAAAGATAATTAAAGGCAAAGATTATAGGAGACAAAGGCAACTTATATTGATTATTGCATGAGAGTGCTCTAGAAATAATAAATTTTGTGCCAAAATAATCTCTTAGGATCTTCCCTCTTTTTCTCCTCTTAAAACTAGGTTAAATCCAAGTTAGATATGACTAATTGTATTTTAAAACTCAATCAACCCATTTTTACAAGAGTCCTAAACCCATACAACTCTAGGCTAAAAAATAGGGAAAAAATAAAAATTCCGCTTCTGGTAATTTGTAACGGTTTTAAAGCGTGACAATCTTTTATCACGGATCTGGAGCATTACTAGGACCTGAACAGGTTCTACTAGGACCCGCCTCTTATTCGCAATTCTGTCATTAGATCTTATTCTCAACTTTAAACGCGCATAACTTCTTCACCTTATCTCGGATTAAGGTGGCGGATTTTATAGTATTCTTGTGACTTAAATATATTCAAATTTCCATTTGTGTCTTCTTTTCGGTTCGGAATGAAAAATTACAAAAATGCCCTTAAACTTCCTTTCCTTTGTTTCTTTCACTGTCTCGCTTTCTCTCCCGCATTCACTTGCATGAAATACTTATAAGACCTACGAGAAATACACAAAATAAGAAACAATTGTCGAAAAAAGTTAGTAGAAGAAATATGAGATAAATTCGTGTTAAATGCAATGCATGGGACCATAAAATTATCAAAATTAAGGGGATAAATATGAAATATGTATGCCAAATCAAATCCCCCTAACTTAGGACGGTGCGCGTCCCGTGCAATGTAAAAGAATAAGAGCATGAATTTAAGTGAACTTTTAACAACTAATGTGATAGGATACCTCTTTCGCAGGCAAGAAATTACATTTAGCGTATGAAACAAGTCATTAAAACTCCTAGGTTACCCTAGTAGGACGGGTGGTGTCTCGTGAGGGTTTGCAGTAAATATACCCAAAAAAATCATTTTTTGACTCAATGAAAAATCAAAATACTTAAAAACTGTAAAATTTAAACTCCCCAAAAATTATCACTGTAAATTCATATTTAAGAGTCTCAATTCGTAATATGTGTGTGCAAAGCCTAAAATCAAATCGCTAATTTCCACCGATTGATCATTACGTTACTTTCTGAAAATTCATTATGATTCAATTTCTCACGGATGCACTCACAAACGAATCATTCGGAATGTGACTATTTAAGTATACGTGATTAGTAAGAGTAAATATAATAGAACACGAATTCATGCACATAACTTGAAAGACGGAATCATTTTAGGTGAAAATACATCTTCAACGGATTACGGTCATTAGAAAACGGGAAACGTCGCCTCTTATCCACACCAATTAATCTATCTTTTCGTGTCTTAGCTCTCCACGCAGTAATTAATTTTGTTATTCGGACTCGGTTAGGACTTTTTCGGGTTTAAGGTCTATTGGGTAAACGTAGAACAGTTAGGAAATTCAGAGTTGGAAAATTTTGCCTATGATGTCCCTTGGAACTTTTTTCGGGAATTTGCTCTTTTTCTAATTTTTTTTTCATTTTTTTCTCTTTTCTCATTTTTTTTCTGTTTTTGTTTGAGCATTATTCTTCTATTTTTTTCTTTCCCATTTTTATTTCGCCATATTAACTTATTTGATGAATTTTTTTATTTTCACAACTCCGGGCTAATCGAATTTTTCGAGTTATCAAATGAAATTGGAAAAATTTAATAGGCTCAAAATGGTTAGCAAAAGGAATATTTTTCATTACTTTTTGTGGCTAATATTTTTGGGTAAATAAACGATGGCCTAACTTCATTATTCAAATTACTCATTATTTTATCATGTGCGTCTCAAGATTATATTGAATTTAGAGATATTTTTAGCGCATTTTCAAGACGTCATCTCACTTGTTTTCCGTAACCGACCAAAATAAAGGAACTAAGATACTCAATGACTTATTTGGAGATAAATTAAACTTTGAGTTAACTATTAGCTCGAATTGATTTAATTACTCACAAAAATCAATAAGCTCGAAATCTCATCGGGTTAAAAATCTCAACAATTATTCGTAAAGTCATCAATTTTCGCTCAATTTCCATCTTTGATCAATTCCAGCTTTGTGCATTTGATTTTTACAATTTGAGACTTTAAAAAAAATTAATGATAAATTTGAAAATTTTGAATTCCAGTTTTTATTTATTTTGAAACAAAATATTTTTTTTTTGGGGGGGGGGGGGGCATTTTAAAAATTTGTAAAGTTTTTAAAAGATGCACCCCCTAACTTAGACTTTTGCATTGTCCTTAATGAAAAGGACTAAAATCTAAAGAAGAAAAATTAAGTGTGAAAATAAAAACAAATATTAAAATGCAATAAGACACTATATAACACCAACACACGACTCAAAAATACAACTAAAAAAAATCACCCCATACACGTCGAGGGTGAGAGGACCTCTTTTTCAAAACCTACTCAAACTTATGTATCGGGTCCTCCAAATCAAAAATAAAAGTCTGAACAAATGGAAGTCAACCCAATAGAACAAGTATACATATGGAGCCACACAATGAACGCGGTGAGTGAAATCAACATCCACAACCACATCACAACATAAATGGTCACACTTGAAGATTCTATCATGTTGAAATTTTGACTGACACGTTAAGCCTAGATTTTCCTCTAATTTGAGAACGGATAAATCGATCTTCAAATTTGATGATACTCTAGTTATATCCCCGATCTCATCAGAGAACTCAGATGGTACGGGCGAACGTGATGGAAAGTGACAATGCGGTATGACAAACCATGCATCACCGGGTGGAAATGCTTGAATTATTTTCTCAATCTTGTCACTAATAGATAAAACCTCATGTTTCAGCAAACTTTCAAAAGGCTTGGGTGCACGTTTATAAAGAAGGAATATATTTATCATATCATTCCAGTTACTCTCATCTAGGTGACTAAATGATTCCAAAAACGATTGAACTTCAAAAGCAAGGTCCTCATCCGCTGAGCCAAATTCTTTCTCAAAATTTTCAAGACTTATATCCAAATTTAATTCAGCTGTGTCACTAACAAGTGGGGTATCTTTAAGACTCATAATTTTATTTTTATTTTTCTATTTTTTTAATATTTTGGATTTTTTTTAAAGAATTAGAATCAAATTTTGGATTAATTTGACCTAACCTAAATGTTTACCTAGTCCCCGACAATGGCGCCAAAAACTTGACATGACAAAATAAATGTGTCTATAACGCTTGTGAATTATAGTTCAAGTGTAAACCGGTCGCTCAAGTAATAATTCGATAAATCGGGTGTCGAACTCAGGGAATAAGGTGAATGTTCATGATGACTATCAAGCAAGAAGATTAACCCTAACGACTGGGTCACGAAAAAGGAAGAAAAGATGATTGTGATGCGCCTATATATTACTACTACGAAAGCAATGAAATCCTTATCTAAATTAACTATGCGTGCAAGACTTAACAAACTACAAATTTATTAATATGAAAGAAAAATAAGGTCGGAATACAATCCATAAATCCCTAGTAATTTCACCCAATACAAAACTAGTCGAGAATTAAATATTTAATTGAAACGGATACGAAGTAATGAACCTGCACAATACGTAATCAAGAATATAAATAAAATACATGACGAGATGATTAACACTCACGTCGCATTCTTAAACACCCTGATTACCTAGGGCAAATGGGCTAAACGTCCTACGATGGTTGCGTTAACAAAATGACACGTTTTCAATTACTTATTTAACTCAAGAACTTATTTTTATATCCATGAAAATCACTTAGGGTTGGGTTCATGAATTCGAACCCTTGGAAATCTATTCGAACATGACGTTACTAAGGAAAAACACGATTTTGACATTTCATGTGAATATATCCATAATTAAAATGTATCTAAGCATGAACGAATGACTAAACAATGCAAGAAATTCATAAAGATAATTAAAGGCAAAGATTAAAGGGGAGAAAGGCAACTTATATTGATTATTGTATGAAATAGCTCTACAAAGCATAAATTTTGTACCAAATAATCTCTTAGGTTCTTCCCTCTTCTTTTCCTATTAAAACTAGATTAACTCAAATTTATATATGACTAATTATGTTTTAAAACTCAATGGACACATTTTTACAAGTGTCCTAAACCCATACAACTCTAGGCTAAAAAATAGGGCAAAAATAAAAATTCTGCTTCTAGTAATTTATAATGGTTTTAAAACGTGATAAATTTCTATCACGGATCTGGAGCATTACTAAGACCTGAACCGATTCTCCTAGGACTCGAACCGAATCGGTTTTCCAGTGTTGCCCAACCATGCGTGCTCAAAGTTTTCTTATTAGCAATTCTGCAACTAGATTTTCTTCTCAACTTTAAACACGCATAACGTTTTCACCGTATCTCGGATTGAGGTGGAATGTTTTCCAGTATTCTTGTAGCTTCAATATATTCAACTTTCCAGTTGAATCCCCCTCCGGGAACCGGATGGAAAATTATGAAAATGCCCTTCAACTTCCTTTCTATTATTTCTTTCACTGTTTCGATTTCTCTCCCGCATTCACTTGCATAAAATACCTGCAAGACACATGAGAAATACACAAAATAAGAAATACTTGCCAAAAAGGGTTAGTAGCATAAATATGAGATAAATCTGGGTTAAATGTAATGCACGGGACCATAAAAGTACCGAAATTAAGGGGATAAATGTGAAATATTTATCCTTATTCACTGAGCGATTTCTTGTTCCCCAGAGCTTCTTCTCCTTCAGATAATTCATTATCATCCTTTTTATTCAATTTTAGCTAGGATTTGTGTACTTATTCTTGTTGTTTCATTTTTCAGCAATATTTTATTTTTCGGCAACTAGTTTGGTTGTTTTAAGGGTTTTACTTTTAGTTTTTTGGAGTATTTTAGGCAGTAGGTGGTGTCATAGGGTACCCCTTTTTAGTTTTCACCCACTTTTGTTATAACTTGATCATTTCGACGTGTTTTCGATCACCATCTCCGGTGTAGAGGTTAAACCACTATTTTTGTTCTGTTTTCCCAAAACAACTGAGTCACCCCCTTTAAATCTTATAGTCAAACACAGTCAACACAAAAATATGTTTGAATGTTAAAAAACCTTTATGAACTAGATGAACAGTACCCAAATCTTAGGGGAAGATATTTTGGGGAGATACGAAGGATAAAAGTCGAGGCATGAAGCCAAGGTCGTCCCAACACTTCCAATCCATCCTGTCCCTTTAGCCATCGTACCCCCTCCCATTGTTGACATTAATGACTCAATGTTTGAGCCATATACTTCAATGGAAGACAATAATTCTGCCTCCCACACAACTAAGAGTGTGGATTCTTAGGAAGAGACGATGAATCTCTCTGCTACCTCTTCTAAAGAGTCTGAAGAAGCTGAGGTATCTTCTCGAGTCTCGTCTTCTCAGCATGCTGAGTCTTTAAACCAGTTAAACTACACTTTACAAGTCATGTAGGAACTGGATGAGTCGAGGGTGGAGGTTGTGATTCCTCCTCCTCCCATGCCAGTCCCATTATTATCCATTCCAGGTGATCAGTTCACTCTAATATTTCCAAATAGCATCCCGATCGAAAACCTAACAATGACGATGATACGATTGAGGATACACTTGACACATCCTATGCTAAATCTTTTCCCAGCAGAATTCCAGAAGTAGATCTTTGACCTGGAAACATCTCAACGGTATATGACCCTCTATCAATATGAGGGCGCCCTCTGAGGATGAGAGATCATTTCATGGACCAGATGGAAAGATATCGATCTATGAATAGATGTTTAGGGTCATCTTCAGGCTTCCCATTCACCCAACAGTACAAGCCATTTTGGCTGGTTTAGGTCTCGGCCACTTTTATGAATGCCTGGAGGATCATCCTCAACTTTGTATTGCTTTGGAAGTTGGTTCATCACACCGACCTTCTAGTTAGCAATTTTATGGGTTGTTACTCAACTTGGATACTACCATCTTATAGCCAGGAAGCCAACAATTAAGGTTTTGCTTGTAAATCAAACTTCTAATCATAACTGGAAGCCCCATTATTTATTCATATCTGGAGTTTAGGAGTTTGGCCCTAATAATCCCTTCAATGCCTCTGTGCCTAAGGTTCCTTAGAGATGGGAAAAAGCCCCAATGTCGTCCAAGATAGACCTGAGTCTGAGCATTGATGCTACCAAGGATGTGCAGAAGGTTAGGACAAAGGTTAAAGAGGGTGGTCTCGTAGAGTTTGAACAATTGATGACCCCCTACTTTTTGGAGCAAATAAGTTTGGGGGTGGACCTCCTAATCGAATTATGTAAGTATTTTCCTTATTACAGCTATGTCGTATCTTTTTTGTCTTGGTTACTGACCTTGTCCTTATTTTGAAAATTTTCCTCCTAACACACCAGAATCCATGTGTAAGATGGATGCTCCAAACCTTGCCAATTTGATGAAGCACATTGAAAAAAAAACTATGCCCCAACCTCATACCAAGAAATCCAAAGCTGGTAATACCAGTCTGGACAAAGGGAGCAAAAAGAGGAAGTAAGTCCCTGAGGGTGCCCATGTATCCCATCAATATAAAAAGCAAAAGGACAATTCGTCCAAGATAACATTGAGCCAGGCAATTCTAATCTCCTCTCAATATGCATTGTCGGCTCGACTAGCCAACTTGAAGATCAGCTCAAATTCCCTCATAGGGAATAAAAAGAAGGATTTTGAGGTGATGGACTCCATAAAATAGAGGTTGATGACCATTTCATGGAGTTTATGGACGTCTTGCTCTTAAATGATTTTTATTTGCATAGATCCTTTCAGGTAAACTCTTGTACTTTTATTTGATTTATGATAACATGTGTAGTATCATCTTAAATTCATGTCTCCTATTTTCTATAATTTGTTTTGTCTTTAAAGAAACTTCATCAGTAGGTCTCAGAAAACTTCCTGAGATTCGACGAGTTCGAGAGGCTATTAAAAATAAGAAGACCCTAAAGAAGCAGATCTTGACTCATTAAAATGAACACAAAAAGGAGGTGGATAACCTAAAGAGTCAACACATAGAGGCCGGTGATAAACTGAAATATGACCATGATGTTGCAATCAAGGCACTAACAGAGAAGTATGCGTTTGAGGTTCACGATAAGGTTAAAATTACTGTTGACCAGGCTCTTAAAAAGGCCAAAAAGAAGGCGGTAGAAGAGTTCAAGTCTTCAGATGAGTTCTTGGGGTATAGTTTGCAGTACCTAGAGAGGGGAGATAGGACAACTTTCCACTGGACAAACTTAAAATTCCTTGACGTTTCCCACCTGGCCGAGCAAATAGAGGCCTTTGACTTCTCTAACCTATTAGCCATAACAACCTTAAATAAGATTGAAGGGTCGGTACAACCTGAGCCGACTGTCCAGACCGTCAACGATGAGGGTGATAATGAGCTAGTTGTGAATGAGGCTGAGACCACTCCTGGTGAGAAAGATGGCAGTGCTGAGGCTGAGATCCATGATGCCGCTGATAAGTCAGCTCTTGTGGAGACTGAGGGAAACCCAGAATCTTGAATCTTTTTATTTTGTAAGGGCGACCGCCTGTGGCTTGATGCCATTTTCTGGTGTAGTGATTCAAACAACTAATTTTTTATGTGATGATGTTTGTACTTTAATGGTTGAACTTAGGAACATATCTACATTATCATCTTTATTACCCTCATCTTTACATTTGCCAATATATACATCTTGTTTCTACAAATTATTTTCTTGATGATGTGCTTGCTTGCAATTTATGCATCTTTATAACTTTTTTATTGTTGATCTACTCTCGTCCTTAGCCGAGAAGTAATTCAAACAACTTATTAAAGATCGTCGTACAATGATGTTCATTTAATTACAATAGATGATTTTTAAATTTGAGCCACCAAATTAATGGTGATTACTTGCAACTCCCCTCTCCTCGTTTTGAGGGTTTACGTATGAGTATCATCTCGTCCTACACTGTCATCTCGTCGAAATAGTTATAACTTTCATATCACTAACTTAATGATGTTTAAAATTAACCATAGTCAAATGATTTTTTAATTTGAATGCACCAAATTAATGGTGTTTAATTGTAAGTCCCTTCTCGTCATTCTGAGAGTGTACAGGTGAGTGTCATCTCATCCTACACAGTCGTCTCGCCTAAATAGTTTTGACTCTCATATCACCAACTTAATGATGTTTAAAATTAAGCATAGTTAAATGATTTTTTAATTTGAATGCACCAAATTAATGGTGTTTAATTGCAAGTCCCCACTCGTCATTTTGAGAGTGTATAGATCAGTGTCATCTCATCCTACACTATCGTCACGCCGAGAGATTTTTGACTCTCCTATCACCAACTTAATGATGTTTTAAAATTAATCATAGTGAAATTATTTTTCAATTTTATCGTGTGTTTTTCAGCACCATGGTGATGTTATCACATTATTTACCCCCTCTCGGTGTTATTGAGAATCCATGGACGAGGTGAGCCCCGTCTAGATTCTCATCTCACCAAAAGTTGGCCTATGTTTCGTAACTTAGGACGAATTGTACCATGCATTCTGATCAATTCATATAACAAGAATATGAGGGAACACTTGTAATTTTTCATTCATCACTTTTTCAATACATATATTTTTTTACAATGAGAAAATAAAATCTACATAACATCCTATTAATAGTATTTCTTAAAATGATCAACGTTCCTGGGGTTAGTATACGAATCTCCCTCCAAATTTACAAGATGATAAGTTCCAGGAACAACTTCTTCAGTAACTCTATAGGGGCCTTTCGAGTTAGCATGGAGCCTATTCGGCTTCTTCCAAGCTTTCTTCAAAACTAAATCTTCGATAAATATCGGCCTAGCCTTAATCCTCTTGTTGTAGAATTTTGCAGTTCTCTGCTGATAGGAAGCCTATCTAACCTCTACGTCCTCTCATCTTTCTTCAATGAGGTCCAGATCTAACCTTCGCTCCTCAGCATTTTTTATGGGTTGTATGTGTGAACTCTGTGACTAGGTAGGCCAATCTCGGTAGGTATCATTGCCTCTGAGCCATAGGCACGCATGAATGGGATTTCCCCCATTGGCCTTCTTTTCATCATCTTGTATGCTCGTAGGACAGCGTGTACCTCTTCTATCCAGAGTCCCTTGGCATCTTCTAATTTTTCTTCATCTTTTCTAGGATAGTTCTATTTTTCACCTCGGTTTGGTCATTTGCCTGCGGTCAGCCTAGAGATGAGAAAAACTGTTTAATGCCAACCCACTTGTAGTAAAACTCCATAGATGAATTCTTAAACTGCTTGCCATTATCCGAGATCAAGATATGGGGGGGACCATACCTACAAATAATGTTCTTCCAAATGAATTTTAAGGTATTCATCTCAGTGATGGTTATAATGGCCTCTACCTCAACCATTTAGAGAAATAGTCGATCGCCACGATAAGATACCTATAATTTCTTGTTGCCCTGGGCAAGGCTCATACTAAGTCAATCACCTAGACTATAAACGACTAAGGAAAGGTAATATATGTTAAGGTTTGATGAGGTTGATGAGGGATGTTAGCAAATCTTTGACATTTATCACATCTCTTTACATAGTTGGTTGCATCCTTGTCCAGGGTCGACCAATAGTAACCTTGAGTGACTATTTTTTTTACCAATAAATCTCTCTCCTATATGATTAGAACAAGAGTCATCATGCACATCTTTTAGTATTTATTCAACCTCTATCGGATGAACGCATTGGAGCAAATGGAGGAGGAATCCTTTGAGAATTGGGTTACATTATATCTTAATTTTTTTCTTTCTACTGTTAACTCTGACAACTCACCATCCCTGATGTATCGGACGAGAGGGTCCATCCAAGATGCACCTAGCTTCAGGTTCAAGTAGAACTCTATTGTATTTTCCTCATATTCAATGGTAGGCCGATGTAGGATCTCCACAAGCACTGACCTTCTAATCTCTATTCTGAACGTAAACGATAATCTCACTAAGGCATCGGCTCGATTGTTGTCTAACGAAGGAATCCTTTTTAGCTTCACCTCACTGAAGTTCTTCAGCATTGCTTTCACCCTTGCTAGGTACTTTTCCATTCTCTCATCTTTTGCCATGTGAACTCATAAGATCTAGTTCACTACCAATCAAGAGTCACTATGAACTGTCATCTGCCCAATATTTAATGCCTTGGCGAGGGAGAGTCCCGCCAGAAGATCCTCATATTCTGACTCATTGTTAGATGTCCTGAAACTGAATCTCAGAGCATATTCAATATTGGTCCAATCTAGGGCTGACATTATCAAGCCAGCACCGCTCCCAGTCTCTCAAGAGCCATCTAAAACTAGCCCAAAACACTGTCTTCCTTTGAAAAAGTGCTCTAATGCAGCACTCCCTTCTTGAAGACATATTTTTCTTCTTCATTCTTGACTACTACAGTTCTAGTCACACTCGTCTCAACCTTAGTCGGGATAGTACATAATTTTCCTGATCATTTACTGGATCTATAAACGCTTCGGTATCGGCCTCGTCCCATGTGAACTCGGCTAACAAATCGGCTAAAGCCTGCCCTTTTATGGTTGTTCTCGATTGATAAATAATATGAAATTCCCCCAACTCTATCGAATAGTCCATTAACCTACCCAATTTCTTAGGTTTATGGATGACCTGTCTAAGAGAAGAGTCTGTAAGGATGATCACTATGTGATCCTAAAAATAGGGTTTTATTTTCCTCGATTCCTATATCAAAGTGTAAGCCATCATTTCCATCTTCGGATACCTCTGCTCGACCCCTTAAATGGCCTTACTATTAAAATAGACTTTCTTGACCCCTTAAAGGAACTTACTATTAAAATAAACTGGCTTTTGTACCCCATCATCGTCTCATATAATGGCTGCATTGATGGCTGACTCAAATATGGCCAGCTATAGATATAGCTTTTCCCCTCAAATAGACCGAGATAATAAAATTTTGGGGCCTAGCTAAGCCTTCAACTCCTTAAAATCATTCTCACACTCCTCATTCCACTCGAAGGCTTTTCTCATTGAAAAAGGGAAGATATTTGTGTGTGTCCCTTGACACGAACCTATTTAACATAGGAACTCGTCAAGTCAGTCGTTGAACGTCTTTTATAGTTTTTGGAGTCTTTATCTCTACCAATGCTTTAATTTTTTTAGAGTGAGCCTCTATCCCTCTTTAATTGACAATGAACCATAGGAATTTGCCTTCTTTAACCCTGAACACACACTTGGCGGGATTGAGCTTCATTCGATACTGGTCCATTGTGTTGAAGGTGAGCTTGAGGTCGGCCACATATTTTTTGGCCTTGAGACTCTTGCCATCAACATATACCTCCATAGTCTTGCCTATTTGATCCTCAAACATCTTATTCTCTAGCCTCTGATACGTTACCCCTACATTTTTAAGGCCAAAGGGCATGACCTTATAGCAGTATATACCTTTGTTGGTGATGAATGAGGTATTTTCGGCATCAGTTGGTCCATAAATATCTGATTTTAGCGTGAGTAAGCATCCATAAAAATCATCAGTTCATGCCTAGCTGTGGCATCGACCATTTGATCTTATTCTCGGGATGGGGAAGTTATCTTTTGGGCATGACTTGTTTAAATAGGTTAAATCAACACACATCTTCCAATTTCCATTAGGCTTAGGCACAATGACCTCATTAGCCATCCATAGATGACCTCCTTTATGAACTCTACCTTCTATAGCTTCTTCACTTCATCTCTTATAGGTTTATATTTCTCCCTATAGCAGATCCTTCACCTCTATCTGATTGGCTTGGCTCCTTCGTCTACATTCAATTTATGGCAAAGGATCTCAGGATCAATTCACCACCTGTATGCATTCTCCAAGCAAAAATACTTTGTCTCTCCTTCAGCAGTTTGATCAATTCTTCCTTGATTTCTTTTTTCAGGGCTTTACCAATCTGAATGGTTTTTTTGGCTCGTCCTCATTGAGGATGATGGATTCTACCTCCTTGACAGCCTCGCCCTTTTTTAATTTTGTCTCGTCCCTAGGGTCGAGAGCATCGATGTTGTAAGTGTGGGTGGCTCTCCTATGAGCTTTTATCTCCTCAGCCAAGTTGAAGTATCATTCATGCGCCTCTACCTGATCACCTTAAATTTCCCCTACTCCATATGGAGTAGGAAGTTTTATCATTTGGTGAATGGTTGAAGGCACTACCTCAACTTCTTTGAGGGCTAATCGTCCCATTATGATGTTGGAGACTAAATAAATATTCTCGTCCATCATAAAGAAATTTATCATCTTTGTGAGACATCTCGGTCAAGTCTCCCCCGCCACTAAAGCTAACTAAAGGCTTATGATATAGTATGAGTCTCTTCTTAGTCCCAACCCTTGGAAGCACTCCCAGAACATTACATCAGTCGAACTTCCACCATCGACTAATATTCTAGTTTCCTCATACCCATGTACTCTCATTGTGATCAATAGAGGGTCATCGTGGGGGGATAAGATCCCTTTGAAGTCCAACATCGAGAAACTTATTACCAAAGTGTTCATGTCAACTTTCTTCCTTTTACCCGTCTTTGAATCGACTGCAATAGAGTTTATAATTTTGCTCTTTGTGATAGCCTTTTGCCTCTACAATATGGGCTTTACAGTCGGCTATATCTTTACCACCACCTAATAAACCGCCGCATATCATTTTCACTCCATGAGAAATCGAATGTACCCAAGCCTTGGGATTAATTTTCTTCGGTAGGAGGTCGGGGTCAGCCTCATCATCATCCTTGTTCACTGGGTCATCCCGTTTACACTTGTCATCCCGTCTCCTTTGGATGTCATCTCGACCATATCTTACTATCCACGTATTTCTTGAGTTTCCCTTACTTCAACATCTTTTCTATCTCGTCTTTAAGTGCAAAGTATTTTTCACTATTGTGGCCGTGATCTTGGTGTAACTCTCCCCCTTGCTTTTATCCCTCTTGTGATGAAGGGCCTTCAGCTTTTCTAGCCATCTGAAGGCTCGGTCATTATTTATTTCATTCAGGATCATCTCTAGAGTGGCTCTCATTGGGGTATAGTCAGCAAACTTGTCATCTATCAACCTCTTCTTTTATCCCTTTCCTTTTAACTTTTGGGATTTACTTCCACCTCCTCCTTCCTCATCATCTCCTTTGTCCGCTATGGCCTCCTCTGCGTTCATAACTCTCTGAAACAAAAGTTATGTATTAACCTCTCAGCTAGTTGCTTGAAATTATAGATGGAGTTCTTTGAAAGAGAGGTGTACCACACATGTGTAGTACCAGTTAGAGTGCTTGATAAGGCTTGACATCTCATCTCATCAGGGACTGAAAAGACGTCTACAGCCGATTGGTACATTTCCACGTGGTTGACTGGATTGGTGCTTCCATTATATTTTGGGGTGACAACCGGCGGATTAAATTTAGTTAGGCTTGGGTAGCTTACTATTATAGCTATGAACAGTGAGCCTTCCATGTAACCCCTTTGCAGAGGGTCTCGACTCTTCAAGATGTAACCAATCTTATTTTAAATTCTCTAAATAGAAATGTTCCACGGCTTGTTGGATACTGTTGCAGCATGTACCTCAGCCCTAATGGCATTATCACCAGCCCCTTCTTTATCGACTGGTCACTGTACTGGTTCTCTGTTAGTTGTCATTTGGTAACTATTAACCTCTCTTTATTTCTCATCTCGTCCACATGGGGGCCGACGACCATCACATATGCCATTTCTTTTTTAACCAGCTATACCCCAAGACCTGGATAATCGATCTCTCAAATCACCCACCGGGTCGAGTATATCAAAGGAATATCCTCTACTGATCCTATCTAACATTGAGGGATGTGATTGTTCTTCTCGACTCAGCCTGGAATTGTTTCCCCTACTGACTTAAATTGGGTGCACAGTATCCCCCGATATCTCATAGGGCTCCCAATATTCAACATCATCATCACATGGGTCATCATGAGACTCTTGGCCTTGCCCCCCAGGCGTAATCACCTAGGGTCAGTTACATCCCTTTGTCTTTACTATTGAACTGCCTCTTTAGGTGGAGTCGAGGGTGGTCCCCCTGTCGCCAAATTGCCACCCTCCCTTACAGACGGAGTTATCATCTCCGCTCTTATGCCAGTGGACCTAGTCAGTATGTTTTGGATGAAAGCAAACAGTTTCTCCTACACCTTTATCTGGCTAGCGGCTAATAAGCTTAGCGCCACTGTGACCTCAACCATTTCTGATTGAAGCGGCACTTAGTTGGAACTGAGGCCAATACCTGGTACAAATTCTGAAGCCATTGAATCCGATGAATGGAGAAAATAAAAGGTGCGCTGGAAGAGCTGAATCAACCAGAAGAAAACTTGGGCAAATCAAAGTAGATCTCATTTAATGGTGGTCCAAGCCTAGCCAAACATGGGGTTGGATCACCACCAGAGAATCGAATGAGGAGTAAGATGTAAATGAGTGGAAGAGGGTGATGATATCGTTTCCCAAAGATGGTGCAAAAAATGATGGTGCTAATTATAGTACCACCAAGTAAGATAGTTCATGCTCAATCCAGATCAACCTTGGAGGAGTAACAATAGTGGAAATCAGATATAGTACGTAAACAAAGAGGTGAGGCAATGGAGAAAGAGACTATAAAATAAGTGGTTTGACCATCTGGCCTACTCCACTACGCAATGGTGTGTGAGCTTCACTATGAAAATGGCTTTAATGGCCTTAGATTTACAGTTCACAAAATTTTCTCTCTCCACTGTGATTTCAATAGAGTATTCTCTAGGGTTTTAATTATCGATGATTTACATTATTGGATAAGACAAGTTTATATAGTACTTGGGTGGTGTAATACTCCCCCCAATCATGTAAGAAACTTATACAGTATACATTAGCCAATGAGGTTAGGCTACCTGTCATTGTCACATGTAGATTATGATGAAGTAAATATTCCCCCTAAGTGCACATGAGATTCGATTATAACTGTCCGTCCACGTGGACTAGCCATGCTGGAGTATCGTATCACACGTGATGGAGATGTCGTCTAAAAGAGTCTCGACTAGGCCAAGTATGAGACCTGCAAGTCCTGTTCAATCATAGAGTGGAGAGTGAAGAATGTGGTCTCAGCCGAGCAGGGACACATCTGAGACAGGCCCAGGAAATGAGACCTATAGATGTACATGGCCGTTGGAGGTTTCGACCTGGAAGGATGGTGGAAATCAGGATGTTGGAATGGGATTCTTTATAGAAAGTTTGATTTGTAAGGTTAGCAAGTCCTAGCATAACCAAGTCCAAACAAGGATACACTTGGGTATATCATGTATATTATCGATTATTATTACCATATTGGTTACTTTTTTTATAATTAATTTTACAAAGTTTGGGTATTTTTTCAGAAATTAAATATGCTGATAATTAATTTCACAAATTCTTTAGGGATAACTATTGTACTAATTGAGCTTACATTGAATAAATATTAATGAAAAGTGAAAATAATGCTAAAAATTGGCACAGGGGCTCCCTCTGAACCACCAACATCCACTTTGTGTTTCGCACCAGGTGACTGAAAATCCTACATGTAAAATTTTATGGCTTGATGAGGTTTAATGAAACATAATATGAGATATCAACTCATCTTATTTACCAATCAACAACAAACGTACAATAATAAGGCTAAATATGAAGAGGAGTGAAAAGCATATTTAAATTTACATGTTCGTCTATGATGCGATACATATCCACAGGTGTGCGATGAATCTCCCCTACGATCTAGGTTAAATATGAATTGATTCCTAGTGGTAAAAAAATGTCATGAAAGTGCTCTAAAACTCTATTAACACCAAGTCTTTACCCGTATATTGCAACATCTCTCTCTCTCTCTCTCTCTCTCTCTCTCTCTCTCTTTATGAGAGAGAGAGAAAAAAAAGTAGAAAAATGATATTGATCACAAATGAACTTGAGTATTATTTATGATGATGTAGACCAGAAGGAAAACTAGAAGGTGAATATTTGTCATGTGGACATGATGCATGTATAAAAGTTAAGGAAGTTCGATTATTAAGGTCGCATGACCTTGTAGGATCCTTCTAGAATATGAAAGATTATTCCAAAAGGGGAGGGAGATGTTATCTTCATCACGTCTATGAGATGAGTTAATTTAATGTCAACCATAAAATGATCATCCTTGGTGAATAAATATTATTGTTGGCCATTTTGGTATGGGGTCATGGACCTTGTATAAGTAATGAGTCCTTAAATTTTTTATTAGTGGATATAAATACACCTCATGAGATGACAATAACTATCTTGTCTTGTCTTGGGCTCACTAAGACAAATTGGTCAATTTAGGATGTTCGATGAATATAGGATGTTAACATGTTGTGTGACTTCTATCCCATGTGTATATGTCCAAAATATACTATACTAATACCCCTCTCAAGTTTGACCTTGAGATACCATGTTGATTCATGGTTGAATTAAGTCGACACTATCACAAGCTCAAAATTAGTTATCGATTCGGCCAACACTTTCTTTTTGGGTAACTTACACCAAACCTCCCTGAACTATAGCAACTTCGTTGATAGCCACTTGAATCTAAAAAAACTCAATTAATAGCCCCCTGGACTATTGAATTTTGACATCTAGCACATTTTCATTACAAATGAGTTGATAACGTGATTTTATGCATAAAAATTATTAAAGTTTTATGCATTTTTTCTAGGGTAAAAATTCAATAGTTTAGGGGGCTCTTTGTTGAGTTTTTTAGATTAGGGTGACTATCTGCAAAGCCGTTATTGTTCAAGGGGGTTTGGTCTAATTTACCCTTTTTTATGCAAGTAGAAACTCTACTTATGTGTAAATGAAATGAAAGTTGTATAGTTTTCATGGAATTAATTTATATCTCTTCTATTTTTTCTCAAATATGTATGGTTTTCAGTGGCGATTTCCTACAAATTGATAATCTATGAAAGTTTTGACGAGTTTTTCAACGTCCCTTTCCTTTAATTTATAACTTCCCAATGAGTTTTAATTACTTTTTGCTCAATATCCTCATTTAGTTGAATACGTATTTGTTTCGTTACTTTCTGAGCTCAACTCACCAAAAATATGTGAAGAATACCAAAAATATCTTAAGCAAATTGCCTAAGTTTTAGTCTTTTTCATCTAAGAAACAAAAATAAATCTGAATAATAGTTATTTGGGTTGAAATTTCATAGCCTAAAGAATTTTCCATAAACACCCTTAATGTCCTAGCCATCGACATGCGTGCGTAAACCATAAATAAAAATTGATCATGTGGTCACGATATCTTATCCAATGTGTCATCTAACTTGCCACATAAGTTGGGGACTACTAATCAAGGAACATTTATTCTTGCATAAACTTGGTAAGTCGTGAATTTAAATTGTTAGTCTCCATTAATAACCACTCTGAGAACTATTGGAGCAAGTCATTACAAAATATAAGGCGAGTCATGGATATAGGATACTCAATACAACTCCCATTAAAACCAATAGTACATACCATTTATTTCCTTAGCATTTCAAAAAATATGTCGATATAAATGTATTAACCTCGTCTAACACTTATTCTTCATCAAGGAGCCACACTAATATTAGCCATAGATAAATAAAGGATGTTCATATTTCCAAATTAATGTAGTAGGATGTTGGCTCTACTACATATTGGCCAAACTAAGAATAAACAAGTCACATTGTGCTTGATGAGTTGGCATGATCGAAACCCGTAAGAACCAATAATGAACCCATGAGTTTGGAAGGTGCGTTACTTCTAAACATACCTTGATTATGACTTAAGTTTGTCTAAATATTATTAATCATGACATATAGTTTTTACAATTTACAATACTTATTGAATCTGTATTAAATCCAAAGGATAACTCTGCACCCACTGAGAAAGGATTATGCTTCCCTTTGTAGGATTTTTCATCGAATTCATGTTGTAACTAGTGAAAAATTTTAGTTACCCCCAATCCATATTGAACCTAATGGATAAATAAACAATTATGCTCTTTAGTTGGGTATCAATAATACACAAAGACATATCTCTTATAGATCCCTCAACTTAATAGATGTAGGAATATGAAGAGAAATTTTATTATTGAAATATCATATGGGTTAAGAATACTCGTATATGATCAATCATAGCTATTATCAAACTCGTGAGTTTTGTTGTCGCCCATCAAAAAAAACTTGGTCGGTCGATGGTTTAATATTATGCGTTTTAAGTGTCGCTTAAATAATTAATCACATGTTTTCTTAAAACAAATTAGCAACTTTAATTAAAAAAAAGTGAGAACTAATTTGGTACTGTTTTTATGAAAAGTTTTAATATGAAATAAGACTTAAACCCCTTGGATGCGTAGGACAGAGTATTGAGTTTTGATTATTATGAGTGTAGGATCGCATGTAGAATTTTATAGATGATATTTAAATGAAAAAAGGGCGCGTACACACTCGAATAAATATGTAGTTAATAGAAGTGGGTTAGTATTATGCGTTTCATAAACTTGCATGTTGATGAACATAAATTGTGTCAATAACGATAATGGTGTTATTAGTTAAATTAAATTAAATTGTGCCATCAAGGATAAATTTTGATATTGTTTATTTATGTTGTTAAATTGTGTGATTGAATAATGATTATATTTGTTATCACGAGTACGACGGGATTTTTGGTAGTATGCTCTCACCTATATTTTAGAATGCTTACTAGGTATGGGATTAGTGGGTAGGTCTTATTTCCGGTTTACACTTTCTAGGTTTGGGACTAGTTAGTGTAGATTTTTACGAATGGATTAATTCGGAGTGGCGCTGAGTTTTTTAATGTCATTTCGTCGATTCCCTAGCCTAGGCATAATACTAGGAAGAGATTATTGATAGAAATTCATCCTATAATTAAGGTAGGATGTATTTATGTGTTGGGGGACCCTTAGTTATGGGACTAAGGGTGTTTTTGAGGATCTCACATCGATTATAAGGGTGAGATAAATAAATATTTGAAGAGGAGAAAAATTAGAAATTGAGAATTATTACCTAAGATAATAAAAACGGGTATTAAAATATATTAGCATTGTTGATAATTACAGGACCGACAGTTTAAATGGGTTGGTTGGATATTACGACGTGTGGGTGTGTGACGTCTAAATAATTACAGGGCTAACAATTTAAACAGATTTGCTCGCTATGAAGACGTGTCATGCATAGAACCTCGTACATAATTGTAGGGTTGACAGTTTAAACGGACCAGCTGGCTATGCCGAGGGGAGTGTGTGTGGTGCAGAACAGCGGGAGTACCGCAACCAAACAAATAAAATGAGATAAAGATATAGGTGGAAGTCTCACATATGATATCAATAAGGATGAAAATTAATAATTGGATTAGCTTAAATTAAGTTAAATGAATGGATAATTGAACTTAGATGTTGAGATGGAATAAATGAGTATTTCTAGCATAGGTTGTTTATTTACTCGCGTTGTTATTAATTATATCGTCTTAATATAAAATATTCTATTGTGATGTTTATCATGTATAATGCTACTGTATGGGTTCACATACCCTGATTGATGGGATTAGTGTGTATTCATGCTCAGGGCTCTGACCCTGTGCATTGAGTAATATTTTTTTAGGTATTAGTGTTGGGGTAGCTGTATAAGAGTGTTTGGAGATACATTTTGGAGGTGCAGGTGGAGTGATTTATTTTAGATTCTTTAGTAGTTAGAATTATTTTCTTTCAGTTGCATTTTATTATGAGACTTTTATTATGGATTTGGTGGGATAATCAGTTCCACGTTGTTGTTTACGATTTTATTCAAATATTTGTAATTGAATCATTTCATTCAGTTTTATATTTATTGGAGATTGGATTAAATTGGAGATTAGCATAGTGATGGATTTTTATCGCATGAATGGTTATTATTTATAGGAATTGATTTAATTATTTTCTTGTGGAATGAATTTCATATGTCTCATATCTGTCATATGCTGAGAATGATATTTTATTTAGTTAGCACCCGATATAGTTTTGGTGGCGGACGTCGCTATAATTACGCGGGGTGTGACAGTTTTCTTCTTCATCATTAAAGTTAAACCCAAGGTTTTACAAAAATCTATAGGCAATTTTCTTCAGACTTGTTACTTGGAAAGCTCAAGGAATTGAAAAAAGCTATGAGTGTAAATAAAGGCAATTCATCTTGTGATAGATCATCTGGTGAACAAGAAAATAAGGAGATGATGGTTATTGATACAATAGGGCCTAATCATGGAACCGAATAATAACAATTCATCCAGCTTGGATCTTTGCCTTAACAAGTACCAATTAATATGGTTATGATCCCCAAAAGAGGTTCGAAGTTGTATATGGTAAAGGACTCCCAACAATGGAAATCGATGAAGATGAGAAATTTGAGGTGGATAACTTTGATTTATTTGTATTTTCTCTTAATTTGATATACTGGTTCGAAGAGCTACTAAGAATATGACTAATCATATTAAAACTTTATTTATAAAAGCTTGGATAAATGGGGTTCTGATTAATAAAATATTAGGGGATAATGCTGTAGCTATTAATATGATGCCATACTCTATGATTTCTAAAATAAATAAACAAGACACTAAATTGGTTCAAACTCAAATTATGATCTCTAATTTTGATGAGATAAAAAAATTGATCAAAGGTGTACTACCAGTTGATATTAAAGTAGGCAGTAGAAAATTTAATATTTGTTTCTTCATCGTCGAAGGTAAACCAAATATCAATGCATTATTTAGTAGAGAAATTATTCACTCTAATAAATGTATTCCTTTTTCTATGCATCAGAAACTAATTTTAATGAAAATGGATAAGAACATAGAAACGGTGGAGGTTGATTCGTTACCTTTTCACACTAGTTCCAACTGTGTGGAGCTTAGGTTTACCAAGAGAATCTGTGACCAGTAAAAGCAGATGCTTTGGTACCAAAATCATCAGAGGGAGAAGTCTCAGATTAAGCTTGGGATGAGTCAATTTTTAGTCTAATGGGACCAACTGAAGAAAGCTAAATAATTGAGTAATGGATAGTACATCCATTGATGTTGAGTAGGTCAATAAAATTTTGGCCATGGTTTATATGAGTTCAGAGAATTGAAATTGGGCACAAGAATTGGTAAAGAAAAGACCATTAATTAGATTAATTAACGTGGAAATTTATCAAGTTCACCAATAAATTATGAAGAGCTTATGGCCAATCAATCGGATCTTTTTATAGAAATCAACTAGGGAACCGAACAAAATATGGCAGTCACATACATCAGTGTCAATCTAAGCAAACAAGAGCAACAGTTAGTTGTAGAACTTTTACATTAGTACAAGGATTGTTTTCTTAGGAATGTGATGAATTACCATGTTTGGATAGGAAATGAAAATAACATAGAATATCAATCAAAGAAGGCTATAAACTTGGAAAACAGTTTTTGAGACAGATGACTCCAGAAGTCACAGCAAGAATAAAAGAAGAAATAAAATGGTTATTAAAGATTGGGTTCATTCGAACTTCCAAGTATGTTTAATGGATCTCTAACATAGTGCCAGTAACTAAGAAAAATAGAAAATTAAAAGTGTTCATTGACTTTCAAAATCTAAATGCAGCTACACCAAAAGATGACTACCCAGTTGGTCATGCTCTCATATTTATGATGGATGGTCATTCTAGTTATAATTAAATTTGCATAACTGAAAAAAATCTGAATAAAACTACTTTTAGGTTCCCTAGAAACTTGGGAACCTTTGAATGGATTAAGATGCCATTTGAGGGTCATATACAAAATATGAATGAATACCATTTTTCATGACTTGGTTGGCATCTTTTTGGAGTGTTATATTGATGATATAATTTTTAAGTCAAAAATAGTTATTGATCATATAACACACATAAAAAGGTCCTTCTAAAGAATGAGACTTTATCAACTTATAAGGAATCCTTTAAAATGTGCCTTTGGAGTTTCTGTAGGAAATTTCCTAGGATATTTGGTACACGGATGAAAGTTGTTCAAAATAAAGCTAAAGATATAATTTAAAGTATGACTTCTAAAAACAAGAAAGAATTACAAAGGTTTTCAGGTCAAGATAATTTTCGCTATAGATTTATATCTAATGCAATAGGAAAAACTAAAGTGTTTTATCCTTTCTTGAAGCTAAAAGATCAATAGGATATGGATTGGAAGGAAGATAATAATCTACCTTTCCATACACTCAAGAGAGGTCAAGCTACCTATTTTTGCACCTCCAAGAGAAGACAAGCCACTAAACACTACACCAAATCTGCCCATTTGTCAAGGTCATTGACCTTGACAAATCCACCTTATCAAGGTCAATGACCGTGACATTTCGAGGCGAGATAACTTTTCTTGTCACAGTCGTGTCACGGTCATTGACCTTGACACAAAACTCGCGTTTTGTGTCACGGTTGTGTCGCGGTCAATGACCGTGACACGTTTGTCACGATTTTTAACCGTGACAAAGCCGTGACCCTTTTTAAAAAATTGTCACAGTCATTGACCGTGACACGTCCGTGGCAATTTTGTCAGGGATGTGTCACGGTCAATGATCGTGATAATTCTGGGCAGAATTAAAAAAAACTGCTGGGAAG
This sequence comes from Sambucus nigra, assembly GCA_949130495.1. Lineage (NCBI taxonomy): Eukaryota > Viridiplantae > Streptophyta > Magnoliopsida > Dipsacales > Adoxaceae > Sambucus > Sambucus nigra. Next base: position 132,507,335 of record OX422216.1, on the reverse strand, counting down.
TATGGCCACTGCCACTGCCCAGCAGTATATTTGTACCTGTTATAGCAACGTTGTACCTGTTCCAAACATCATATATCCGAACAAACTAAAGATAATGCAAATATATATTCAAATAAGAAACTATTTAAAAAGAAACAACATCACCATCATTTTATCTCAAATCTACAAACTATTTGCATGGAAAAGAGATTTTGTACCGCGACGCTCGGGAACACCTCATTATCCTTCCCTTCTCGTCCGAATAGCCACATAAGTATAGAGCATATGTGTCCTACCCTTAGGGCCACTCCCTGTCCCCTGAATTGAAATAAAGTAAAATTAGTATCCGCCCCTCAAATATAGATAAATATAAATCATAATTGAAATCGAAATCGAAATTGACATATAAATATAAATACATTACCTGTAGTGTCACTCAAACAGCTAACTTGAGCTCATATGGCACCTCCTTTCAACTAATGTACCCCGGGCAATCGTGTCAATTATAATTCTCTTCATATCTAAACACTAAGAAATACCATAATCCTATGGAGGTATGCGTTGCAAATTCCTTCCAACCGTTGTGTAGCCAAAAATCAGCAGTTGAAGTTGTCAACTCCACCTTCGAATGGTCTCCCATGTTTTGCTAGAAGTTCCAAGTGGTGGGGTATGGAAAGTGGAATTGACAACTTCAACCGGTGATGTTTGGCTACATAACGGTTGGGAGGAATTTGCAGAGCATCGCTCCATAGGATTATGGCATTTCTTAGTGTTCGGATAGACGAAGAGATTCAGTCTCCTCTCCACAAATAGGACACCCCAAATAACTATGTACTAATCACCTATTAAAGGTAAGAAGCGTATATTCATGGATTAGTATAAACAAAACTTAGATGTAGTTGGAATATTTATGTATTAATCTCCTCTCCACACACGCACACTACACAAGAGTGAAAATGATAAAGTGCAGATCAAGTAAAAGCATTAAAAATGGATGTTTCGGTACAAATTGAAATATTTATTAAAAATTGAAAAATTGTTTCAAATTCGGGTTATCATAAAAAATGGATTGATATTCGGTAGGAACAGCCAAGTCATCCACACTACTATTTAGACTCCTTGGCGCGTGTTGGACAATTGACCACGACTCGTTGTTGATATACTCTGAGTAAAACACTTGCTTAACCTTTTGAAATGCACAAACAAACGGCTCATCGCTCACGTGGTCGTTGCTCTTCAACTTGGACAAGTCAACCATGATCAAATTGGTGACATGATCAACTTTACAAGCATTTTTATCCTCAACTCTTACCCATTCACAGTAAAATACAACCTCTTTGAAGATTATATAATCCAATTCAAATATATTTTGGATTACACCATAGTAAGTCATTTCAGCTTCAACGAGGTTTTTATCTTTTGTGCTCGCTCGAAAGAAAGTAAGAGCCTTGTATGAAATTCCCGAGTTCTATACATTTGTACTTTCCTCGTACACTTTAGCGCCGAAAATGTAACCGTTCAATCGATATTTTTTGTACTCTTGTGCCACGAACAAGGGTCCAATGGCTAGATGAGCAAGCCTTGATGTCGCATCACCCATCTTTAGGAGCTGAGAATATATATAAATTAATTATATTAGTGGTAAAATTTGAGTGTAATGTAACGTTATATAACGACTGTTTTCATTGTAATTACCTCTTGTGTCAACCATAGCCTAAATTCGCTGTCTGATTGTACCACTGTTTTTCGTCTTTTATTGTTCTCATAGGCTTCATATTTACTGCATATTACAAAATTAATCGTGTATAAAATAATCTAAAATAATGTTAAACATTATAATATTCGAAACTTACTTTTTCCATTCTTCGACATCTTCATGTGTGTCAAATAGATAACGAGCTACTTGTTCATGTTGCAAACTCGTTAATTTCACTCGTTTTCCCATCACATTACCACCATCATCAAGGAATTCATCAGTGTCATCAACGCTGGTCGAGTTAGTCATATATTCCCGAGTATATATTGATGACTCCACGGTGATGTATTCCTCTGCAATTTATCCTGCAATATATCGCGTATTCTTGACGTAATCTTTAAAAACTTTCATCAATCTTTCAAACGGATACATCCACCGATATCTAATTGGACCACAAAGAAGTGCCTCGTCGCATAGGTGTACCAACAAGTGAACACTTATGTCAAAGAATGTTGGGGGAAAGTACTTCTCCAATACACAAATCGCTTCGTTCACAGCCAATTTTGCGGCCACTATGTGTTCTCGATTCACTACCTTCTCACACAAGAGGGAGAAGGTAATACTAATTTGCATAATAGCCCTACGCAAATCCTTGTGCTTGGAGAAACATTGCTTAAACAATAGAGGAACCAATTGCATGATCACATGCCAATCGTGGGACTTACACTTATGTAAATCATGAGTAACATAATTCACAATCCTTTGCAAGTTGGACGAAAAAGTAGATGGGCCCTTCAAATTATATATTGTGTCTAGAAGCACCATCCTTTCCTCACTCGTCAAAGTAAACGCACCAGGGGGAATTATTGTCCTTCCCTTACTATCTTCTTTCAACCATAGTTGTGGTTTAAGTTTTAACGTTTTAAGGTCTTTTCGTGCATTTTCTCCATCCTTCGAATGACTCCCCCCAAGGCAAGTACCCACAATATGTTCAGCGAAGTTCTTCTCTGCATGCATCACATCCAATACATGGCGCACCGTGTTTTTCTTCCAATAAGGCAAGTCAAATAAAATTGACCTCCGAGACCATGCCTTTCTTATCTCAGTTTCATTCCCAGTTGGAGTCTTCTTATGCTTGACATTCTTAAATTTGGGATTCTTACCTGGCATATTTGGGCCACATTCAAAAATTTTACTTTCAATTTCTGAACCCAAAAGTTGTCTCGGCGGTAGCCTATGTTCAACTCCGCCCAATAAAAAATTGGAAGCTTTCTCAAATCTGAAACTATGAGCTGGGGGTAAAAACCTCCTGTGGCAATGGTATACATTTTTTAAGCTGGAGGATAGACGAAGAGATTCAGTCTCCTCTCCATAAATAGGACACCCCAAATAACCATGTACTACACATCCGGATAATGTCCCATAAGTTGAAAAATCATGAATTGCCCACATCAACATATCTTTCAGCGTAAACTCTTCTTTTCTAAAAGAGTCAAATGATTGCACACCATCTTCCCACAACTCATTTAATTCTTCTACCAAAGGATCCAGGTAGATATCAATGTCTTCACTTAGTGACTTTGGCCCAGGTATCAATAAATCCATCATCGAAAATTCAGGTCTCATACACTGTGAAGGAGGGAGGTTGAGTGGGGCTAGGATCACTGGCCATACACTCTGATTGGTGCTTAGATTTTCAAATGGATTGAAACCATATGTTGATATTGCCAAACGAATGTTGCGTTGTTCTCGAGCAAAATCGGGATACTCATAATTCATCCTCCGCCAGGCAGTAGAATCAATAGGATGACGCATGATATTACCCCCTACTTCTGCCCTAGCATGCCAAGTCATTGCCTCTGCAATCCATGGTACTGTGAAAAATCGCTTTAATCTAGGCCCAACGGGAAAATATTTCAATACTTTTTGAGGCACTTTTGAGCTTGTGCCTTCCTTACTAGTAGATTGGACATATCTAGGTTCATCGCATACCGGACAACGATCGAGATTTTCATACTCCTTTCAGTATAGTATGCAGTCATACAGACAAGCATGAATCGATTTATACTTCATTCCCAAACCTTTCAAACTGTTCTTCATAACAGGATAGCTATTTGGAAGTGTATTCACCTTGGGTAATAAGCCCTTCACCCATTTCATAATTCCCGTCACGCTATTGCCAGACAAACCGTACTGCGTCTTCAAACTGTGCAAACCAACCATGGCATGTAAAGTTGTTTGATCTTTCTCACAGCCAGAGTATAACGGTTGGGTCGCCTCAAATTTTAAACTTTGGTAGTCATCGTCAAGTTTTATCGTGTTATCTTCACGAGCACTTGAATCTTCTACATCATTAGTAACCTCATTCTCCTCAGCTTCATAAACTCCGTACGCATCATCAACTAAATCCTCTACCATATTATGATCTACGTCGTCCCCTTCTTCATCTATTCTACTTGTTGAAGGTTGTTGTGAAGGTTGGTCAGGGACAAAAGGAACTTTCAATTCACCGTGAAAACTCCAAAATCGATAACTATCTTGCATACCCGATCTTAACAAATGTAGTTCAACTGTTTTCCACTCAAACGTCTTACCATTCTTAAACCTAGAACACGAACACGGAAACTCTTCATCATTACGACATCTCTTTGCATATTTCACAAATTCGTTAGCACCTCTGCAAAACACATCCCCCATTCTATTAGTCTCACCCATCCACTCTTTGTATTTCGGATATCCCATCACAGCTACCACAACTAAACACCTATTAAAGGTAAACAAAACTTAGATTTGTAGTATGTTTTATTTAATTATCCCATCATTTAATTATCCTATTAAAGGGTAAGTGGTCCTATCCCATTCAAGAATGCATTTTTCTGTAATATACTTAACAGCTCATGCACATTGTTACGATTTGAAAAAAAATCGACAGCATATCCCCTTAGTTCTCCAAGTACACGACGTAGATTGGCAGGTGTGAGTGTTATTTCAATTTGTCAATTAAAATAACAGTCACACTTGTCAATCTAGTATGTACCCAGAGAACATTAAGATACGACTGCGGAACTTCCTCCAAAAGTAACAACTTTAAGCCAATAAGAATATTATACAGAAATTATACAGTCTCAAACTGTCCAAACGGGACAATTCGAGAGATCTCATCACAGGGGTAATGACTCTCGAACGGGTCTAAGGGTTATTGAATGCGTACGCATAAGAACTAGAATGCTAGTATCTATGCGCACTATATTTAATTTCAAGTATGTTTCATATAATGGGTTAATTCAAATACAAAAATAAATTCATGGGTTAATTCAAATACAAAAATAAATTCATGTATTGACCACATACACACACACACACTATCTAAGCTGTTCTATAGGTATAAAAATAATTATTATCCAACTATTATCAATTATTTATTTTGAATGTAAATAATATTCAAAACCCCACCCACCCCCACCCCCTCCCCCTCACGATGTTTATTATCCAATTATTATCCAACTATTATCAATTATTTATAAAATTGATGTCTACTTTTAGTGTTGTGTATACCCAGAGAACATTAAGACACCCCTCCCCCACCCCCTCCCCCACCACACACCACCACACACACACGCCACACCCCACCCCACCCTCTGCCCCCCTCCCCCACCACCACACACCACCACACACACACACCCCACCCCACCCCCTGCCCCCCCTCCACCACCCCCTCCACCACCACACACCATCACACACACACACACACACACACCCCACCCCCTGCCCCCCTCCACCACCCCCTCCCCCACCACACACCACACACACACACACACACCACCCCACCCCCTGCCCCCCTCCACCACCCCTCCCCCACCCCGCCCCACCCCCTGCCCCACCCTGCCCCACCCCCCACACACGCACACACATACACACATATATATATACACATACACACATAAATATACACACAAATATATATATATAAATGGAAGAGAGAGAGAGAGAGAGAAAACCGACCTGAAAGTATAGAGAGAGAGAGAGAGAGAGAGAGAGAGAGAGAGAGAGAGAGCAGCGTCGAGAGAGAGAGGGAGGGAACGGCGCGGGAGGGAAAAAAGAGGGGGGATAGGATTTTTGCTGCGAACATTGTCACGGTCGTGTCAAGGTCTTTGACCGTGACAAGTATTTAAATTATTATCACGGTCATTGACCGTGACAAGTCCGTGACAAGTAAATTTGTCACGGTCTTGTCACGGTCGTGTCAAGGTCAATGACCGTGACATAAAACGCGTGTTTTTTGTCACGGTCATTGACCTTGACAAGGCTGGCCGGCTGAAAGGTGACAATTTGTCCATTTTGGTGTAGTGAAAGTTGTATGTTTCAGTCTCTGATGCATTGATTGAAATTATATTGGCTCAAGCCTACGATGAACCATAGAGAACAAGTTGTGTATTATGTTAGTAGGTTTCTAAATCATTATGAATATAAATATTTTGTAATAGAAAAACTATGTCTGACATTGCATTTTCTACTATGAAATTCAAATATTACTTCTTACCTAAAGAGGTTTATGTTATTTTGAAGTTCTATTTAATCAAATACATGCTAATAATAACTATTTAGCGCAATAGAATAGTAACTGGGCGCTAGCTCTCTATGAGTTTTGCCTAAATTATATACCTCGAAAAGAAAAGAAAAAAGGCCAAGCTTTGGCCTAATTTTTGGCATATCACCCATGTAAGGATGAGCCAGAATGGTAATATGAGATATGATATATATCGCTAAGACAATGGAAGCTAAGGTTTAATGGCTCGAAGACTGAGATAATGTCAAGTATATGGGTGGTTATTGAATTCCCTGAATATATTAAAACCAAATATGAATACAAGTTGGAAAAGAACTTATGTTCCAACAATCTAGTTGAATATAAGGTTGTTATAATGGGCTTGAAAATCCTTCGAAGTTGTATTGCTTCTATCATAGAGATTTTTGGAGACTTTCAACTCGTTATAACACAGTAACTCGTGAATATAAGTGTGCTTATGATGGTTTAACTTTATACAACCAAATAGATTTGAATTTGTTGTCCGAATTTGATGAAGTCATGTTAAATTATGTGCCTAGATTTCCATATAAAGAAGCCAATGAAATGGACCAAAAGGCTTCGGGTTTTAATCTTGATGATAATTTCAAAGAAAAACTAAAGCTTTAGTTCCATTTATCAATTCTTACCACTACTACATGACAGGTGACCCTTGATTGAAATTGAGAATATTTACCATTAAAAATATTAGAAACCCCCATTAATTGAATATCTAACTAACCCAAATATTAAGAATGATAGGGTTGTTAGGCAAAGAGAAACCAATTATGTTATGTATGCTGGAAAATTATTTAAAAGATGTGCTGATGGGATGATGCTAAAGTGCCTAAGAAGGGATGCAAGATTAACATCCATTGCATATGTCCATGAAGCCATTTATGGTTCGCATTAAGCTGATCCTAAGATGAGATGGTTGTCAAGAAGGCATGGTTTCTAATGGTCTTCCATCCTAAAGGATTGCATTTATTTTGCAAAATGATGCCAAAACTTCCAACAACATGGTCCTCTAAAAAATGTACCAGCTATCTACCTATAATATGTAGTGAAATCTTAGCCATTAAAAGGATGGATTATTGATGCCATTGGTAAAATCTATCATCCATCCTCCACCCTCCAAGTTGCACAGTTTTGTGCTAATAGAAACAGACTATTTTAGCAAGTGAGTGGAGGCAAAGGATTTGAAATTAGTTATCCATAATGAGTTAGTATATTTCTTGCAATATATTATCTATAGATTTGGAATCTCATAAATCATAACCTCGGACAATGCAAGCATTTTTAGTCAGAAATGGTGTCAGAGTTCACCTCAAGGTTAGGAATAACTTTGACAAAGGCATCACCTTACTATGATTAATTAAATGGCTGAGCAGAGGCTACAAATTAAGTTATTAAGAACAACTTGATCAAATTGATTGAGAAGAATCCGAAAGATTGGCATAATTTATTGCCAAAAGTGATATGGGCTTATATAGGATCTCTAGAAGGTCAGATACCGGGGTTACTCCATATGCCTCAACCTATAGGCATGGCGTTGTTTTGTTAGTAGAAACCACTTTAAATTCCATAAGAGTGGTGACCCAAAATGAACTGACAGTAGAAGGCTATGACCAATTTATGCACATGGAGTTGGAAAAAATAGATGAAAACAAGGTTAATGCCTTAAATAATATTTTGGTCTAAAGATGAAAATAGTTAACATCTATAATAAAAAGTAAATAAAAGAACCCTTATTAAAGGGGATTTAGTTTGAAAAATCATTTTACCTTTGGGATCAAAAGATTCAGCTTATGAAAAGTGGTCCTTAAAGTGGGAAAGGCCATTTCTAATTTACAAGGCATTTAAAGGTGTATCATATCACTTGAGAGACATTAATGGTCACATTCATATGAGGAAAATAAATGTCAAGTTCCTAAATCCATATTACCAAACCATTTGGGAAGCAATACAACAAGGACAAAATACTTCATTGCATACAATATATATGTCGGTTGTTACATGGTTAATAAAAACGTATGAATAAAAAAGACATAAATTTAGTCCCAAAATCTGGGTATATGACCCTCTTGGCATTAATTTGAGCCTCCCTATCTTCATAACAAGATGCATTACCAGTTGAAACTTGCATCTCACCTAACAATCGGTTCATTGTTAGCTAGAGTTCGATCTTCTCCATAGTTTCCACCTCTAACTCCTAGGTATTGTAGCTTTTGGTTGCCTCGGATCTTTGGCTAGAGAAATAGGTTATATCTGCAGATAAGGAATTCTCACCAACTTCTTCTTGGGTAATAGATTTTATATGATATAGAAGCACTAAGACACCAGTGGCCAATGCCTTAAACACACTTTGCTCTATCTATGCCTTCAAGTTGGGAAACACGTGAGCTAGCTGCCTTTAACCCACTGAAAAAGACAAAATCAATTAGAGCCTCAAATAGCACCTTAGAAAAACTTCAAAGTAGCTGAAAAAATTATGGGGCCTCCATCTACCAATGAGGAAGAGCTGGTGTATCTTGGATGATATGTTGCAGTTATTTTTTTACACTGTTGGTTGTAATTTGTAATGTTCAAACAAGGTCTTGGGACATAATCTATTAAATTTGTTCATGAAAACAGTGACTTCAACTACTGTCATCAAGTTAGGATCACCTTTAATTGGAGGATTAATCTTATCCTAGGGAGAAACCTCCCTCAATGGTGAAATTCTTGTCAAAGTACTTGGTATTGGGACATCTTCAAGAGCTGGGGGAATGGAAGGTGACTTTGGTGGACTACCAGTAGGTTTGGAACCTTCTTTGGACCCCTTTTCCATCAGAAATAAGGTGTCAGCAACCTCTTCCTTAGAGATGGGAATATAGGTAAAAGAATCAATAGTCATTAGGGTTGTCTCTTCTTCAGAAACTGGGTTCTAGGTCGGGATAAATGTTATAGATGAGGATCATTTGACTTATTTATTAGAGATGTTAGAGGAGGTGTTGGAGGATTTTTGGCCAACTCAGGATCCACCATATTGGCTGAGGTATTAGTTAAACCTGTGATACGAGAAAAATAGTTAGAAGTCAAGTTTATTGATGTAATAATGCCAAAGTGTGAAGAATTGCTTTTAAAAGAAAAAATACTGGCAAACCTGCCAACTGGACTTTGTGCACAAGTTTTATGGCTATTATTTTCAAGGATTTCATTTTATAAATATTAAACATAGTAGATATGGGAGGTTTAATTGGCTTAGGAGTACCTGAGGAGGTGCTAATTGGATTGACTAGAGAAAACTTTAACCTAGTTGGTCGAGCAAGAGGACCATCTTATTCTTCATTTATTTCCTCCCTCAAAACTTCTTCTATCAAAGCCTTTAATTCCTCGAGTGTAAATTTCCTCTTTCGTGAAGAAATATAATCTTCAGGAGGTGGATCTTATACAAGAACATAAAATGGTTGATTTAAGTCCACAATAGTTAAGGATAAGATTATAAGAAGAAACAAAAGCCTTGCCAGAAGAAGAGGGCATCGAAGGCTATGGGGTTGCATATAATAGCTTCAAGTAAATTTGAATGTAGTTTGACCACCAATACAAAAGAACTTTGGCCACTCCTACATTGAACTCAGTCCCAACTATACTAAAGGTGTTTTGAACCTTATGATAATTAACTATTCCTTTCAGAACAACTGCATTTAAGAATTAGTAAGATCTAGCAAAACATGAGGCTTAACATGACTCTTTATGCGGATTAAAATGAACTAGTAAAAGCTAAATTTCCTGGAAAATTGGGCAGACAAGTAAATCTCCCTAAAAGACCTGAAATGGGGGCAGTGGGAGGTGATGTTCCACAATACAAATCCCTAGAAATCAAAATGCTTCCCCTAGCAAGCGTATACCGATTCTAAAGGAGTGGATTTCTTCAAAATTGAGGCAAGCTGGTTGAAAAGAGATCCGTGATCTGTCAATTATTAAACCTCTAAACATATTAATGACATATTAGAAGCTCTTATTCCCAGTCTTAAAGCGATAATAAGCATAATAATGAATAAATTCAGAGTTATTTTTTATATTGCCAATCTCTAGAAAATATGCATGTAACCACATTTGAATAACCCATAGTCCACCTTATTTGGAACTGAAAGGGTCCGAAATAAACTCAAAGCAACTCTTATAAAAAGAGCCCAAAAGGTAGGAATTAAGCACAACTTCCTTGCCCTTCATAAGGATGGAAACTAAAAATGATTACCTTCTGAGATAGAACACAAAAGATGTGTCTTAACAGCCACAGAAAAAGAAAGCAAATATACTCCTTATCATCCACACTCTGAGTGATCTTCATGTGTGCATGCATAAAAGTGGAGTATGCCAGGTGGATATTTACACTTTTTAACCTTCAAAGAATGTCAGTTGGTTGCATATGTGGGTGAACATCCTCTTCTAAAGATTTAAACCCGTCATTTGACAAATTTCTAATACGATGGGACCTTCCAGCCCAAAGTTGAACTCGAAGAAATTGAATGCTGATTTCCAAAAGAAAATGGCACTGGGGATAACAAATGGGTCCGGCTCAATATCCCTTAGATTATGTTTGACAGTGTCAAAAATTCCATATTTCTCCTTTGTCTCTTGCTCTATTAGTAAGCATTTGATGCACCCACTTTGTCCATTTGACGTTCTCCAAATTTTTTGTCCAAACTCTGAACTTAAATGAAAATGGTGCTTAGAGGTTGGCAGAGTATTGTACTAAAACATTGAGATCCCTAAATTTATGATAGAAAATAAAGACAAGCATCATGAGTTCTTCCTTAAAATAGGGGACAACAGTGCCCCACATGAATATTTGAGGGGACAAACAATACTCCCAACAATAATGGAAGTGCTGGCTGAGAGCCTATTGACAATTTCATCAAATAGAAGGTAATGACCAGTGTTTGAAGAGGTAGACGCTATTGATGGTGAAGAGTTTAAAGAGAGTGAAACTAGTATTGAGATCTGAAAGTTTGCTTAGAGAGGGAGTGTGAATGGTAAAAGGGTTAAGAAGAAAATAAATGAGCATAAATAACTTAATGGTAGAGTTTGAAATGTAAAAAAAATCCAAGACACGTGTCTCTGACAACGTCCCTTCTAAAAAGTGGAATTGTGGGGAAGTGGAGAGGAAAATGGTACCTATAGTCGCTCCATCAATCAAAATGTTCTCATAATTATATTTTTGGGTCAGCAATCCCCCAAGGAATCAAAATTAAATATTGGTGGTACCAATGCAGCCAAATATTTTGGTTAAAAAATTGTAAAAGTTGAGTATTTTATAATAATTAATTACTTTAATTGACAGTAAAAAGTTATCATTTGAACACTTCTACTCGTGTAATAAGATTTGGTGGACCACTATCAATAGTAAAATATGCATGCACAATAGGCCATAACTAAAAAAAATCTCGGTCTCAAAGCACTAAAACAATTACAAGTACATGGAATACACTAAATTTGGTTAAAGTGCAGAATGTTCATCAAATGGTCAAAATAAATATTAAACCTCATCAATAAAATCAGTTTAATTAATAATTTAATTATTAAAAAAATAATCTAAATAATGAAATATCCACAACATATTAGTTTCACTATAAGTCATTAAAATTCAAAACAAAACTATACCCTTTTATTAATACTTTGAAGTATGGAGATTACAAATACATGAGAGAAACTACAAATCACCCTCTTTGATAGGAAAATAATAAGAAAATTCATAGGTAGCAAATTTATGGAATGTATTCCATAAAGAGACAATATGATTTTGTTATAGTTCTGAATAGTCAAGATCTTGAGCCATCTTCAGTTAAAAAAGGTTTATAGTTTTAAAATATTTGAACCATCTCATTGGCTTCCTCATGCAAATGCCATGATCTGAGGGTAATTTCTTCAGGCAAGATATCATCAAAACCATAGTCCTCGGGGTCACCGTTCTCCTGAATAAAAACTAAGGAGAAATCTTCTCGATCCTCCAAGATACGACTGGCTTTAGCAAAAAGGTCTCCATGAAAAGCCATGAGCTCCTCATAATCTTTGAATTCGGCATCATGATGTATCAATCTTTTATTAAAAGAAAGGTAAGATTTGAGGAAGAAGGAAATTTGAGCCTTAGGGATTGGGGGAGTGAAATGGCCCAGAGCGGGTTGCTTGGAAAATGAGCTTTCAAGAGTAACCATGGGGAGAGATAGGAAAAGGTATGGAGAAGTTCTATAGCTTTAACAATATTACTGGTAGTGGAGGGTTAAGTGATGGTGTTGTAACAAATACCCAAACCTTCTCGAATTAGTTTCTCCAAATCACTAATTGGATCTCCAAATGGTGGGTATGGTAACACAAGAAGGGGAATAGTTGAAAAACTTATTTCACTCACCAGTTTCTCAAATGCATTGATGTCAAAGTTGTCTCTAGCTAGGGCATAAGAGGTTGTGAGGCCAATGGTGACATAATATGAAGCGGTATGGACAAAAGTGTGACAGGGGTTGTGGGCACCATTAAAGTCATACCTTAGGACCTTATAAGATGAATAATGATAGGCATCACTCACTCTTATAAGTATTGAAAGGGACATAATATTGGCCAGGTAAAGTATGTGCTTTAATTGGATGGCTCATGACGTTCGGGAAAACCACTTGTGCTTGAAACTCAATCGGGAAACAGGGGAGTGAAAGACTATGATCAAGGCTTGTCCAAGTTGGTAAGAGCCAGGGTGTAGCTGTAAAATCAGGCACCTGGGTTCGAAACTTGGCAGCTGCGTCTTGGGGCCACGGACCGCAGGAATTAAACACATGTTATAGAAAGCCTTGTTCGGGGAGGAGGGACTAGTCCGAGGTGCGCGTAAGTTTGCCCGGGATTACCCTTCTTTACCAAAAAAAGACTATGATCAAAACTAATGGTTGTGGAATCATGATCCAGAAAAATAAGTTCTTCATACATGGGCCTAAGAGGGAGAGTTGGCAATGTACCTTCATGAACTATGGTAGGATGCTTACCATAGTCATTAGATATATTTGGAAGAATATAATTGGGTTTATGCTCACAAACCTCTGTTTTAGAAGCACCATCATCCTCAACATCCATATCTTCATCTTTCTCTTCTTTAACACGATGGGGTGCTAATATTAAAGAAAACAACCTAGTAACATTAGAGTCAGACCCACTAATAGAGGGCAAAGTAGGAATTTCATAAAATACATTAACAATCTCCCTATGAGCACCAACGATGAATAACACTTCATCGCAAAATTAATCCATGGAGATATTAATGACCCCTAATAGATTTACATCAATGTTGATTTAGTTTGAAGTATATCTTTTTTAGTTCTCTAGGGATGACATTATCAATGTTTAAAGAAGATGAAATAGAGAGATATAAAGAATGCAGCTGAAGAGACCGATGGACTAAGGCACCATGTGGGAACGAACGTGAAATAATGACATGGAAAAGACAATGGCCCACTAATAAACTTCTTCCAAAAATTAATTAGTATGGGGGGTATGTTTACACCATATAATTACCATCCAATGGAAATTTTCTGCATATTATTACTAAGCGAAAATTATAGTCGAGTAAAATGCATGGTTTTAATGATAAAGGGAGATTAAACATTTGACACATGCCAAGTCTTTGAACATGGGATTAAGAACTAAGTAGCAATTATATGGGCATTAATGCACTAAGGCGGGAAAATCCATTTGGGTAACCACCCAGCATTTACGTGATAGTTTCATGGAAAGAAACTCTATAAATAAGAAACTAAAATACAAAGCAAAAAAGAATTCCCTCGCCAAAAAATCACATTTACTCATTTTATCCTTTCTTTTCCTTTATTTTATGTTCTTTTCATTTATTTGTTGTTTTTCTTTCATTCAAAGTAGATTTTAAAGTAAATTGTAACTTTCTTTACAGTTTATTAAAAGTTTCTTGCCTTTACATATGATTTGTTTTATTTTCTTGCTTTACATTTTATAGTGTAGTTGTTTACTTTATCACATTTGCCTTTCTTTAATTCCAAAGATTTAATTTTATTTCAATTTATGCAATTTACAGTCTATTCTTTTGTTCTAGTTAATTATAGAAATTTAGCACTCATATCAAAGTCTTCTCTAAGGGGAGCACAAGTCTTCTTAATTGAAGTATCAAACGTGACATAATCGTCGGATTATCACAAGGCTAAGATATATTGATTGTCAAGACCACAACCTTGCCTGGCATACTCACAATTAGCTTAGATAGATTAATCAAGCCAAGTGAAAATAAAAAACAACAATGTACAAAGATTTTTTTCAGGTTCTACAAAGCCCAAAACCCTTGCACATTAATATTATCTTATCCAAATATTTGGCGCTCATACTTGCTAATAATATTCACATAATGGGCAGATAAAAATAACAATGTGTAGTTAAAATGTACAAAGAATGATTTTCTTAGCCCATTTTAACACTCATCCCCGGCTCATCCTGGATATAGATAATGTGAAATCATAGGTTCTTCAAGACCAACCCTCATATCAGCAATCCTTATCTAAACACTTCACCACACCCCTGCTCGAAGGCACTTAATCACCATTGTAACAACATAAATATTCGAATAAACATACTTCACCTTTACAAAATAATCATGTATCCAGGAAAGAGCCCAGATGTTAGAGTGTCCCGAAAACCTTTGATATAGTTAAAGTTTAAAGTCATCCCATCAATGTACCTCTTCCTTCCTCGAACATTTTCATTTTAGGAAGGCGAGTATCACTAAAAGTATGGTTATCAAAAAATCTCTATCGGCACTACACTGATTAATTTCTTAATGCAAATACATAATATCACTGATAGAATTGGAAAGCTATGTTAGGGATGGATCTTGAGAAATATAGGCACATTCACACTTTCTTCACATGATCTCAATAACTAAGCCACAACTTTATGCTCACACAATATGAACTAAGTAGGCTTTAATCTCGATAATATAGATGTATGTGCAATACCAATTTTCTCTCGTGAGCACAAGCCCCGGGGATATATCCCTCAGCATATCACCTCTCAATATGTCTGGACAACGTATTTAATCCAAGATGTCCCAAACATTTCCTTGTGACACCCCGGTCACTATAGAAAAAGGGCATTTAGTCAAGTCTCGGGGCCATGATAAATTGGATTTGCAACGATCTTTAATCGTGAAAGGAATTTTTGTTACAGCTCAGAGCCATGACAAAATTCATTCGTCACGATCCTAAATATTATGGTAGTTATGACCTTGAACCTATAGGTGTAACAATGTTATTACGGCTCAAAGTCGTGATATATATATATATATATATATATATATATATATATGTAGTAACTTATCATTCCATAAACTAAACATGCATCCGCAATAGTAATTTCATAATATAACCCTCACAATCGACATAAACATATATGGTAGCACTGCCTCAACATTAAATGCCATGAAAATATGACAAACAATACTAAAAAAGGGTCACGTATCAACAAATGGTTGGTACACATCGTGGGATAGAGGAAGAACTAACATAAATTGTGTGTGTGTGTGTGTGTGTGTGTATGTGTATAGTAGAACTTCCACGACATGAAATGTCATGAACACGTAATAAACAATGTTGATAAAAGATAACGTATTAAGATGTGGTTGGTTCACATATGGGGCAGAGGGATAGCTATTGTCGTGAGTGCCGATGGAATTACAAAAGTAGGTACTCATGACACATCACCTACATATTCAGAGTATGCATCTTGAGCTAGATCAACGGAGTGAAATCCTCTATATCATGATCCCGATAAAAATTAACATGCGCATGTTCCTCAGGCCAAGAAGTATACACAATGGGAAGTAAACCCCATTTTAATACATAGGTGAAGTAAGCCATGTATAATCATTCTTCCAAGTCACAAATATATTGTTAATAATAATATAACAACACTTAGTGAAATAATACTTCAAAACAAATACTACTTCAATTAAGCTTGTAAATTGCAACTATTATTAAGTCTAGAAATTACTACTTCAATTAAGGTATGAAAATTACTAGTACAATTATGTCTGGAAATGAGTGTTATGAAAGAAAATTCTTAAACATGAAGCATATAAATTGGTCACTCCACAATATGACCCTCACCATCCTTGATAGTATGGTATAACCCTTGGTAACCGAGATACACCAAATACCTCTCCTCTCCATTAATCATCCCAATAATACGAATTACTCGTTCATAATCAAGTCGTATGCATCGATACCACACTTTTTCATAAATGATCTCTCCCAATGCAATCTTCTTCATACTAAAATTTAATATATATTAGATGCTTATGGTGGGGTGGGGCTAGGGGTATTTTGAATCTCCATGTGAGAAATTGGTGATGTAAAGATAGGCATGTAGGAACGCAAATCTTGGGTTTGAAATTGATGAGGTGAAAACTGATAAGATGGAGTGTCAAAATGCTGGCCTTGGCTGTGGGGATGACGTATAGATGGTTGAAGTTATTAGGTTTGAAAGTGTTGATTCAATAGATTGTCCATTCATTTGAGAAAAACACTTACCTTTTTCCTAAGTGACACAAAATTTTAATACCCAGTATTTTTATAGCTTTTAAATTATGGGATTTATTAATTTTAATTAAGATAAATTAATTTAATTTTAATCCGGAATGTTGTTTTTAAATATTTACTAGCGTAACGAGAGTTAGTAATTAGTAGAAATTTATTATTTGTTGAATGTTACTGGATGAGTATAGTAATATATGAGTTTTATTTCATAATATTGTCACGTGTGAATAAAATGACAATTATGGAAATTTAAGTCGGGACGCACCTGTGTCGTGTCGGGACTAAATGTTGATAAATAAAAGTGAATAAATTATAATTTGCTCGTATGGTCATTTTGAGTGCGCCAAAGTGTCCGGAAGGATCGAGATAGTCAGAAAAGTCTACTCGGGGGTGTAGTTTGGGTCTCGGGGCATTTTTAGGCCTAATTAGTACCCCGGGAGGGCGTTTTGGACATTTCGTAATTTTGGGTAATTAAACCCACGAATTTTATAGGGTTATATCAGATGGAGAATGTTATCTTCTAGGGTTAACACAACCTAAAACTAATGACGGCCATTGGAGAGGAAGAGGAGAAGCTCTCCAAGGAGTTCTAGGCCAAGAACACCTCCGATTGCACCGTCGTCACCACCAACGCGTAGATCGCGCGACGGGGAACGCAAACACACCAAAATTGTTCGCAAAACAGAATTATGAAAATCCTAGGCAAGTGTTTATCTTTCTTATCTTCGTTAATTCATCACTCATGTTAGCCTAGGGATGTTTAGGATGAGTTTTATGGAAGAAAATCCAAAATTGAGATAGGAAATCGCATGTAGTAATGATTTGAATGTTATTCTGGAAACCCCTTCACATGTAGAGGATTAAACCACGAAATTATGATGTTTTAGAAGAAGAAAATTCTGGAAAAGATTGATTAGAACCATGTTAAAGAAATTCTAGGGTTCTTGAGATTTTTATGAAGTTTTTGCCTATAAATCCATGATTAGTGACGAAAATTTATATGCTTTACGTAGAAGATACATAAAATGAGATTATAATGTTAGTAGTACAAATTTCTGGGCGATTGGGAATGAAAAGTTTGGATTTGGAGTAGGTTATGTGATAGAACCCTTAATTGATTAACTGCAGAATTCGCCATACATGTTTGATCGATCAATCGAGCCAAGAGCTTCGATCGATCGAAGGTTCGATCGATCGAGCCCCAGACCTCGATCGATCGACCCCTTCTGGCAGACTCATATTTCCCCTTTTTAAATTAGTTGAATCCAATTTATTGAGAAATAATCCTTGGACACCCTTATTAAAATATTTTTGGAGACAAAGAAGACCAGTAGGACCTATAGATAATTATGGGACCTTTAATGTAAGACGAGAGTTGTATTTTTGGGATAGTTACATATAAGGGACGTTGAAATTGTGTATTAAGGGGAGAGACGCGTAAGATAGTTATGTTGGAAATTAGATGAGTACCTACTGAATTCTACGCTTAGGAGGATAAAGTCTATGAGTATTACGTAATAAGTTGGAATGATCCCTCAAATTTAAGTAAGAAATGAACAGTTATACGTGAGAATTAAATAATGAGAAATAAGGACAAATGTCATAATTATGGGATTTGAGATGTACCTAATTTGATACGGTAATATTAGTATAGTTATATGTCTGTGTTTATGCATAGACTATCTATGTGTGAAAATCGTGCCCGCGCTACTTGCTATCCTTGAGGTTACTGTGCTGGGACAGTCTTATCTCGATGGGACCTTTATGGGGGATATTGACTCGTACCCTAGAAGATAGAAATTCTTGGTACAGGCTATCGAATTGATAGTTCAGACGGTCCTAAGAGACGCGGGCATGTGCTATCCTCTTAGAGACTTGGAATCTATGCTTCGCCTCAATATTGTTTGTGTATGTGTTAATACAGTTCGAGAGTGATTTCGAATTTATATTTCCCTTCGTACGAGTGATACGGGGATTGGATAGCAGAGTATGCCCGCACCATAGTTTTTATGTGGGGTGCTGTTAGAATATATATTATACGAGTATTTAATATATATATGAAATTCTGAAATTTGGAACTGCCTACTGTGATATGGTAAGTAAGACATGTATGATGACTCAAATTGGAAATACTTGTTTTGAAAAAAAAAATATAATATGACACTGGGAAACTTTATTAATAAATAAAGTTAAAATGAGAGCTTTGTTACCAAATGAAATCTTTCTTTTAAACAACTATATTGTTCAGTTTTAAATCTTACGAGTAACCTAAGATAAGTTAAACCATTGGGAAGTTTAGTGCGATATAAGATAAGAAAATACGTTGGGAAGGTTAGTGCAACAGGCGTGCACATTAGAAGAGATGTGAGAATTTCTCGAGAGAGTGTCGCACTAATATGTTGTTGCATTGGCCTGTAAACATTTTAAATACTTTCTAAACAAATTTTAAATCATTTACACTATCGGGCTCTGACCCGTTTCTATTTCTCTTTTTCTCTTGTATATATATGTATATATTACAGGTGCCCAGCCACAGGGGGGTCTTGCATAGGATCATTTGGAAGGAACGCACTGCAGCTTAGGTGGGAGTTGCATGCCTCTTTCTTAGACGACTTCATTTATTTGACTCCACTCCTAGCATATTCATTTAGTGGGGCATGTGTCGCCCTTTCCATTATTCAGTTGTTTATTTGGACATTGTGATTCAGTTATTTCTAATATTGTCGCTTTGGGTTTTATTACTGTCTGGATGTTTTACTTTAAGTTTTTAATGTTGGGATTTATTATTGATGGGTAAACTCTTGAATGTTCATTTTATTCTTATACTTATTGTGTGACTCTTAAAATGTTAATGGTTAAAGGTTTTATAATTAGATTTTAATAAAATGAGAATAAAGGTTTTAATGGTTTTGACACTTAGCTTAATTAATTAGGGTGTTTAAATTGGAAAAGATTTTCATTTGCGACAGTGATGATAAGAATGAACCAACTGTTCACCTTGATTTTAATTTAATAAAGGAGTGATCGCTCGGTATTTAATTAGGCCGGTTGTCACAAAAATCTTATTTTTTTATGGATATCAAATTGATGTATCCATTATGAATAACGCATCTTCTTCCAAAAAAACTATCATGGTGTAAATCTTTGAAAAATACAAAGTTGTAGATTATCATGTTGACTTAATTTATGAATTCGTTGATATGCAACTTCAGGAGATAAATGACCATTTCAACGAGCTAAATACTGAATCACTTTATTATGTGGAAAGCCTATGTCGTGATGATGCATTCCTTGCCACCAACAAACAAAAACTAATTCGTCTTGTTCGATTTTGAAAGAGTTTTTTAGCTCGTAACTGACTAACTTGATAATCAACTTAGAGCATATATTCTTGATATGAACTCTAGTTCCAATTATAAAAGACTGAAAAAGAATCTTCACTTGCAAAAAATGGCCAAAGTGAAGAAATATAATATATAAATGTTTGTATATTTTCTTGTGATCTTGGAACTGTTCTTACCAGTTATAACAATTACCATGGATAGGGTGTTTTCCATCATGGATGCTTTAAATATTTCATTGTGCAATCAGATGGAAGATCAATGTACAAATTATATTATGGTTGTATACGAGAACAAGATGTATTCACACTACAAGAAAAATGACAATTAAGGACACTGGTGTTAGGGACAACTTTTAAGTTGTCCTTTAAAAAAATATATAAGGGACAACTATTTTTTAAGCATCCTTCATAATAGTTTTGGGGACATCAAATATTTACTGTCCTTTATAAGTTCTCTAATAGGATAGCAAATAGTTGTCCTTTAAAATTTTTGTTTCCCTCTTTTTTTCCCTCCATCCCCGAAATTATTTTTTCATTTATTTTTTCATTCCCTCTTCGATCAAATAATGTACTCACCCGCTTCTCTCTCCTCTCCTCACCCGATCACGACCAAACCCTAGCTATACGGCTTCTCTGTTCTCTCGCTCTATCTATCGTGATATACGGCTGCTCTATTCTCTCGCTCTCTCTATCGCTAGACGAGCCTGCTTCTTGGTTCTCTTGCTCGGACGGTGAAATCGTGAAACCTTCGGACGAGGTATACTACGTAGTAACACGCACCTAAAATCGTGAAAACTCTCTCTCTCTTTCTCTCTCATGAAACTCGTCAGGTTTTTTCCTGAAGAATAAACTCTTGAAGAATAAAGGTATGTGGACTTCTCATATAGAACTGATTTTTCATTTGATTTTGTGTTTGATTATATAACTGATTTAGTTTTTTATTACAGAACTGATTTTGTGTTTGATTATAGACTGATTTTGTGTGCAAAGTCATTCAACTTCATAACTTATGAACTACATTACAATTTAATTATGAATCATACATTGCAAATTTTGTGTGCCAAGCCCTTTCGCTTTCAAGCTGTTTCGGAAATCGATGTTTATAAGTCTGAGCCTTGGGAGTTTGCAGGTTTCTAATTTACGATGTAGTTTTAGATTTATATATACGTATGTCTAAAAATATGATGATGAAGATAAGATTTTTTAGAATGAGAAAATAGAGGCTTATGGAATTGTGGGTACCCGAAATTTAGAGCCATGGGCCTGGACGAGTAGCCCATTCCTGGCGGCCCAAAGTCCGGGCCCCTCATCTCTTATTGATCCGGTCTCCCCCACGTTCCCACAATTGGAAGTTATAGGGGAGATGGAAAACGTGGAGAAACCCATCACCTCCACTTACCTACATGTACATGTATATATTAAACCCTAGGTCCGGGGCAAAAGGACAGGATATATTCTCTGTAATTACTCTCTGGAGTAGATAGAAATAATATCGACTGCACCACCGTGGACGTAGGCACATCTTTGCTGAACCACGTACATCCTTTGTTGTGTGATTGGCATCTTATATTCCTTGTTCTTCCTTGATAATTGCTTCTCTTGTATTTATTTGTGTTGCATAATAATTGTCACCACAATTGGCGCCGTCTGTGGGAACGTTCATCTTTCCCTGAGAAGAGCCCACGTCAAGAAAGGAGTTTAAGATGTCTGGTCACAGCAGAAATGCCCCCCAAGCAGGGGATATTCAAGAGCCACCTGCTCCTCGCAGGATTAGGTCTGAAGTCCGACGTTCAGATCAGAGAGCTCGCCTGAAAAGACCAGCCTCAGAGGAAAGTCAGGGACCAGCGAGGTCCACGCAGATATCCAGATTGATTGATGCGTACGAGGTAAGGCTCCACGAGCAAGGGGAGTCTTCTCGCAGATACGAGGCTGAGAATGCTCGCTTGAAAAGAAGACTGGAAAGAATGGAGAGGGAGCTTCGTCCTGATAACAGGAGACGCCCATATCGCACTCCTAGCCCTCAGGCGAGCAAATCTCACAACCGGGGAAGGAGCCCTAGGCGAGAATCTCAAAGGGACGAAAGAGGCGAGTCAGACGACGACCTCCGCGAACAGCTGCGAAGAGCTCGCCGCTACCAGAGCCCTGCTCGCAGCGACGAGAACATATGAAACATGGTCCGCAGGGAGATGGACCAGCATCCCGCTCACCACGGAACATGATCAAAAAGAGAACTCGCGAGGCGAGCTCTTAAAATCCAGATGAAGTCACCTTTCACAAGGGAAATAGAAGAGGAGGAAGCTCCCAAGAAATTTTGCCACTCCAAGGTTCAAGATTTACGACAGAAAAGCTGATCCCATCAATCACGTCAGGCAATACCGACAGGCCATGACCCTCTGGAGTCACCGAGATGGCCTGATGTGCCGCATTTTTCCCTCGACCCTTCATGATGTAGCACAGAAGTGGTTCGAAAGGCTCCCCCACCGGTCGATCAAGAACTTCAAATCCCTAGCCGAACTTTTTACGGCCCGATTCATTACCAGTAGCTCCCATCCCAAAAGTATGGATGCTCTGCTGACAATGAAGAAAACGCCTCAAGAGACCCTTCGAGATTACGCAAAGAGGTACTGGGAGTTATTCAATGAGATCGAGGACTGCGCGGAGGAAGTGGCAGTGGCCTCCTTTAAAATTGGGCTCCCTAGTTCTTCCCTCCTCTACCAGTCCCTGACAAAGAAGGAAGCTATGACTATTGACGACCTATTGGACCGAATCGAGAAATGCGCAAAGGTGGAGGATGTCACCCGCCCTAATACAGGAGAGAATGGTCAAGCTAAACTCACTACCAAGGGAAGTGAGAAAACTGAGAACCAGAAGAACGGAGGCAAAAATGGCTCCAAGAACGGAGGAAACCATAACGTGTCAAAAGTATTCCAGGCGGTCAACACCGTCTTCAAAGAACCAATCTACAAAATTCTCGCAAAGATCAAAGATGAGCCATTCATCAAGTGGCCCAGGATAATGGGAGGAGATCCCTCAAAGAGAAACAAAGAGGGAGGACATAAAACCGAGCACTGCAAAGCTCTTAAGTCTCACCTCTAGGAGTTGGCCCAGTCCGGCCATTTGAACGACTTTGTGGAAAAGAGGGCAGAGAAAGTGGCTACCAACAGAGAGGCGAGGCCCGACAACGTGCTGGAGGATGATGTTGGACATGAGTTTGCAGTAATCCACTGAGTATCTGACGTCAAGCAGATACAAGGGAACTCAGCTCGAATGGAAATGAAAAAACTTGTAGCGGTAATCCAGGCTTTTCAAATCGATCCAGCAAAGTCACAGTCAGGAAAGTGTCGACGAGTAGAGGACATCAACTATAACAAGCATATTGTTTTCATGGATGAAGATTTGGTGGGAGTAAGGACCTCACATCATGATGCCCTGGTCATTACACTCAGGATAGTTAACTTTGACATCGACAAGCTGCTCGTCGATCAAGGAAGTTCATCCGAAGTAATGTACCTCGACCTATTCAGGAAATTGAAGTTGAGCGTCGCCGACCTAAAGGAAGCTACTGTTCCCTTGGTCGACTTCGCTAGAAAAATGACCATCCCCTCGGCAAGATAGTGCTGCCAGTTCGTGCTGGGAACGTCTCCAAGATGATTGAGTTTTTGGTAGTCGACATCGAATCATCGTACCAGGCCATCCTCGGTAAAGGATGGCTTCATACGATGAAGGCGGTCTCCTCGACCTACCATCAGAAGCTCAAGTATGTAACCGAGAAAGGAGTAATGGAGATCCACGGCGACCAAGCGATGGCGAGAAAGTGCTTCATAGCATCCATCCGACCAAAGCCAGAGAAGAAGGCCGATCAACCCAGCGAGAAAGTTGAAGAGGGTGTGATACCTTCCGAGTAGAAAATAAAGTATGGAAGACCTGGAGTAGAGGATACCAGGCTCGTCCCCTCCGATCGTGTCGTCGAGGACCTGGTAGAAGTTATAGCTGAAATTAGTGATAGTAGCAGAGTCTTCTTGTTTGGAGCATCTCTCACCAACCAAGAACAAAAGGAGTTGACGACCTTGCTGAGACACAACGTAGATGTTTTCTCATGGGAACCATACGAGCTACCTGGAATCGATCCTAGTATGGTCTATCATCAGCTGCACGTCGACCCCACATTCAAGCCAGTTACGCAGAAGGCACGGAGAACTTCACCCGAGAAGGCTAAAGCGGTCAAAAAGGAAGTAAAAAAACTGTTGGATGCAGGATCCATACGGGAAGTGAAATTCCCCAAGTGGTTGTCCAACCCAGTAGTAGTTCCAAAGAATAATGGGAAGTAGAGAGTTTGCATCGACTTCACTGACCTCAACAAAGCATGCCCTAAGGATAGTTTCCCCCTCCCAAAGATAGACCAACGAGTAGATGCCACTGCAGCTCACGAGCGAATGAGTTTCCTGGACGCATACTCAGGATATCACCAGATCCCCTTGTATGCCCCAGACCAGGACAAAATGGCGTTCATCACGACAGTTGGGTTATATTGCTACAAGGTCATGCCATTTGGGCTCAAGAATGCGGGGGCAACCTATCAGCGGCTGGTCACAAAAATGTTCAAGGATCAAATGGGAGATACAAAGGAGGTCTACATCGATGACATGCTCGTTAAGATCAAGAAGAAGGAAAATCACCTCTCAGACCTGTCAAAGACCTTCGAAATCCTCAGGAAGTACCGAATAAAACTTAACGCGAGCAAATGCTCCTTCGATGTCCAGTCAGGAAAATTTCTTGGATATTTGGTCAGTAAGAGAGACATAGAAGCTAATCCAGACCAGATCGATGCAATCAACAGGGTACAACCCCCTCGAACAATCCGCGACGTGCAGAAGCTCACTGGAATGCTCGCCGCCTTAAATCGCTTCATCTCTAAATCCTCCGAGAAGTGAAAACCTTTTTTCCAGCTTCTAAAGGGGAGTAAACTGATAAAGTGGAACCCAGACTGCTCACGAGCTTTGGACGAGCTCAAGTCCTACTTAAGCTATCCACCTCTGCTTGTCATACCACAGCAAATGGATTCTTTGTACCTGTAGCTCTCGGTATCTAATCACACTATCAGCTCTGCATTAATATGCGAGATTGCAGGAATCCAACACCCCGTTTACTAAGCGAGCAAGACCTTATTAGACGCCGAGCAAAGGTACCTGCCATTAGAAAAGCTCGCCTTTTCACTTGTAATAGCCTCGAGGAAGCTGAAGCATTATTTCGAAGCTCATACTATCATCGTCCTTACATCACATCCAGTTAAGGCGATCCTAAGGAAAGTGGACTTATCGGACAGACTGTCTAAGTGGTCAATCGAGCTCGATCGGTTTGACATCCAATTTCAACCAAGGACAGCTATCAAGGGTCAGATCCTTGCTGATTTCATAGCCGAATTCACGGGCGAGGAACTCGCCGACCAACCTCAACCAACAAGGCAAGAGAAGAACCAAGCAACAGAGAGAACCTGGAGACTCTTTCTTGATGGAGCCTCCAACTCAAAGGGGGCAGGGGTAGGCATTGTCCTCATCACTCCAGAAAACACAATCCTCGAACAAGGAATCAGGCTTGGATTTGCAGCCTCCAACAACGAGGCAGAGTACGAAGCCCTAATAGCCGGTCTCCAAAAGGCGCAAACTCTAGGAGCAAAATGTTTACAGGTGTTCGGCGACTCTCAACTAGTCTCCAATCAGATAAGTGGAGATTACAGTGCAAAGGATGAAAGAATGGCAGCCTACCTCTCCTTAGTGAGAGAATTAATGTCAAGCTCTGAAGATATCAACATCCAGCAGTTTCCCAGGGGGCAAAATAGCCATGCTGATGCCTTATCAGCCTTGAGTTCGGCAGTTGACTCTGACCTTAAGAGGGTCATCCCCATCGATTTCCTCATTTGTTCGAGCATTAACCACAACAGCAAGTTACCAAACGCGAAACAAATACTCCAGGTGGGATCATCCTCCGGCTGGATAGACCCCTTAAAGGACTATTTGAAGGATGGCAGGCTCCCAGATGACAAGAAAACTGCCCACCAGATAAGAGTCAAAGTTGCTCGCTTTCACTTATCCACAGGAGGCGAATTGTATAAGAAATCCTTCTCCGGTCCCTACCTTAGATGCGTCCACCCAGGTGATGTCGAGCAAGTGCTATGTGAGCTTCATGAAGGAATCTGTGGAAGCCATATCGGAGGAAGGTCTCTAGCCTTTCGAGCAATGAAGGAAGGCTATTGGTGGCCATACATGCAGAAGGACTCCCCAGTATATGTCGGCAAATGCCTGAAATGCCAATTCCACGCTCCTATGGCCCACCAACCCACCAGCGACTTGAAGTCCCTGTCCAGCCCATGGCCCTTCATCCAATGAGGAATGGACATCGTGGGACCGTTGCCTATCACCATCGGCAATCGTAAACACCTATTGGTTGCGACTGGTTACTTCACCAAATGGATCGAGGCTGAATCCCTGGCGAACATCTGAGATGCTGATATGATAAGGTTCGTATGGAGAAATATAATCACTCGGTTTGGAATCCTCAGAACCATCATCACCGACAATGGGACGCAGTTCGAAAGTGAACCCTTTCAGAGCTTCTATAACGAACACGGGATCAGACACCACTTCAGCTCGGTGGCCTACCCTCAGAGCAATGGCCAAGCTGAAGCTTCCAACAAAACTGTGACCGATGGATTGAAGAAGCGATTAGAGCGAGCCAAAGGCGCATGGGTAACAGAGCTACCCCATGTTCTATGGGCGTACCGAACCACTACTCGGCGAGCAACAGGAGAAACCCCATTTTCGCTGACATATAGCATGGAAGCAGCCATCCCACTAGAAGCAGGTTTGCCAATAATGAGATCCAACCTTGTCGACCAAGGCCTGAATGATGAAGCATTGCTCGCCGAACTCGACCTAGCCGACGAGCGTAGAGAGCTGGCCCTAGTGAAGCTAGCGAACTATCAGCAATAGCTCGCGAAGCATTACAACAAAAGGGTTAGCCCGAGGACGTTCCAAGTTGGGGACTATGTCCTAAGGAAAGTCCTGGGCAGCACAGTGAAGTCGTCAGAACAAGCTAGGCCCAAACTGGGAAGGACCCTTTAAAGTAACTAAAGACGATCTGCAAGGTGCTTATCACTTGAAAACGATGGAGGGCAGAGAAATACCACGAGCATGGAACGCAGCTAATCTCAAGAAATCCTATTTTTAGATCTTTTTCTTGTATTCTTTTGTTATGAAAACTAAGTTCATTTTCCTTATTACTAATGAAAGTTACTTAGTTGGTTACACTCTGATTGGTGACAGTTGCATTCATCGCACATCTTTTCCAAATAATAAGCACATTGATCACTATAGCAGGGGAATACCCCTCCTCAGGTCATCGTCATAAAACACGAGAGACCTATTAGCATTGCCCCTGGCAATATATAAAGCCCTATAGAGGATTCTTAGGCAATACAACCAAATCTTATACTGGTCATCAAACCTACTTCGATTGAACAAAATCCTGATCGGATGAAGACATCCAACACCAGGTGTGTCCTCGCCAATTGCCCTACTTAGGCCTAAGGGAGTGTGACGACACAACCTAAAAGGTAAAGTCGGGCACAATGGTACTTTGGCATTATACTGGACTGGGGGGACACTTGCATGACAAAACAGAAGAGATCATAAAGCAGCAAGGATATGAAAAGTAGGAAATACACGTTTAGTTGGCAAAATTGCCCAAAAACACAAACTTTTCATTAATCCATCTTATTTACAACAATGATAATACATGTTTAGTTGGCGAGCTCGCCCAAAGCATTTACATTATCAAAAATAAAAAAACAGCAACTGGCAAAATCTCAAGGGGGTGGAAGCCTCCGAGTAAGATAATCAGCCACTCGAGTTCTTCGTCCGTCATCAGGAGCAGGAGCAAACTCTTACACAACCTCATTCGCATTCGACTCCAATAACTGCCGAGGAATAGCAATGATGGGGATCCATCGATCGTCCCTCCTGAATGGGTTGGGCACCATAGTGGAGGAAGACATCTCATGACGATACCATAGCACCGAGTTCCTCGGGACTTGCAGCTCCTTCAAGTCACTTAGCCATCCCCTGATGAAAGAAAGCTCCTCGAACTCAGATAGCCTTGTTAGAGCATCCGACCAGCCTTGATCATAACCATCAACCCACGCTTTTCGAAGACCTTTCTTGAACAAGTGATGCAATCGGGTGATGTCTCTTTGAAGCCCAGCAGCGATTACATATGCTCGTTGAACATCAACGCGGAGTTCTTCCATTTCCCTATCGCGAAGTTCTTCTCCTTCCCTTCTTCTGCTCCTGGTGCTCCTACTAGCTCGCCGAAGGGGAGGGCGAGTGAGACTTCGCGACATAAGAGGGGTAACATTATCAGCTCCAGCTCACGATAATGAGGAGCCTCGTAATACTGCTCGAACAGTGCTCGGCGCATGCTCCCTGAGTCGTAAGACTTCTCTCCTCGGATCTTCATTCTCCTACTGAAGAACCTCCCCTAATTGGTTGATCTCGGAGGCCTCTAATAGTTTTGTCTTCAGCACATTGATCTCCTCTTGCACTGAAGCACCAATGTCCTCCATCTCCTGGAGCCTATCCTTCAGCTTGACCATGAGCTCAGATTGCTCCTTATACTTCTGATTTCTAGACCTAAGGGACTTGCAGATCTTAACGAAGGCCTGGCGAACTTCGGGACTCGCATTGGGACCAAGGGTCCTAACCAACTGGCAAGTAGCAGGAATGTAATCATCCACATCAACTAACTACAAGCAAGAGAAAGAAAAGGGAGAGAAAGGGACAAATCAGTACAAGCAGAAATGAAGCCTTTCTCATTAATGAAGATTGAAGTTACATCGAACTGAAAAAAGAAAAAAGTTTACAGAATGGAAAAAACAAAAATACAGATCAATCCTAGTCGATAACTAGTTGACAACCTCAGGCGGCCCAGAGGTCAATGGCCCCTTCCCCTTATCAACATCAGCAGGAGCACCGCCCTCAGCAGGGATAATCTCTGTCCCCACAACCATAGAAACATCAGTAGGGGTCGCTTGAGGAACAGGATCGGCGCCTTCAACACCTGGGGCAGGAACTTCATCCATGGTTAG
The DNA here is from genome assembly GCA_949130495.1 of Sambucus nigra. NCBI lineage: Eukaryota > Viridiplantae > Streptophyta > Magnoliopsida > Dipsacales > Adoxaceae > Sambucus > Sambucus nigra. The sequence goes on along the minus strand of OX422216.1, from coordinate 132,478,037 downwards.
CTTTGGACCTAGGTCATTCTCGTCAAATAAGGGGGAATCGATGTCAACGCCAGCAGCCAAAAGGGCCTGTTCCAGCCTTTATTGAAGTTCAGACGACTAATATAGTCTATCTTAACTTCAGCATCCTCATATGTTGCAGCCCAACCGAAATTGTATGAGTCATCCTTGGCAGTGACAGCGTCAGACTCTTTCTTCTTCAGCTCTGCAGACAGCATCCTGTCGTCCTCAACAACAGCTAGCTTACTCGAGCAAACCAGGTCATAGGCCTGCTTCAACTCCTTCAAGTCCTTGACTGTTGTGCCCTTCTCCTTGTTGGCAGTAGCAAGAGCCAGATCGGATGAAATCCGAGCAGCGTCAATGGCTTTAAAGCTAGCCTCGAGCTCTTTACCCTTCAGCTTCAGGGCAGCATTTTCCTCCTCCAGCTCGCTGTTTCTCTTCACCAGCTCGTTGCGTGAATGATAGAGCACGGCGAAGTCAGTAAGGAACTGCAGAAAAAAGAAGGCACTAGAAGAGAAAAATGAGGTAATTCAAAACAACATAGGAGGAAAAGGAAAAACCTTACCAGAGCAAGCCTTTGACTAGCCTGAAGGACCAACTGCTCCGACCCTACCGCCCTTTGGTGATCAGCCGGGAGAACAGCTCTCTCGAGCAGAGTTGGGGCCAACTGAGGAGAAATTACCATAGAAGCCCCCTCGGGCAGCGCGGACATCGGGACTAAGGCCTGCCCGGCCTTCGTCCTCGCTTCTGCCCTCCTTCTCTCCTCCTCCTTCTCACTCTCCTTCCTCTTACTCTCCTCCACCCTCCTCTTCTCTTACATCTTCTTCCTCTTCTCTTCCTTTTTTCTCTCTCTCTCTCTCACCTTCTCCTCTTCCCTCTTTCTCCTCTCCTGCTCCTGACTGGAGGACCGTGAACCAGTAGCCACGGCCCCAGAAGTAGCTTTTTGCTTCTTTAACCTCTGTGCAAGGAGAATGTGTTCCTCATCATCATCGTCTCTAATCAAGTTCTTCCTCGGAGGAACCATCTCTTCACTTGAACTGCTAGAAGTGCTCGACAATCTTCGAGCTTCAGAAACCTCCTCACGGTTAGAGGAACTGCTACTATCAAAGCTCCCTCCACCCAGATTACTCACGGCTCTTGCAAAGTCAGTTTCAGAGCTGCTCTCCTCCTCATCCAACTGGATAGGCTCTGCAGTAGTTTCTTCGAAGGAATCAAACTCTGGTATATTATTCACAGGCCTCGCTATGAAGCTGGAGCCAACATTTTTATACTCGAGCAGGAAGGCAGCAGATCTGGGGTGCTCGCCGTCACCTAAGGGCTCCCTGATTTTCCAAGCCTTTACTAATTCTGAAAGGCGGACCTCGTTAAGTGCAGGTTCCAAGTTCTTTGACTTCGCTGCGCAAGAAAAAGCAAAGAAGAGTTAGAAAGGTCACAAATCAGCAAAAGTTGGAACAACAGTACAATGTCTACCTATGTATTCCTCCCCGTAAAAAGGAACAGAGAACCTCTCAGACCTCGACCCTTCAAATTGGGGAGGGAACTGCCAATTCCTAACAAGGAAACCTTCTTGCCAGTAGTCCTTGTGGGAATCAGGTAGATTCACTACCAATACCCTGTCAGGGCTCCGATCTTTGAGGTAAAGGACACCTGAGCTAGTTCGAGAAAAGGAGTAACAGAAACATACCTCGGTAAGTCCTAACCTAGTACCATACAATTGATTTATCCTATGGACACCATTTATTATTTTCCACACATTGGGCGAGCATTGTATAGGAACAATATTGAAATAGCCAAAGAAATGCAGGAACAAATCATTGGGAGGGAAAGTGAGTCCCCCCTAGGAAAGCAACAGAACATGGATCCAATGAGCATCATCTATATCCCTAACATTACAAGGAGGGGAGGCACAACACTCAATATCTACCCACTCAGGAATGTTGTAAAACTTCCTAAATTCAGAGATTGACCTATTCCCAATCTTCTCCATTGGAAAACCCAAGAAAAGCTATAAACCAAAGAGAAAGTACAAGGAAAGGGCACAGGAAACTTACAAAATAAAAGATCGGTTCAAGTGATGAAGAAGCACAAGCTCAGACAATCGGTTCAAGTGATGAAGAAGCACGAGCTCAGACAACTAAGAAACAATAGGAATGGAAACTGAGAGAAGAAGGAACGAGGCGCTAGAGTTCTCAGAAGATAGAAGAGTACTGGAAAGGCTGAAGCAACGGGAGAAAAAGTGTCTATCCCAACAAGCGTTCAAATTCTAATCATAGTGCACAATAAGCGAAGCGGGTGCCGCCAAATCAACTTCACAGCTTTCGAGGAATCACAAATCAGCCATAATGGTTGATCATTTAAATCCATTGAGCCCATAAACATGGCCCAACAAATTTAGGGGCAATTGTGGGTACCCAAAATTTAGAGCCACGGGCCTGGACGAGTAGCCCAGTCCTGTCGGCCCAAAGTCCGGGCCCCTCATCTCTTATTGATTTGGTTTCCCCCACGTTCCCACAATTGGAAGTTATAGGGGAGATGGAAAACGTGGAGAAACCCATCACCTCCACTGACCTACATGTACATGTATATATTAAACCCTAGGTCCGGGGCAAAAGGACAGGATATATTCTCCGTAATTACTCTCCGGAGTAGATAGAAATAATATCGACTGCACCACCGTGGACGTAGGCACATCTTTGCTGAACCACGTACATCCTTTGTTGTGTGATTGGCATCTTATATTCCTTGTTCTTCCTTGATAATTGCTTCTCTTGTATTTATTTGTGTTGCATAATAATTGTCACCACAGGAATGATTTAGATTTAGAAGTAATCGCATGTATGTACGTCAGTGTGTGTGTGTGTGTGTGTGTGTGGAATTGTAGTTGGAAGGGTAGAAATAAGATAAAGATGAGATTTATCACTGAAAATTTAGAATAAAATGAGAAATAAAGGTTTATAGAGAAATCTAGAATTATAATTAATCGTCAAACGCGTGCGTGTGTGTTCTCATTAATGAATTGATTGCTTATGTATATATGTGTGCGTGCACACTATTTGTGTAGGAGGTGGAATTGAAGAAGTGCAGTAAAGATCAGATTTTGATTGTTATGACTATATGTATACTTGCACATGTATGTATATACATGTAATTGTACACTTTGATTTTGACAAAAAAAATCCATGTTTTCATTGTGTTTATGTTTCTGACACCCCGCTTAAAATAATAACGGGTGGCCAGCCCTATACTAAAATAATTAGGAATTACAAGTGGATCATTCTCAGCATCAACTGACGATACTAACTAAACGCAGCTAACTACCCATTACTACAAAAAGAGGGTGCAAAAAATTTTAAAACATACAAAGTAATAATGAACCAACAACATAACAACTACTAAACATGTTAACATATGCTCACAAGGATAATGAAAGAAGAAGAAGAATAAAATAGTATAATAAACTCTATAAGATGAAATACCCGAATATGTTGTCGGGTCACAGACAATACAATAGTCTAAGTGAAGAAATATAAGCAAAATACGAAAACAATAACTCATGGGTGTAAACCCGATGTACAAACTGAATCTAATCTAGATATACAAAAGATAGGAATCGGCTAAATCAAAATTCTGGAGCAGTCCGCTACTGCCACAGCTACCTCGAATGCACTGGATCGGCAACATCAATGGCGTCCTTGTGGAGGAACACCTCAAAATAATACAATATATATATATAGCAAGGTGAAAATATAAACGGGTCAGAGCCCCAGGTGTGAAAACAGTTTTTAACAAATGCTTTAAAATGCATAATAATTATAGATGCATTATGACATGATTAAAGTGGAGTCGCACCCTCCAGAAAATCCAGCTCACCTCTCAACTAAAGAGAGCACCTAAACGTATGCACATGATCCTCAAATAATTGCCTAAAACTATTTAGGGCCATAATCTAACCTACACCCAGAATTTATACTCAATTAATATTCCATCTAAAACATCCCTCAACTTCTAATACTGCCCATCTCAAATATTCGTCAATATACTTAACATATAGAATATACATAAGAATTTCTCTTACTATAATTTCTCATATTGTAGTTATTGACATAAATGAGTTAATAGCATCTAAATGCTAAGGATAAAACTTCTCCCAATTCTCAATACTGCATTGTGTTTCGTGCGTGGGACGTCTCGCAAGCCAAATCCAAACAAGGAACCCCCCCGATACACTACACCTGGGCAGTATTGAATATCGAGATTCATTATGCCCTCAATGCATGACGCATATAACCCCAATACTTAACTAATACATATAATTTAAATATTCCCAACTCTCAACAATGCACTGCATTTTGTGCGAAGGACGTCTCGCGAGCAAAATCCAAATAAGGAATCCCCCGATATACTACTCATGGGCAATGTTGGTCGTTGAGGTACATTATGCCCTCGATATACATTGTAATATATATACTCATATAATTATATACTCTTCATTTTTCACTTTAATATGTATTCATCACAATTTAGTCCGGATAAAATCTCCCGGAATGAGATTCGATCAACATTCTTACGTCTCTTTACTCTAGAGACATATAAATATATATATATGTATGTATGTATGATAGCTCATAATCATATACAAATAATACACTATTCACACAAGTATAATAATAACCATCCAAGCGAGCTATAACTCGAGGACGCAGGTTCTCAATGTTATCATCTACCAAGGAATCGCTCACATATCATCCTGGGTACCAATGGTCGGAATCTCACGCCGCCTTGGTAAAACAACAAAATCACCACGTATGGGAAGCGATCATAGTTCCTCCCCGAAAGTGAGACAAAACATACCCACCATGTCTCACCCCTAATAAAAATCACACAATAATAATGGACGCTATGACCTGAGGACTGTACCACCCTGCTCCTCAAGCCAGGGGCCTCACCCACATCGCGTAACTTCCCATGATAGCATAGAGGAGGTATGCCTCACGTATATATATATATATATATATATCATTCACATTAGATATACATGTACCATCACTTCATATAAATGTATACCATCACACAAGGTATATATATCACACTATATAAGTATACATACTCTTATTACGCTCTTAGGCGTAATTGAAAAGTAATTTCATTTATTAGTATATTTTACCTTCGATATACTATTTATCACTAACTCACATAACTTCCCCCTTTGTATACACTAAACGATTTCTCACTTGAAGGTTACCCATCACATCTATTTTGATTAATCTCTCAATTCAATTTACGTTGAGGATATTCTCTATATATGTATCCACATCAATCAACATTTATTACTCTTCAATTATTAACCTCGTACTAAGAGGATTTTCCACTAAATCAATACGATATCTTAAATTCGCACTCTCTCTCAAAATCAGTCACTAAAATTTCAACCCTTACATCCAATCATCTATAAATTTTTCTCTCATTCCCTTAATGCGAGAGACATTACGCAATTAATTCCATTTACTAAATAGCCCAAACATCTCCTCACACTTCTAAAGTCATTAGTCCCTTTATATGAACACTTAATCCTCTATGATATAATAATTAGGGATGTCCATAAATATAAACCCAAAGGAAAGGGGGATAAACTTAAAGTCCCACACTTGACCCCAAAACAGAGACCCGGTCGACCGGTTCCCTAATCGCGATCGACCGCGCTTTTTAATTATGCCTAACCTCGAAGATAGTATGCCCTTACCTAGAGGCGTGGTCGACCAGTCCCCAAGCCGCGATCAACCGACCTTACCAGTAACCTCGGCCAAACTCCATTTTTAAGGAACCCTAACTTCCCAAAAACTCCAAAATACCTACTTCCAACCACAATTCTTCAACCCAGTCATATTACTAACATTAATACACATCAAATAACTCAACCCAACTAATTTACAACCTCAAACCCATATATAAACTTCAAATGAAAGATTTAACCCAAAAATCTAGGTTTTTAACATATTATCCCAAAATCCACAATTTTATCCACAAATCATGAAATAAAAGATGCACAATAATTATTTAGCAAGTTTAATCACTTGCCTCAAAGTTGTAGAGTTTAATTCTTCCTCGAAATTGCGGATTTGGCGGGATCTCCAAGCTTTTCTCCTCTTTTCTCTTCTTCCTTCTTCGTCTCTCTCTTTCTCTCTTTCTTTCAAGGACTTTCTCTTTCTCTTAAGTGAGAATGACTTCTCACGTTGGCTTTTAAGCCTTATCTCCCAAGATACACAACTTTAAATGATAATACACACTTTAAATGACTCGGTTACTCTAATTCGAGCCAAACAAAATTAAAATATTTCGAACCCAAAATAAGCCCCAAGTACCGTCATTCGAATTACTTTTTAACATCCTCAGAATCGCCATTCGAATTACTTTTTAACATCTTCAAATTTTGACCTCAAATGCCATTTAATAAGTCTCCAATTAAAATAATATTTATTTCTCCTAAATATAATTAATTTATTGGTCCAAAAATCTCGGGGTATTTCAGTGTTCTATTGGTCTTTATGGTTGCTAGTGTGTCTTTAATTTACTCGACCTATTTGTCGTTGTTGGTGCTGTTAATGAGTATCTCATATTGTTCTCTCTATATACACACACACACATGGTTGTGTATGAAGAAACAAAACCTAATTTTATTGATTCTTATTGATGGGCCAAAAGGGCCTGGTGATAATATCGATGTATTTTTACAAACATTGATTGATGAGATAAAAGAGTGATGGAGTGACTACTTATGATGTAACGAGTAAACAATTTTTCCAATTGTGTGCAGCGTTGTTGTTGACAATTAAAGATTTCTCGGCATATGCCATGCTATCGGGATAGAGCACAAAAGGTGAATTTGCATGTCCTTATTGTAACAAATATCATCAAGCGATAAATAATGGTAAAAAGTATTGTTATTGGGGTCATCGTCGATTTTTACCTCTGTGCCATAGGTTTCGAAAAGAGAAAACAACCTTTAATGGCAATGTTGATTTCAGTCCACCTTTGTAGAAATTATCACGATCACAAGTTTTGCAACAGTTAAATGAGCTCGACATTGAAACTAAATATAAGAAGGAAGATGTTTTTAGAGAGAGGAAAAGAGAACAATTAGAAAAAGAGCTTACGAAGACAACAAAAGATATGATGCCGAAAATGAGATTAAATTGGAAAAGGGAAAGTATCTTTTTTGAATTGCCATATTGGGAGCATAATTTGATCCGCCACAATCTTGATGTTATGTATATTAAACAAAATGTGTGTGTCAATAACTTATTTACATTATTTGACTTTAAAGATAAAACCAAAGACAATTTGAAGGCCCAAAAAGACCTGCAAGCGATGCGCATCAGACGACCACTACCTCCCCAAACACGTGGGGAAAATTTGGAGTACATAGCTCCAACGGAGTTTACAATGAGCAACAAAGAGAAGGATATTTTTCTAAAAGTGTTGCAGGATGTTAAAGTACCAGATGGCTATTCATCGAATATTTTGAGATGTGTTCACCCTCAAGAGTGAAGTATATGGGACTAAAGAACCATGACAATCACATTTTATTGCAACAATTACTTCCAATAGCACTACGGAGGGTACTGCCAAAACATGTTGTCAAAGCATTAATTGAACTAAGCAACTTTTTTTCAGTGTTATGCTCAAGTACAAATAATTTAGCTGATACAGAAAAATTGGAAGATCGTATGGCTCTTACACTTTGTACTCTAGAGAAAATATTCCCCCCGGGATTCTTTGATATGATGGAGCACTTGCCAATACATTTGGTTGATGAGTTAGTAATTATCGATGCAGTAATCTACCGTTGGATGTATCCAATTGAAAGGTATTTGCATACTCTAAAACTCTTTGTGCCCAATCGTGCTCATCCTGAGACCTCAATTGCTAAATCTATTATTATGTAAGAATGCACCACTTTTTGTTCGAGATATATGGCTGATGATGTGGAAACTAAGTATAACCGGCCTTCCAAAAATGATGATGGAAGTAATGACCTTGGGCGTGGTGTGTGAGGTAAGGCCGAAAATTTCGGCTATATTTAGTAACTCGTATACAAGCGCATCGGTATGTGCTTGGTAATAGTGATGCAGTTGCGCCATTTATTGAGTAAGTTATATATTAACCATAAGTAATTTTTATATAAAATGCATTATTTAATTCCCTTTCTAACTTGACACACATATGATATTTTCAAAAAACACATTGTTAAACTTACAAAATAATATCCTCACGTTTCACAACCACATTTTGTGCAACGCCTTCACAATGAACATTTCCACACGTGGTTTAAGGAATATGTAAGTATACTTATTCATTCTTAGTATTCTAATTATATTTCCATATCATAGTTTTCTTATTTATTGAAATATTAGGTGGATGGATTGTCAAAAGATATCGAATTATCTAGCGAAATATTGAGTTTGGCATTGGGTCCTCTGGAGGATGCGTTAAGCTTCAACTCATATATTATTCGTGGGTTTAGATTTCGAACAAAGGAAGCTGATATTTGCCAAAAAACTCAGAATAGTGGATTTATTTGCAGAACAAAAGAGCTATGCTAGTCGAAAAGACTTTAATCCTTTGTCTGGGGATATTACTTTCTATGGACAACTGACTAACATTATTGAAATTCAATATTAAAAGGGCCAAAAGTTTGTACTATTAAAATGCAATTGGATAGAAAATCGTTTGGGGAGACGAGTAGATGAGTTCAACTTTACATTAGTAAATTTCAACCACTTGTTGTACAAAGATAATCGATCGAGCGATGAGTCTTTTATCTTTGCATCCGAAGCAGAACAAGTGTGGTACGTGAAAGACCCTTTGGAACCAGATTAGCACGTAGTTTTTCAAATGACGCCTAGAGATAGGTTTGATATTTATTCAACTACAGAAGAAGAATTAGAAGTTCATCCATTCGAGCCGTTTAGTGTGCAAGAGTTGGAACATGATCAAAACGTATCTTGTGTGAGACAAAATGTAGATGGATCCATAATTGATACATATATGCCTGATGTTAGTGATTATGAGGATGATATGGACGAAGAATGAGGGTTGATACGTTGCAAATTTATATGTAAGCATGATGACATATGTTTCTCTTATTTTTATCATATGATTTGTTATGTTTTATCATATTTTTTATTAATACGATAACTAATCATATATATTATTTTGTTTTAATAGATTCAGTATGATTAGATCCTCGTCTATTAGAGGAGCGGCACATGCATCACCTCCCATCTCAGATTCAAGTATATAAATTTTTACTTCTCGAGGAGTTCAAATATTGCTTTTGAAAATAAGACTAATTCCCACTATGTGTTCACTATGGAGAGATTGATATTGGTTATGCCTTAGGGATTCCCTCGAACACAGGTCCTCTTTGAACAACAACACAACCGACATTAATTACATAAAGTTTAGGTGTGATATTTATCTACCTCCAACCAAAAATAGGAAGGGATAATGTTAAGCTCCCATTGAGATGTACATATACATTTTACAAACCTAGTACTTCTGTTCTTTATGATCTTAGATGTCTTTGCATCCTCATTCAACAAATAAAAGGTTTTTGGAAAGTGATTATCCTTCCTTATATGTAAGTGAAATAAGTCTAAAATGTGATTTTTCACCCTATGGTTCATCGGCCTACCCCCTTTATACTTTTCCTTACATCCAGCAGTCCATATGCCTCAGCATATGAAAGTAAGAAGAACTCTACAGGTATAACCCATAAAAGTACCATTTGTTACTGACCTTCAAGCAACCAGAATTCCTCTTATAGAGGAATTATTAATTCTAATGGCACACAGTTAGAAGAGGCATTTTATCCTCATTTCCATTAATTAGTGTTTCAGTTGTTGTTGTTGGCTACACACAGTTAGAAGCTAGAGACTTGGGGGCTCAGGCTCATGGTTTAAGTTTAAAATTTGGGTTTGGGTTTAATGTTGTTATAAGGACATGGTTGATTCATATTAAATGCAAGTGTTTTAATGTTGATGATTAGAGGAGAATATTTAACCAAATGATTGATAAGAATGTTGTTACTTGGACCTCAATGGTTACTGGTTATGCACAAAATAAACAAGCTCAAGAGGGAATGATTTTAGTACGAGAAATGCTTCATTTGGGTTTTAAACCGAATTATGTGACTTATAATAGTTTACTGAGTTCCTTTTGTTATCAATATGATTATGATCATTGTAAGCAAGTACACAGCCGCATAATTCGTGAAGGTTTTGAGTTTAATGCTTACTTAGTGGTCACTCTAGTGAGTTTATATTCGTATTGCAGTAGTAGCTCAAAGGATTTCTATAAGATTTGCTCGAATGTCACGATATGGGATCAAATCTCGTGGAATACAGTTATTGCTAGTTTTTCTAATTTGGGAAATGGAGAGGAAGCTCTTGTATGTTTTTCTAAAATGAGGCATGCAGGCATTAGTGCTGATTTCATCATATTTTCTTATAATACCACAGCGTCATATTTCTTGCCCGATGGGTTTTCAGGGCTGCTCTGTCTGGGATACTATCAGTGTCAAAATTGGAGTTGCTTTATAGTGCGGGATTTGTGACATGTATAATCCGTACATTTCTCATTTATAGCTGTTTTAAGAATTTCCAGTTCTATACTATGTTTCATTAACAGGTTTTAGATATTCATTTAGTATTCATTTCATTGGTCAAAGTGAAATTTCAAAAAGTTTAATCACGGTCAGTCAAGAAGGTCTGAAAAGTTATGTATGACCTTTGTAAAGAGGAAATGAATTCTAGTGAACATGTGATTCATCAGATGATCATATCAATGTTAAAAATGTCCTAGCTAATTTGATTGTACAAATAACACTGACTTTGGCATATTATATATATCTAATGTTGCACAAATTTCTTGATATCTTTATGCTTCTTAAAATTTAAATATGACAAACATTTGTATCTGTAAAACCAACGAATTTTTATTGATTAGCTTCAGAATAACTTATTTATCATAGGATTCTATCTTATAGATTACAACGGCATTTCTATTACTATATTATAGGATGGGTATACATGGATACATGTACATTTGTATATTACAAACCAACCCAGAACATACAGGACTCTCACAGTAGTAGGCACTTGAGAATTAATAATTAGGTGTCACTTGTGTATATCGTAACAGTATCTCTATTGCAAAATATGTCCTCCCATGCATTCACTATATTTTTGGTTTTGAAGAAATTTAAATTGTTAAAATTGGAACAACATTGAGCTTGCGTCAGCCAAAATGTTCTAGAATTACAACATAAAGAAGATTGGGGACCTTCAGTTATCTTCATTCTAGACGAAGAGGGATGGTGAAATTACTAGGAAAGCAAATTTTTACCAACGCATGGATGTCATATTTAAATTTGAAGGCAGAAAGGGAACATTCGTTTATTGGATATTGAACCGTTACAATAAATCCACATAAGCAAATAACTAAATTGGTAAATAAAGAGCTGGGACTCTGGGACAAACTTACAGATTCAAAGACGGGATCATGAGGGTAAGAAGAGCTCATGATCTCTAAGAGGGTTCAAATAATATGGTTCCTGAACACACCCTTAGTGTATTACACTTTTATGTTCTTTATTTAAGTTTTTAAAACCTGGTGTCGAAGACATGGTCACCTAGTTGACGCATCAAAATTAACCCAATTGGGATGTAAACTGGTTATTAAATTCTTGTTTAGAGTTTATCATAATGTTGGAAATAAATTTGTACATGGAATGGTTACTCCTTTGACTGCAAAACTAAGTTGGTCCATGCTTAGTGCACATTTACTTGGGTTGACTGTTAGAAGAGGATTTGTTCAATCAATTCTCTTTTAAAATATTTGTTGCTACTTATTTACTTATGGAACTATCATTTACAAGAAGCATACTATTTTTTGAATAGTAAGTATAGATGGTACACCCTCCTGTGGAATGACAAATGACTTGCAGGGCATCTCACATGATGGTATATATTAAAATATGTCTATACATCAGAATTTTGTAATTTTTTATATATGCTTTCTTATTACTTTTGAACAAGTGATACTAATAGCACATCCTCTCGTAAGAGGAAAGTTAGAGGGAGTGCCAAACAATGGAATGAATGGGGTAATGGTGAGAAAAATATACTTGGTTGGGACGAAGATTACCAACCAATTGAACCATATGTGACGAAGTTTGCTAGTCAACTCAGTTATTATGCACGTCAAGGGGATTTGTTTCCTATGACTTTACCTTCTTGGACAAAAGAGAATCAATGAAAGCTCGACTTTGTTTGGGAACAAGTGCAGGTAATATTAAATTAATCTCGTATTAGTAAAATCAAATATTTAAAATTATTAGTATTTCTAACTAATGTATTTTTTTCTTAGATTAACACAAATGCGCCAGATAATTACCGAAACATATGTTATCATAAGCTTGGAATTCAATGGAGATCCTTTAAGTATGAGACCAAGAAGAAGTATTATACGGAATTGAACACGGATGCGGAGCATTTAGCAACAACACCCCCCCCCCCCCCCCCCCAAGTTAGCCCGAATCAATGGAAAGTCTTAGTGAAACAGTGGGGTCAAGAAACAACAAAGGTATTACATTGAATTGGTTGACGAAATTTTGCATGTTATTTTTTTAATTATTGATGTTATGTTGATGATTTAACAGGTTGAATTACATGTAAAAACAAAGAAGACTCTGTCGAAATTTTCTAAAAATAATACATTGAATTGGTGAGGAGAATATACAATACCAAGTAACTTGAAATGTCATTAACATTATTTATTTTCACTTGCAGCGAGTGGAAAATAGGAATATCATTAACCATGCTTATCTTTGTTCCCACCCTAGAATTGGGAGAACTTCAATTTTCGTAATAAAGCAACAATTAGTATATGTTATTTCTTTAGTATAATTATATACATGTTCTACTAAACTATGACTATATTCATGTTCTTTTAGGATTTTGTCAACATGTTTTGGATTTATATATAAATTAGACGAAGTCAAAACAGGAGCCTATCGACAAATTGAGATTTTGGAGATGGACAAATGACCAAGCGTAAATTCTTCTGAATTTAGCCCCTTAATTTGGTGATTTTAATATCTCGAACAAGGTAATTGAATCATTTTTAGTCCATATCACTCTATTGTCTGTTTTTAACAATATTCCCTAGTTTTTGTGTAATTGTGATGAAGTTTTCAAGAATGGAAAGCAAGAAAGGAAAAGAAGAAAATCAGAAGAAAAGTCAAAGGGAAAAAGAGTAAATTTCCACTCAAAAATCGAAGGCGACACCAAAAGTGAAGTTGAAGAGCATGAGTTCACAAGAGCATAGGAAGAAACGACACCCAAATCGGAGTTCTAGATCAAAAGATATGGCTAGTCAAAGTTGCAAGGAAAAAGTCAAAGTAGAAGAAAATCGGACCGATCCGATGGAAACCGGACCGATCCGAATTGACCAAGTCCAGTATACCCCGGATGGATAGCAAATCGATGGAAAAGGAAAAAAAGAACCGATCCGACTAGGACCGGACCGATCCGATGTAAATAAAAGAACCGATCCGGTGTAAATAAAAGAACCGATCCGGTGGATATCGGACCGATCCGATGGTAATCCGGACCGATCCGGTCATGTGAAATCCTGGCATTAATTATGCAGATTTTTGACGTGCTAAATGGTGAAACTTGTGTCACAAGCAATTTTAGCTGTCAATTTCGAGACTTTGTGCTATAAAAGCCCATGCCCTACATCATTTGAAGGAGGCTAGGTTAGGAGTTGCTAGGTTGAGAGTTCTAGAGAGAATTCGAGGTTGAATTTTAGGGTCAGATTTTGAGAGAAAATTTTCTATTCCTTTAAGAGTTTTCATGAACCCTAGTTTGTAAGAAAATCTTCATTCCAATTCCATTTTTGTTGCTGAATTCAAGTAAAATCTTTCCATTCTCTAGTTTTATTATTTGCAAATTATTTACAATGTCCTGTAGATCCATAATTTTATATGTGAATTTATTCTTGAACCAAATCAAGAGTAGCTAAATTCCCAAGGGTTGGGGTACATGAACTCAATCCAAGGCAAATTATTTATGTAGAAAATAGAGGTTAAATTAAAATATTGATTGAATCGTGAAAGAAACTTATACAAACATTGTCAATCTTTTAATCTCTCTTGCCCTAGGTACTTGAGATGTTTAAGAACGCTTTGCGAGTATAATTTATCATTCACCGCTTTATATCTATCTTTGATTTCATATGATGCGGGCTAGATCCCTCATATATGTAATGCTTAGAATTTATAAAGACGGGATCTAGTCAATAATTTTAATTTACAATTCTAGTATTCTATACGGTAATTTGTTAAGGTTTGAGGGATTGTACTCCACCCTATTTTCTCATTCATCTTAATTAATTTAATTTCTTTATTTACCTATTTTTTTCTCTTTCCAACCATCATCATCTTTTTCACTTTTAATTTAGAAGTAATAAATCAGTTATATTCTATCAAACATTCCCTGTGGATTCGATACGCAGACTCGCCACTATACTCCTTAAGAGTGTAGTTACAAGTTTAGGTTTTTTTGTATTGAGATTGGAAGCCGATAACAACGACTAGCGTATTACACGGACGCTCGGTTTTTCCACTCGATCAAAAAGTAAGAAAAAGGATCTCACATACTATATCGATGATGGAACGACTGGTAGAGAGGTATAAATATGTTGATAATTGCAATCCAAACGACTTTGTTACATTAAGAATTTTATTTTAGTGGATATTTGCAAGTTTCATTTACGAAAAGAGGTTGATTGTGCTATATGTTTTTCTCAATTTGTAGGAAATGATTAAAAGACAATTGGATGTGTTTCCATTTGATCAATAATATCGAATTGAAGTGAGGGATGATATATTTGAGGACGTGATAGGACATGACGAACATGGACGAGCATTATGTATGGGAGTATGTATTAAACCAACTTCTTCACGTTTAACCACATCATCTAATTATTATCATAGTGAGATTGCTCTACTAGAGAAGGAGGCAAATGAGCGAGATACTTGTTATCGAGAAGAGGTGGAGGCACGAGAGAATCGTTATCAAGAAGAAATTGATATGGTGCGTGCCGATTTAGAAAATGAAATACAAGAAAGAGTCGAGAAGGCCAAGAGAGAAGCTCTAGCAGAAGCTACGCTTGAACTTGCTCGTATGATACGAGAGGCGGGCATCCCACTACCACCAGTACCAGCAGCCTCAGTTGATACTATTGATAACCATGCTTGACTATGTATTAATGTAACTAAATTAGAAGTGGAAATGACAATTTGAAAGTATGTGGTGGTGTTTATTTTTTGAAGTGTGATAAGATACTATTTGGTTTTGTTATTATATTTAAAGTTAAATTTTGGTACAATGTCTTTGCATTTTTATTTTTTAATTTAATGTTATTATATTATATTGAATTTAGGATGATTATAATATATATATATATATATATATATATATATATATATATATATATATATATATATATATATATATGTTGATGTAAAAAACTAGATTCGATCTAATTATTTTAATCCCAGATAAAAATGAATAAATAAATAAGACAATGGATTTTTAAAGTGGTTCAGCCTTATGAGAATGGCCTACGTCCACTATTTTTGTATTGCTAACTGTTTATTTGGAATCTCGATAATAGATTTACTAAGAGATCCAAAGTCCCCTTCTAATGAGGTGGTAACAATGTATTTATAGCGTTGAGGTTGTACATGTGAAAGGACAATGCGATGTTATCTAGTAGACATATACATCTGCACGATAATAATGAGCATTTAATGCGCAGTCGGCTTTTTGATTCTATTGATTTGGATGCTCTGCACGCTAAGTAGCTCGGACCACTTAAGTTGTTCAGAACGCTTAAGTTGCTCGGTACGCTTGAGTTGCTTGGAGCTCTGAGTTGCTCGGGGTGCCTAGGCTGCTCGGTACGCTTGAGCTGCTCGGAGTGTATGAGTTGCTCATTGAGAGTATTCGTATTTTCCATGTGGTTGACACGCGTCTTCAAGTGATTGGTCCATGTCAGCAGATTAAATTTGGTATCAACAGAAGCCCCCAATGTTTCACAGTTTGAGGTTGAAGAAAAGTGTGGAACATTCTACTTGAAAACTACTTAGATTATTGGTTTTTATGGATTTTAGGAAAATTTTCGTTGTATATAACTTCTTTTTGAGCGCACAGTATCAGGCTTCATAAATATTTTGAATTTTCATGACCACTTCGATATTTGTGCCCTTTTCTTCTTTTAGCCGCTGAAAACGCAAACGTCTTCCCTTGTAATCATTGCCTTTCTCTATTCCCGATGTAAAGTATTTAAGCGCGATAGAAATCTTATCGTTTTTCACTTTTCAAATCTATATCTTTGAACTCTTCATTTTCTCTCTATCTTGTGCCTTTGTTCTTTCTATCATTCATTGTCAACTGATCTCTCTTTTTTCTGTAAGATTTTCTTCCCTCTCCTTTATTTACTTTGTTCATCATGGTTTATCTTCTTGAATCGCTGGACAAATTTCGATCTGAATTTTCAATCCCTTTATGGGTTATTTTAGAAGAACTTTCTGAACCTTCTGATTATTTTTCTTTGGCTGAGGGACATTGGTTCCCAAGTCTTTTTGTAGCCAAATGTGACTTTTCTTTCCCGCCAAATTCCCTGTGTTTGGAGTTTTGCCAATATTTCGATATTGTACCTGCAAAAGTAGCTCCAAATACATGGAGGGTAGTTAATGGCGTACATAGATTAAATCAACTTCATGGGAATCGATTAGGGATTCCAGAGATTATGTATTGCTATAGATGGGTTGTTAGTTATGCCACATTCTATTTAAAAACTAGGTTTTTGAATAGATCTTTAGTTGTCAATCTTCCTGATGCCAATAGGGACTATTTTAATCATGGGGTTGTGATAAAAAATTGGCAACACCCTCCATTAAATGGAGATGATGTATACCAAGGTCCCAGGTGTCCACCTTATGGCAATGGGATAGGTTGTTTTTATTTTTTGAAATCTTGTTTTCTTTGTGTTTGATAAAATGCATCACTGACATTTGTTTTTATTTGTTACCGTTGACAGTAAAAGAAAACCTCCAAAAGAGACTGATGTTAATATAAAGCATTTAAAACTTATCTGGGGTTTGCATCAATATGTTGCTGGGGAGCATATTAGATTTGCTTCTCACTTGTTGCAATACAAAAGCTACGCCTCGTCTTTCATTTCTCATCCTCGTCCAGTGGTGGTTGATCTTGATCAGGTACCAGCCTCTGAGACTAGTGTGGAAGGTTCTTCTTCTGAATCGAATATTCCTATCACTGATCTGATAAAGAAGAGAAAAGCTCCTACCTTTTTTGACAAGTCTGCCTCTGCCATTGTGGAGGCAAAGAAGAGTAAACGAGATGTCCCAGAAGAAGGGACAAAAACTATAGATGTACCCCCTCCCACTGCTGCCAAGAAGGTTGGCGAAATTCCCCCTGTGCCTCCGAGTAAGACCTTTGCTATCTCTCCTTCTAGTGATGTTGTCATATCACCAATAAAGACAACATCTTTAGTTGAAAATGCTCCTGCTCCTTTGAGGAGATTAAAAAGAAATTCTTCTGAGAGACCTGCTGAACCTATCTCTCAACCTTCAAATGTTAAAGGTGGTGTTCTAGTTCTTGTCAGTAGAGCTCGGTAAGATCCTGGGCTGTTCTAGAATCTTAAGGTGTTGAAGACACCTTATCTCGCGAGAAACTTACTACACTGGCTGCTCAACACATTTCTTCAGTAAGTATCTTTAGCTTGACCCCTTTATTTTTTAACACTATATTCATGTATTGACTTAAAGTTACTTCTTTTTTCAGCTGGTGATGTATTTTAACAGCATTTTGAAGAAGGATGAAGCTATTAGGGCTTCAAGCTCCTCAGGTGGAGTAGAGGAAACTTTTGTTGGGCTGACCCAATCTTTGAAAGATTCTCGTCAAAAGTACGAAGAAGATAAAGGTGCTTGGGAGTAGCAATTTAAGTCCATTGAGCTAGACAGAGATAAAGCTGTGAATGCCTCCAAGGAATTGGAGAAGAAGTTGAAGGAGTTTGAACAGAGCAACAAGGAGCTTGAGGTTAAGCTTAAGTCTGCTGAAGAGAAAGTTGTTAAACTTCAAGATGTTGAGCAACAGAAAACGGAGGTGGAAAAAAAGATGAAGTCTGTCGAGGAGCTCCTTAGGGAAAGGACCTCCTCGAAGAAGGCAAAAAGAAAAGCTGCAGTTAAAAAATCATTCAGTGCTGGTTGGGACAAAGGCTGGAACAAGGGCCTGGCTGTGATGTCTTCTCAAATGGAGTATGCCAATGTCAAATACTTTAGGGATGGATGGGTATCAGCCTTAAAGGAGCTAAGGTTGCTGAGAACTCTGAATTGTTCCAGCAGCATTCTCATGGCCCTCCTCCCTCTCCTGGAGAAGAAGAAGAAGATGAAGCAGCTTTAGATGAATCTTCCTTGATGACAGGAGAAAAGGTCCCTGTCAATACCAAATTTAGTCTGCTGATATGGCTTAATTGAATGATGACACGTGGCAATCTACATGGCAATAATAAATACTTCCGAGGAACAAGAATACAACGAGGAACACTACTTCCCCGAGTAACTCAGACGCTACGAGGAACTCAGACGCTCCGAGGAACAAGAATTCCCCGAGGAACTCATACACTTCGAGGAACAAGAACTCTTCGAGGAACTCCTAAACACCGAGAAGCTTAGGCGGTCCGAGCTGCATCTCGAACAAATCTTTAATAGCAGGATAACCAACAGTTTGACTATTCATTAAATGCTTATCATTCAGACGCACACGTTTAAAGGGCATTGAATGTATCACCCTTTCATATGTACATCATTTAAAGTATTACCCTTTCACTTTACAGCCTCAGGGCTATAAATACATTGTACAATCCTCATTATAAAGGGGGACCACCGGACTGGAATTTCTAGATAGAACTTGTAATCGAGAATTCCCAAAACACTCAGCAATAAAATAACAGTGGACGTAGACCATTCTCATAAGGCTGAACCACTTTAAAATTCTTTGTCTCATTTTATTTATCTATGATTGAATAATTAGAGTGATCTAATTTTTTACATCAACAGATTGGCGTCGTCTGTGGGAACGACTAGTAATATCGTTTTCCATCAAAAATAATTCATCACCAATGGCTGATATTCCAGAATCCAGCAATCGAAACGCTGGAAGCCCTCCAAATCCATTTGCTCCACCAAATATTCCAGATCTGGCTGGAATAATGACAAATCTGGCTCAGGGCCAGGCCGTCATGCAAGAAACTATACGTCAACTCATACAAACCCTTCATGGCGGTGCACCAATTCATTCAGGACTGCGGAGTATTCAAAGAAACACCCGTGCGCCATCCTCACGTACTAGGCGTACTAATTCATATCGCAATGAGGAATCTGATGATTTCTCTTATCAACCTAGGCGAACTTCGTCAGTGCGAGCCACAGATACTGAACAACGTGTCACTCTCTCCCCAGAAAAGACCAGCGCATTGGAAAGATTAAGTAGGGTTTCTCCTTTCGACCGATTAGGCCCTAGGAGGAACAAAAGTCCTCTTAATGCAGCGTCGAGGAACTTTCGACGATTAATAGCCTTAAGGGAAGGATCTGCCCAGTCACGACCAGCTTCTCATCAAGATAGATCCCAGGAATCCACTTCAACGCGATCAGCTGCTCGAACCAACAGGTCCGAAGAAGGAAATGATGCATGGAAAGGCTCTATTCAAAGGCTGGAGGATATATTAGGGGAAATGGTTAAAGCCAAGAACCCTTTACAACGAACCTTTGTTCGAGGAACACCTTTTGTCCAGGCCATTATAGATTTTCCAACACCATCAAAGTTCAAAGCACCTGTTGTGACCCCCAAATATGATGGAAAGATTGACCATGTTCTTCATATAGAACAATATCAAGCTGCTACCGACATTTATGCTGTCCTAGATGAGATGAGATGCAGGGCATTCTCGGGAACTCTTACCGGATCTACTCAAATATGGTATAATAATCTTCCTCGAGGTAAGATCTCAACTTTCTTTTAACTGGCCGAGTTATTCATTGGAAATTTCTGCTTTGGGGCAAAGCCAGTTAAACGAGTAGCACATTTGTTAAGTGTTAGACAAAAAGCTGGTGAAAGTACCAGAGATTATATAACTCATTTTAATAACGAGAAACTTAAAGTCATTGATTATGAGGAGAAGACATCGATCACTGCCTTGATGAGTGGGTTGTTGCCTAATAAGTTATATTACACTTTGGCCAAAGATCCACCCACAACTATGCCAGAATTGATGGAAAAAGCGGCCAAAATCATGAATGCCGAGGAGGCTATGGCTGCGAAGAAGAATATGGATAAAGAAACCAAGGTGGAAATCGACAAGGCCAAGAAGAAAGAGCATAAGAACAATGGTGGTGACAAAAAATCCAAAAATAGGTCATCATGGGAAGTCTTGAGGAAATTTGATAATTATACTCCTTTGAAGGTAGATATCAACCACGTCCTGGAAAAAATTAAGAACAGCGAGGAGTTAAACTAGCCAAAGAAAATGAAGGCAGACCCTGACACGAGGAATAGGGAAAAATATTGTGAGTTTCACAAAGATCATGGCCATATGACCAAAAATTTCATAGCTCTTCAGAATGAGATTGAAACACTCATTAGACAAGGAAAACTGGCAAAGTACGTTGATCATAGAAATGAAAGAAGAAACAGCGATCGAACAAGAGAGAGGTCTAAATCTCCTCTTCGAGCAGAGGAGAACAAGAAAAGAAACCATGAAGATGATCCCGAGGATGACCCCGATATTCCCAAGAGACCAAGGCAGCCAGAACGAGAGGTATTTTCAATACGCTTTGGGTCATTTGATTGTAATGTTATTACAGGTGGAGATGCAGGAGGAGGAGACCTTACTGCAAAGAGAAAAGCTTACCTCTATGAGGCTCAAGCTTGCTCGTACATTCAACGAATAAATCTAGCTGAGGAGGATCACCCAAGAAAGGTGAACAAAGAAAACTTGGTCATCG
Source organism: Sambucus nigra (assembly GCA_949130495.1). Taxonomy (NCBI): domain Eukaryota; kingdom Viridiplantae; phylum Streptophyta; class Magnoliopsida; order Dipsacales; family Adoxaceae; genus Sambucus; species Sambucus nigra. The sequence continues at coordinate 132,456,889 of OX422216.1, read as the reverse complement.
GTTTCTCAAAGAATGACCTCGCAGGTGTTCTGTACCCTCATGATGACCCATTGGTGATCAAGATGAGAATGAAGGAGGTAATGATTTCAAGAGTACTGGTCGATAATGGTAGGTCGGCAGACATCATGTTCTACTCATGCTTCGATAGTTTAAATCTAAAGCTATCTCAACTCAAGCCTTATCATAGACCCCTCCTCGGTTTTACTGTCGAGAAAGTGTTTCCACTTGGGACGATCAAGTTGGATATATTCATTGGTATGTGGCCTTCATGTCGAACAGAAAGAATACACTTTTTTGTGATGGATAAGAATGTTCAATCATCATACAATATCATCATGGGAAGAGTAGGATTGAAGAAGTTAGAGGCTATACCATCTACAGTGCATCAGTGCCTAAAATTTCCAACAAAATTTTGGAGTAGGAGTTGTGAAGGGTGATCATAAAGTAGCTCGGGAATGTTATTATTAATCTGTCGAGAAAGAGGAGTTGGAGGAATCAAGGAAAAAGACTACTACCTATCAAGTGGATGAAGGTGCAGAGATTGAAACATTGGATCCTCGAGATGAGTCGCAACTCGTGAAGGGTTAAGTGGTGGAAGCTACTGAAAACATCATTCTAGACGATGAGCACCTTGAGCAAACTACTCAAATAGGTTCATCGTTGGAAGCCTCATTAAAACAAGAATTGATAACTTTCCTTAGAAGAAGAAAACAAAATTTTTCATGGAGTCATGAAGATATGCCTGGTATAGATCCAAATTTCTTATGTCACGAGCTCAATGTGAATAAGGAGATCAAGCCTGTGAAGCTGATAAGAAGAGTGTTCAGCCCTGAGAAGAATCAAGCTATACAGGAGGAAGTCGAGAAGCTCCAGAAATCTTGCTTCATAGATGATGTTAAATATCCAGACTGGTTAGCTAATGTGGTGATGGTAAAAAAGAAGAATAACAAATGGAGGATGTGTGTAGACTTAACCGACCTCAACAAAGCATGCCCAAAGGATCACTTTCCATTGCCCCAAATTGATCAGCTGGTGGATGCTACCTCGGGACACGAATTGCTGAGCTTCATGGATGCTTATTCTGGTTACAATCAGATCAAAATGAAACCTGAAGACAGGGAAAGTACTTCTTTCATTACCCCTAGGGGAACTTATTGTTATAATGTTATGCCTTTTGGTTTGAAAAATGCAGGTGCGACATATCAGCAGCTGATGAACAAGGTCTTTGCTGAACAAATCAGTTGCAATATGGAAGTGTATGTTGACGATATGTTGACGAAAAGCAAGAAAGCTGCCGATCATCTAGTTGACTTAAGCCAGACTTTTGATCAACTAGATAAATATCAAATGAAGCTGAACCCGACGAAGTGCATATTTAGAGTGCGAGAAGGCATGTTTCTCAGGTACATTGTCAATCAACGAGGCATTGAAGCGAATCCTGAAAAGATCAAAGATCTATTAGGGCTGGAATCTCCAACGACGAAGAAGGAAGTACAGAGTCTCACAGGACGAGTAGCAGCACTCAACAGCTTTGTATCACGAGAAACTTATCGATGTCTTCCATTCTTCAAGACACTCCGAAATACTTTTGAGTGGAACAACGAATGTGAGAATGCTTTTCAAGACTTAAAGAAATACTTGGGAGTACCTCCACTGTTGTCCAGGCCGGTGATGGGAGAAAAATTGTACTTGTACCTAGCAGTATCGGAGAATGCAGTTAGATCGGCGTTGATAAGAGTGGATAATGGAGTACAAAAACCAATCTATTACACAAGTAAGGCCTTCCAAGGAGCAGAGATCAGATATCCAAGGCTGGAAAAGTTAGCACTGGCACTGATTGAGGCGAGTAGGAGAATGAGGCCATACTTTCAGGCTCATACTATAGTCGTATATACTGATATGCTGTTGAGACAAGACCTTCATAAACTAAAAAAATCAGGGAGATTGATGTACTGGGCAATAGAGCTCGGAGAATACGATATAGTCTATGAACCCAGATCATCGCTAAAAGGGCAAGCTGTAGCAGATTTTATAGCAGAGTTCACCTATCCTGATACCCCCAAGGAGAAAAAGTTGCTCGTTGATCAACCTGTGGATGTTACAGGATCAACAAACACTAGCTCAGACAAACTCCGATTAGTAAAAGGGCAAGTGGATGTTACAGGATCATTAAATTCGAGCTCAGACCAACTCCGATTGGTAAAAGGGCAAGTTGATATTACAGGATCATTAAATTCGAGCTCAGACCAACTCCGGTTGGTAAAAGGGCAAGTAAAGATTATCGACGAAGAGCGAGAAATATCAGGGGAAGATGAAAGGAAGAAGCAAATATTTCACTGAGGAACTCTGACAGAGCAGAAATTTGAAGACGAGTTACCTATATGGAGGCTATATGTAGATGGATCATCTTGCACTGCAGGATGTGGTGTGGGGATAATTTTGAGCACTCCGGATGAGGTCGACATGGAATACGCCATGCGTTTCCAATTCAAAGCTTCCAATAATGAAGCTGAGTATGAGGCCATGATTGCAGGACTTAAATTGGCGAAAATTATGGAGGCGCAGCAGGTCATTGTTTTCAGTGACTCTCAATTGATCGTAAACCAAATGATGGGAGTATATGCAGTCAAAAGAGAGTTAATGATCAGATATCATGCAAAGGCAAAGGAGCTGGTGTCAGAATTTGCCTCTATTCAGCTGGTCAGAATACTAAGAATGGAGAATGCGAGAGCAGATGCCCTAACTCGACTAGCATCAGCTACTCGTACCGAGCTACGACGAACAATCCCAATTGATGTTTTAGCTGGTCGGAGTATAGATGAAGATTTGACGATAAACTTTATTACCCTTGATTTAGGACCATCTTGGATGGATCCCATCAGGGCATATATTGAGGAGGGAGAATTGCCAACTGACAAGCTCGTAGCCAAGAAATTGAAGTTTAAAGCTGCTCGGTATGTATTAACTAATGGTATTTTATATAGACGAGGAATTATGGCAGGTTTGCAGAGATGCGTACATCCCTCCGAGGTGAAAGAATTAATTAAAGAGATCTATGAAGGGTCCTGTGGAGCATATGTAGCAGGTCGGACGCTTTTGCAAAGGGTGATGACGCAGGGATACTACTGGCCGAAGATGAGGGCTGATTGTATAGCCTATGCCAAGAAATGTGACAAGTGCCAGCGCTTTTCCTCCATCCGAAGAACTCCACAAGCATTGTTGACACCCATAACTTCCCCTTGGCCATTTGCCATGTGGGGAATTGATTTGGTTGGGCCACTGCCAACGACCCGAGGAAGGTTCAAATACCTCGTCGTCGCAGTGGATTATTTTACTAAGTGGGTGAAAGCTGAGCCACTCATTGATATGACGTACGAGAAGGTGTACCAATTTGTTTGGAAGAACATCATTTGTCGATATGGTCTTCCTCATGCTTTCATCACAGACCATGGAACACAATTTGATAACGAGGAGTTCGTTGCCTATTGCCATCAGTCAAACATTTTGAAGGTCCACTCAGCACCAGGCCATCCTCAGAGCAATGGACAAACTGAAGTGACAAACAGAACGCTGCTAAATGGCTTGAAAAAAAGACTGGATGATGCAAAATCGAATTGGATCAACGAGCTACAATCAGTACTCTGGGCTTACCGAACTACTCCCCGAGTAGCAACTGGAGAATCACCATATATGTTGGCGTTTGGAAGTGAAGTTGTTATACCTGCCGAGTTGGGCCTCCCAACACACAGGGTACTGAATTTTAATTCCCCTGTCAGCGACTTAATGAGAAGACTGTATTTAGACATGCTCGAGGAAGTTAGAGAAGAAGCAGCCATTAGAAATGCTGCTTACCAGCAGCGAACAACTTTGTTTTACAACAAGAGGGTGAAGAAATGCGACCTGAAAGAAGGAGACTATGTGCTGAAGAAAGTAATTCAAAAGAACAACAAACTGGAGGCAAACTGGCATGGACCATACCGAGTTACAGAAGTTGTTCGACCAGGAACTTACCGAATAGCAACTCTAGAGGGGGAGGAGTTTAAGAATGCATGGAACGCAGAGCACCTGCGCAAGTATTATCAGTGATGTATATTCCCATGTAACGCAGTTCCATCGGTATGAATAAAATGGAGATATTCTGCAAGTCTCTCTTTTTATTGAAAATTTTTCGGGGAATACTAGTGCTACACACTACTCGGCAAAGCTCAGACTACTCAGCAAAATATTCCTAAAAATGCCAACCTCGGTTGGTTAGGAAACAAAATATTCCTAAAAATGCCAACTTCGGTTGGTTAGGAAACTCCTAAAAATGCCAACTTCGGTTGGTTAGGAAACAAAATATTCCTAAAAATGCCAACCTGTTTGGCTAGGAAACAAAATATTCCTAAAAATGCCAACTTCGGTTGGTTAGGAAATAAAATATTCCTAAAAATGAAAACCTGTTTGGCTAGGAAACAAAATATTCCTAAAAATGCCAACTTCGGTTGGTTAGGAAACAAAATATTCCTAAAAATGCCAACCTGTTTGGCTAGGAAACAAAATATTCCTAAAAATGCCAACCTGTTTGGCTAGGAAACAAAATATTCCTAAAAATGCCAACTTATGTTGGTTAGGAAGTACATATATTCTCGAAAATGCCAACTTATGTTGGTCGGGAGGTAAGATTATTCCAGAAAGCATCAAAGTCTACTAACCATGGCTAGTTGGGGATAAAAACCCACCAACTGTAGTTGGTCGACAAGGAAAATTTACCGACCTTGGTTGGTCGGAAACATTTTATGGGTAAAATTATTTCAAAAAGACTAACTATGGCTGGTCGGGGATGAAAATCCACCAACTGTAGTTGGTCGACAAGGAAAATTTACCGACCTTGGTTGGTCGAAAACATTTAAGAGAAAAATTTACTAACTATGGCTGGTCGGGGATAAAAACCCACTAACTGTAGTTGGTCGACATGGAGAATTTAACGACCTTGGTTGGTTGGAAATATTTTAAACATTTTTTATACTCGTTACTTTATTATTAAGTGATCGAGCAATATTTTTTATACTCGTTACTTTATTGCTAAGTTGGTCGAGAAACAAAACTTTATCGAGCAACATTATTGATACTTGTAACTTTTTAATTATTACTGAGTTGGTCTACAAACAACACAATATTGTTATCTTTTTAACATATATGCACAAATATAAAGTGTTTGATAATTACAAGACAATAGCAATTAAGATTTGTAAACAAAAATGAAAGTCTTTCATTGAATTCAAAATAAATTACAATGATAATGAAATGAAAAGTACATTGATATTGAAATGTATACTAACTACTACATCGAAATTCCTATTCTATTGGTCTTTTCCCCTCTGCTTTTGACACAGGTTCCTCGCCAGCAGGCGGATCATTTAAAGCCAGTGGAGAATTTATAAAGTTGAGATCCTTCAACATCCTGACATTCATCACGGATGGTCGATCTAAAAGGTGCTCGGGACGAGATATCTCGTCATTTGAATGGAGATTGTAGTCACCGAGATATTTAAAAATCAAACTCCGAGGAATGTCCCGAGCAGGGATCCAACTCATATCCAATTTGTACGGTGGCACAGGCAAGTCGAGCAGCCCGGGGTCATGGTAGTCCCACATGTAATGACCCTGTTCGAGTTGCAACACTCCTAAGGCATTCAACCAGCCCTGCTTGTATCCCTCATTATTGGCATTCTGGATACGATCGTCCAAATGGTATAGCGCTTCGTTGTATCCACCCATCCAGAACTCCCTGGGCTGTTTGTGGAATTAATATGTTAGCCTTTCTAGCTGCTCATGGAGATTCTTGATGAAGAGTTACTTATTCTCCAAGACTGAATTCTGCGCGGAGAGCTATTTTTCCAGGTCCCTGATCTTCTTTGACATATCAGCCAACACCTGGTTCTTCGCCATTAACTGGAAGGCCTGGTTCTCTAAGGCAGACTGAGTCCTATGTTCCTCGACAAGAACCCGAGCTACTTTTGCTCGTCCCCGAGGAGCTCTTACTCGACCACGAGAAGATGTATAGGTGCCAGAGCTCTTCAAGGTTTCCAATTCATCCCTCAACTTGGCGTTCTCAACCTCCAAGAATGAGAATCCCTCATCGATCACTGGGATCAAGGCATTTGAAGTGGAAGCTGCAGACTTCAACTGAGACAACTCTTTTTGTAGATTGTTATTCTCTTGCTCCAGTAACTCAGTGATTTGTCTGCACTCCTCGACCTCACCCTTCAGAGTTCTCTCCCTTACATCATACCCAGCAAAAAGCTTCTCGTAGCCCTTGTCGGCAATGATCTGCTGGTTTTTCTTCTCGTATCCCTCATGCAACAGAGTAGTGGATTCTTTGTATTGTTGCTGAAGATCCTCGAGGGTGCTTTGGAGATCCTCTATCATTTCATAATAGGCAACATTATTGGCCACTGCTCGATCAAGTAGACACTTCAGATATTGATATGCTTCAATTTCCTGTTCTGAAGCATCTTGACCGAGGATGTCGACAACTTGTGCTGCACTCAGGTCTGTGTGACCAGCCTTAAAGTATTCATTGCATTGCCGCAGCAGCTTTGTATCATGGGCAGATAACAATTCCATCCTAGCCAGAAACTAGCAGAGAAAGAAAGAGCAATCATCAATAAGAAGTATAAGCAGAGTATGGATAGAATATAGACAACATTATGCAAAAAAGTCCAAGTTTTATTAGATCATAAAGTTCAGAGTTACATGTTCTGGGTTACAATTGACAAAAGAAAAATATAAAGATAAACCCGAACAACTCTACACCTTTTCCTTGTCTCCCAAAACCTTCTCGGGAGGCTGGGATGAGGAAGTAGGTGGCTCGGAGGGCATGGATAGTTGCTCGGGTATCACTGGCAGTTGCTTGGAAGAAGTGGTGATTTGCTGAGGTTCCTCGGTAGCAGGATGGATGGCTGAGGGATGATCTCCCATCACCATAGAAGACCCATCTGAAGCAGCTTCGTCCTCTTCTTCATCTTCTGGAGTTGGAGGGGGGCCAGGGATATGTCGCTGGAAGAGATCAAAAGATTCATCAACATTCATCTCCTGGAGAGCTGCAACCCATCCATCTCTAAAATATTTTAGGCTGCCATATTCTACTTGAGACATCATGGCAGCCAATCCCTTGTTCCACCCCTTGTCCCAGCCAGTGCTGAAGGACTTCTTCACAGCCATTTTTCTCTTCAGTTTCTTCGAGGAAAGCTTCTCGGACAGAAGGTTCTCAACATTCTTCAGTTTGTTCTCAACCTCCTCCTTCTGCCGACTTACTTCCTGAAAATGGCCCAACTTTTCCTCAGCAACCTTAAGCTTACCCTCAAGCTCCCCGGCAGTTTTGAGCTTCACTTCAAGCTCTTTGTTTTTCCCCTCCATGTCCTTTATTCTCTTCAACAACTCCTTGGAGACTTCAAGAGCTTGAGTTTTCTCTTGCTCGGTGGAGGCAAATTTCTTCTCCCAGATTGCCTTGTCAGTAGCATATTTCTGGCAAGAATCTTCCAAAGACCTCGTCAGGACCACCAGAGCCTCCTCCACACCAAATGAGGAACTCGAAGCTTTAATTGCTTCATCCTTCTTCAGAATTATATTGAAGCAGCTCGTCAACTGTGAAAAGAAATTGAAATCAAAGTCAGAAACAGATATAACAAAGGAAAGATGAAAAGTTCAAAGTAAGAAGAGTTACAGAAGCAAGGTGGCGAGCAGCCAATGAGGTAACCATATCTCGAGAAAGGTTTTCTTCAGTACCTTGGACCTCGGGAATGATCCAGGACTTTACCGAGCTCATGGCAAAGCTCGGAGGAACAAAAGTAGGAACCCCAGTCCCAGTGGTTGGGGGTTGAGCAATGGTGTCAGCCAAATTGATCGAGGAGCTCTTCTTCAGCCTCCTCAGGGGAACAGGAACAGATTCAACCAAGGAAGAACCCTTGGTCGGTGATATTACAATCACCTCTCCAGGAGCAGCAGACCTTCTCGGAGCCACTGCGGGCTTCTCAGCAACCTTCACAACAGCAGCTGAGGAAGGTGCATCATTTTTCTTTGTCCCCTCCCCTGGGACATTAACTTTACTTCTTTTTGCCTCTCCAGAACTAGAGGCAGGCTTCTCGAAGAGAGTGGGAGGTCTTCTCTTCTTCATTCTTTCACTCAAAGGGACGTGAGATTCAGGCGAGGAACTGGTGGAAGCTGGTGCTGGCTCTGCGTCACTTATTACTGGACGAGCAGTAAAAGAGGTTGTGTAGCTCTTGTACTGCAGGAGATATGAGGCTGATCTAATGTGCTCGTCGGCAACACTCTGATGCAGACTCCAGATAAGTTTCAAATGTCTTATATTAACATCTTCTTCTTTTGGACACTTTCTTTTATTGTCAACTGCAAATAAATAAACATTGCCATCAGTGATACATTTTATCAAACATAAAGGAAGCATGATTTCAAAATAAATAAAAGGAAATAAAAATAACCTATCCCATTGCCATGGGGAGGGCATCTGGGACCCTGATAAACTTCATCTCCAGATAAAGGAGCATGTTGCCAATTTTTTATGACAACCCCGTGCTCAAAATAATCCCTATTGGCATCCGGGAGGTTTACTACTAAGGCCCTATTTAAAAATTTAGTTTTCAAATAAAAAGTATTATCGCCTACAGCCCATCTATAGCAAAACATGATTTCTGGAATTCCTAAGCGAGTTCCATGGATTTGATTTAATCTATGCACCCCATTAACTATTCTCCATGTGTTGGGGGCTATTCTTGCAGGAACAACGTCAAAATATTGACAAAATTCCAGACACAAGGGATTAGGTGGAAAAGAAAATCCACACTCAGCAATAAAAAGACTGGGGAACCAATGTCCCTCAGCCAAACGGAAATAATCAGAAGGCTCAAAAAGCTCTTCCAAAACAAACCAGGAGGGAATGGAAAAATCAGAGCAAAATTTATCAAGAGATTCAACAGGGTAAACCATGATGAATAAAAGGAAATGAATAAGATCTTACAGAAAAGAGTGGAGAAGTTGACAACGAACGATGAAAAGGATGAACGCACAAGAGAGTAGAAGACAATGGAAAATTCGAAGGTATAAATTTGAAAAGGTAGAAGACGATGAGATTGTCGGTGACGCTTAAATACCTTGCCTTGGGAAAAGGAAAAAGTAATGATTACAAAAAGAAACGATTACGCTACCGGCGGCTAAAAGAACAAAAAGGGCGCGGCAATCGAAGCAGGCATAAAAATTCAAAAAGCCTGATTCTACGAATTTGGAATGAGAAATAAATACAAGGGAAACACTCCTAAAAATGAGGAAGACCATTTAAAGCTACCATATTCCGAGAAATAATGTTCCATACTCCTCAAATTTCGAACTATGAAAGATTAGGGGCTTCTGTTGATACCAAATTTAGTCTGCTGGCATGGCTCAATTGAATGATGACACATGGCAATCTACATGGCAACAATAAATACTTCCGAGGAACAAGAATACAACGAGGAACACTACTTCCCCGAGGAACTCAGACACTCCGAGGAACAAGAATTCCCCGAGGAAATCATACACTCCGAGGAACAAGAACTCTCCGAGGAACTCCTAAACACCGAGAAACTTAAGCGGTCCGAGCAACTCAGGCGATCCGAGATGCATCTCGAACAAATCTTTAATAGCAGGATAACCAACAGTTTAACTATTCATTAAATGCTTATCATTCAGACGCACACGCTTAAAGGGCATTGAATGTATCACCCTTTCATATGTACATCATTTAATGTATTACCCTTTCACATTACAGCCTCAGGGCTATAAATACATTGTACAATCCTCATTGTAAAGGGGGACCACCGGACTGGAATTTCTTGATAGAACTTGTAATCGAGAATTCCCAAAACACTCAGAAATAAAATAACAGTGGACATAGGCCATTCTCATAAGGCTGAACCACTTTAAAATTCTTTGTCTCATTTATTTATCTGTGATTGAATAATTAGAGTGATCTAATTTTTTACATCAACAGTCCCTATTGTTGCTATTGCTTAATCCTCAGAGCAAGTTCAACCAGCCAGAACATCTACCGAGCAACTTCCCTTGCCCTCTGAGCAACCAACTCCTTCATCCAAGCCATCCGAGGAAGTCATAGGAAATAAGGAGAAGGTGTAAAGTTATTCGGGTCTTTTATTTTGTTATTTTTGTGGATGTAATCGTAAACTTTGTTTTCCCTTATCATGAGGAATAAAATTTGAACTTTAGTTGTTCGTCTTAAATTTCTCTCTTATTCTGTTCGCACCCTTGTTGATTTTGTGTTTCATTTTATCTTTGCTAGTTTGTGGCCAGGATGGAACTTTTATCAGCTCATGATTCAGAGTTGATGAAGAAATGCAATGACTATTTCAAAGCTGGTCATGCTGATTTTACTGAAGCTCAAATCATTGATATCCTTGGTTCAGATGCTTCTGAACGAGCAGTTGACGCTTACCAATACTTAAAGTGCTTACTTGATCGTCCTGTGGCCACTAATGTGGTCTACTACGAAATGATTGAAGACCTTCAAGGAACGATCGAGGAACTTCAATAATAATATAAAGAATCCACTACCCTTTTGCATCAAGGATACGAGAAAAAATATCAACAATTGAGTGATGACAAAGGGTATGAGAAATTCATCTCTGCTCATGAGAAGAAAGAGAATGTTCTGAAGCTTGAAATAGAAGAGCATAGGCATATCGCCAAGTTGTTGGAGCATGAGAACATTGCTTGGCAGGAGGAAATAAATTAACTCAAATCTGCTGCTGCTTCTTCGGGAGCCTTGGTCCCAGTAAATGATGATGGTTTTTCATTTTTGGAAGTAAGAAATGCTAACTTAAGAGATGAGTTAAAAACCTTGAAACGAGCTAGACCCTCCACATCTACTCATGGACGAGCAAGATCTTCTCGTAGACGAGCAAGGGATGGTCGGGTCACCATTGAACAAGCGAGAACTCAGCCGGCTTTAGAGAATCAAGTCATTCAGTTGATGGCGAAGAACCAAGCCTTGGCAGAAATGTCTAAGAAGATTCTGACCTTCACCGAATAACTCTCTAATCAAAGATCTTCTCTGGAAAGTAAAGAAATTCTAGTGAAGAAACTCCACGAGCAACTTGAGAGGTTAACTTATCAGTTCCACAAGCATCCCAGGGAATTTTGGATGGCTGGGTATAACGAAGCTCTATACCGTCTAGATGCTCGGTTGCAGCAGTCAAATAATGAGGGATATAAGCAGGGGTGGTTGAATGCCTTGTGTGTGCTAAAATTGGAGCAGGGCCACTACTTATGGGATTATTATGATCCTGGAGTGCTCGATTTCCCCGCGACTCCTTTTAAGCTCGATATTAGTTGGATTCCTACTCGTACAATTCCTCAATGCTTGATTTCCAAGTATCTCGGCGATTACAGTCTTCATGCAAACTTTGAGATATCTCGCCCAGAGTACTTGCTTGATCGGCCCTCCATAATGAATGTTAGAATGCTGCGAGATGTAAACTTTATAAATTCACCTTATGCATTAGATGATCCTCCAGCAGGGGTAGAACCTGTTTCAAAAGCAGAGGGGAAGTAACCCATAGAGTAGGATATTCTTATGTAATGAATTAGACTTTTCACATCATATGTAATTTTACTTGATTTGAATGAAGAAATTTTTAGTCTTTTGCCATTTCATTTTCTTCTAAATAATTTGTAGAATGTCCTTGCTTGTTGGTTGGTAAATATATATGTATATACTATACTTATCCCATTTGTTGTTTGATTATAATGACTTGTTACTCTTTGGGCCTAAGCAATGGAATGATTTGCATCCCATGTTCCTGCTTAGTTGTAGTAATCTCGTATGGATTACCTTGTTGCCTAGACAGTGGATGCCCCGGGAGGTCGTCCAGCTTCTTGCCTAGTTTGGTACCAACCAATAGGAGTTGATTGTATTGAATTCCTGACCAACCGGAGTTGGTGATAATTGAATTGCCGACCAATCGGAATTGGTGGTATTAAGTTCTCGACCAACCGGATTTGGTGGTAATTGAATTGCCGACCAACCTGAGTTGGTGGTATAAAGTTTCTGACCAACCGGAGTTGGTGGTAATTGAGTTTTCGACCAACCGTAGTTGGTGGTATAGAGTTCCTGACCAAACGGAGTTGGTGGTAATTGAATTCCAAACCAATCGGAGTTGGTGGTAATTGAATTGCTGACCAACCGGAGTTGGTGGTATAGAGTTCCCGACCAACCGGAGTTGGTGGTAATTGAATTGCAGACCAACCGGAGTTGGTGGTATTTGAATTGTCGACCAACCGGAGTTGATGGTTAGTGGTATATTGCTCTGAATTTGGATTTGTGTAGTGTGTAGCACTAATATTTCGAAAAAATTTCAACAGAGAAAGAAAATGGGTGAAACATCACTTTATTCATATTGAAGAAACTGCATTACATAGGAATTTCAATTACTGATAATACTTGCGCAGATGTTCTGCATTCCATGCATTCTTGAATTCTTCTCCTTCCAAAGTTTTAATCATGTATGTCCCCGGACGAACAACTTATGTTACTCTGTAGGGTCCGTGCCAGTTTGCTTCCAGTTTGTTATGCTTTTGGATCACTTTCTTCAGCACATAATCCCCTTCCTTCAAATCACACTTCTTCACTCTTTTGTTGTAGAACAAAGCTGTTCATTATTGATATGATGTATTCCTAATTGTTGCTTCTTCCCTAACTTCTTCGAGCATATCCAGGTATAATATTCTCATCAATCACTGATAGGAGAATTAAAATTAAGCACCCTATTCATAGGTAGACCCAATTCAGTAGGTATGACAGCCTCACTCCCAAATGCCAGCATGTATGGGGACTCTCCCGTTGTTGTTCGTGGTGTAGTGCGATAAGCCCACAACACAGATTGTAGCTCATTAATCAAATTTGCCTTTGCATCATCCAGTCATTTTTTCAAACCATTTATTAGCGTTATATTTGTCACCTCAGTTTGCCCATTGCTCTGGGGATGGCCTGGTGCAGAGTGGATCTTTAGTACATTGGATTGATGACAATATGCAGCAAACTCTTCATTGTCAAACTGGGTTCCATGGTCAGTAATGAATGCATGTAGGAGACCATATCTGCAAATAATATTTTTCTAAATAAATTAATAGACTTTGTTGTATGTCATATCAATGAGAGGCTCGGCCTCCACCCATTTAGTAAAATAATCCACTACAACCACGAGGTATTTGAATCTTCCCCTGGTCATTGGAAGTGGCCCGACCAAGTCTATCCCCCACATGGGGAATGACCAAGGGGGCGTGATGGGTGTTAACAATGCTTGGGGAGTTCTTCGGATGGAGTAGAATCGTTGGCATTTATCGCACTACTTGGGATAAGCTACGCAATCAGCTCTCATTGTTGGCCAGTAATACCCCTGCATTGTTATTCTTTGCAAAAGCATCTGACCTGCTACATGGGCTCCACAAGACCCTTCGTGGACCTCTTCGATCAAATTTTTCACTTCGGAGGGATGGACATATCTTTGTAGCCCTACTATAACTCCTCGTCTATATAAAATGCCACTAGTCAATACATAACGAGCAGTTTTAAACTTTAGTTTCTTAGCTGCGAGTTTATCAGTTGGCAAAGCCCCCTCTTCAATATAGGCCCTGATGGGGTCCATTCAAGATGGTCCCAAGTCAAGGGCAATGAAGTTTATCATCAAATCTTCGTCTATGCTCCGACCAACCATTATTTCTATTAAGATTGTTCTTTGTAGCTCGGTGCGTGTGGCTGATGATAAACGAGCTAGGGCGTCTGCTCTTGCATTCTCCAATCTCGGTATTCTAATCAATTGAACTTCAGTAAAACTCGATACAACCTCCATTGCTTTTGCATGATACTTGATCATTAACTCTCCTTTTGCTGCATACACCCCCAAAATTTGATTTACGATTAACTGGGAATCACTGAATAAAATGACCTGTTCTGCCTTCATGTTTTTGTCCAGACTTAGACCCATAATTATATCTTCATATTCGGCCTCATTATTAGAAGCCTTAAATTGAAAGCGCAGAGCATACTCCATATCAATCTCATCTGGACTGTTTAAAATAATTCCTGCTCCACTGCCTGTAGTGCACGAAGAGCCATCCACATACAGATTCCACACGGGTACTTCATTATCAAACTCTTGGTCAGACAGAGCTCCTCGGTGGAATATTTGATGCTTCCTTTTGTCTTCCCCCAACACTTCTTACTGCTCGTTGATTATCTTCTCTTGATCGTTCAAGGATGGAGGTTGGTCGGGGTTTAAATTTGATGATATGTAATATCCATGGGTTGGTCTGTAGTAAACTCCTGTTCTTCGGAGGTATCATATTGAGTAAACTCTGTAATAAAATCCGCTACTGCCTGCCCCTTAAGTGATGATCTCGGCTCATACAATATATCATATTCACCAAGTTCTACCGCCCAGTACATCAATCTTCTTGATTTCTCTAGTTTGTGCAGAGCCTATCTCAATGGCATATCACTATTCACCACTATAGTATGGGCTTGGAAGTATGGCCTCATCCTTCTGCTCACTTCGATTAGTTCCAGTGCCAACTTCTCCAACTTTGAATATCTGATTTCGGCTCCTCGGAATGCCTTGCCGGTGTAGTAGACTAGTTTTTTCACTCCATCTTCCACTCTTATCAACGCCGGGCTAACTGCATTCTCAGAAATTTCCAGATACGAGTATAGTCTTTCTCTCATCACTGGTCTAGATAATAATGGAGGTATCCCCAGATATTTCTTCAATTCTTGAAAGGCCTCCTCGCATTCATCATTCCACTCAAAAGTTTTTCGGAGTGCTTTGAAGAATGGGAGACATCTGTATGTTGCTCGTGACACAAATCTATTAAGTGATGCAACTCGCCCTGTGAGGCTTTGCACTTCCTTCTTCGTGGTTGGAGATCATAGCTCTAATAGAGCCTTGATCTTTTCAGGGTTTGCCTCAATCCCTCGTTGGTTAACAATATATCCGAGAAACATACCTTCTCGTACTACGAATATGCATTTGGTTGGATTCAACTTCATTTGATATTTCTCTAGTTGATCAAAGGTCTGACCTAGGTCAACGAGATGATCAGCATCTTTTTTTATCTTCATCAGCATATCGTCAACATAAACCTCCATGTTATGACTGATTTGCTCTGCAAACACCTTATTCATCAGCCGCTGATATGTTGCACCTGCATTTTTAAGTTCAAAAGGCATAACATTATTGCAATAAGTTCCCCTTGGGGTAATAAAAGAGGTAATTTCCCTGTCCTCAGGTTTCATTTTAATCTAGTTGTAACCAGAATAAGCATCCATGAAACTTAACAATTCGTGCCCTGAGGTAGCATCCACTAGCTGATCAATTCGGGGCAAAGGAAAATGATCATTTAAGCATGCCTTATTAAGATCGGTGAAGTCTACACACATCCTCCACTTGTTATTTTTCTTCCTTACCATCACCATATTTTCTAGCCAATCAGGATATTTGACATCCTCAATAAAAAAGGCTTTTTGTAGTTTCTCTACTTCTTCCTGTATAGCTTGATTCTTTTCAGGACTGAACACTCTTCTTCGCTATTTTACTGGCTTGATTTCCTTGTTCACGTTGAGCTCATGACACAAGAAACTCGGGTCTATCCCTGGCATGTCTTCATGACTCCATGAAAAATTCTACTTTTCGTGCCTTAGAAATGCTATCAATTCCTATTTTATCGATACATCCAGTGATGCACCAATTTGAGTTGTTCGTTCTGGATGCTCGTCGTCCAGAATGATATTTTCGGTAGCCTCCATGACCTGGACCTTCACGAGCTGAGACTCGTCACTAGGGTCTAACGTTTCAATCTCTGCATCTTCTATTTCATCCACTTGATAAGTAGTAGTCTTCTTCCTGGATTCTTCACGTTCCTCCTGTTCGGTAGTTGAATAGTAGCATTCTCGAGCTACTTTCTGGTCTCTTTTTTACAACTCCCACTCTAAAATTGGTTGGGAATTTTAAACATTGATGTACAGTAGATGGTACTGCCTAGGGGTGGCAAATCGGGTCAGTGGGTCGTGTTTTGGCCCGACACGACACGACACGATAAGATTTTTTCGGACACGAACATGACACGACACGACTTCGTGTTTTTTTTAGCTGACACGAACACGACCCGAATAAAAAATAACACGACACGACACGACAACAATAATTTCTTAAATTTTAGGCCTAAAAAACACGATAACACGACACGACACGACTCATAATTAAGACACGAACACGACACGACACGACTTCGTGTCAAACAAACACGACACGAACACGAAATATCGTGTCAATTTCGGATCAATTTCATGTCGTTCCGTGTCATTTTTTCGTGTCGTTTCTAAAATTGCCACCCCTAGTACTGCCTCGAACTTCATCAAACCTACCCTTCCCATGATGATATTATAAGAACGATTGAACATTTTTATCCACTACGAAGAAGCGTACTTTTTCTGTTCGACAAGCAGGCCATGTACCAATAAGCATATCCAACTTGATCGTCCCAAGTGGAAAAACCTTTTCGCCAATAAAACCAAGGAGGGGCCTATGATAGGGCTCCAACTGGGCTAACTTCAGGTTCAAACTATCAAAGCATGGGTAGAACATGATGTCTGCAGAGCTACCATTGTCCACCAGCACCCGTGAAATCACCACTTCATTCATTCTCATCTTGACCACCAATGGGTCATCATGAGGATATAATACACCTGCCACGTCATTTTTAGAGAAACCAATGACCAGTTTGTCCTTATTCACCTTCCTCGGGCGATCATCTTCAGCCAAATTTATTCGTTGTATGTACGAGCAAGCTTGAGCCTCATTGAGGTAAGCTTTCCTCTCCGCAGTAAGATCTCCCCCTCCTGCATCTCCACCTGTAATAACATTACATTCAAATGATCCAAAATGGATTGAAAATACCTCACGCTCTGGTTGTCTTGGTCTTTTAGGAAGGTCAGGATTATCTTCTGTATCATCATCGTGGTCTCTCTTCTTATCTTCTTTTGCTCAACGAGGAGATTTAGATCTTTGCCTTCCTCGGTCATTGGTCTTCCCACCATTTTGGCTATCAATATACTTAGCCAATTTTCCTCATCTGATGAGTGCTTCAATTTTATTCTGAAGAGCTATGCAACGTTTGGTCGTATGACCATGGTCTTTGTGAAATTCGCAGTATTTGGACTTATCCCTTCTATCAGGATCTGCCTTCATTTTTGCTGGCCATGCTAGTTCCTCACTGTTTTTTATCTCCTCCAGAATTTGATTTATATCTACCTTCAAAGGAGTATAATTTCCAAATTTCTTCATTTGCTCCAGTGTTTGCTTTCCTTTCGACTGCCTACTGCCACCATTATTCTTCTGATCCTTCTTTTCAGTTTTACCATCTTCCACTTTGGTCTCCTTAGTATCTGAATTCTTCTTCGCAGCCGTGGCCTCCTCGGCATTCATGATTTTGGCTGCTTTTGCCATCAGTTCTGTTATGGTCCTAGGCGGATCTTTGGCTAAAGTGTAGTACAACTTATCTGACAACAGTCCACTCATGAGGGAAGTAATTGCTATTTTCTCCTCATAATCAATTACTTCAAGTTTCTTGTTATCGAAACGAGTAATATAGTCCCTGGTGCTTTCACCTGCCTTTTGTCTAACACTCAGTAAGTGTGCTACTCGTTTGACTGGTTTTGCTCCAAAATATAAGTTCCCGATAAAGAGCTCTGCCAGTTGAAAGAAAGTCACAATCTTTCCCCAAGGAAGGTTATTGTACCATATCTGAGCTGATCCGGTAAGAGTTCCTAAAAATGCCCTGCATCTTATCTCGTCTGGAACTGCATAGATATCAGCAGCAGCTTGGAATTATTCTATATGAAGGACAGGGTCAGTTTTTTCATCATATTTAGGCGTCACCGTAGGAGCTTTGAATTTTGATGGTGTGGGAAATCCACAATTGCCTGTACAAATGGTGTCCCTTGGACAAAAGTTCTTTGTAGAGGATTGTTGGCCTTATCCATTTCCCCTAATCTGTCCTCCAATCTTTGAATTGAGACCTTTCATGCATCGTTTCCCACCTCGGGCCTATTTATTCGAGCAACTGATCACATTGAGTTTTCCTCTTAGGATCGAGTTGCTGGTCGTGATTGGGCGGAGCCTTCCCTTAGATCTGATGGTCGTGGAGAATTCCTCAACGCAGTCCTAGGAGGACTTCTATTCCTCCTAGGGCTCAAATGATTAAAAGAAGAGACTCTACTCAACCTTTCTAGAGCGCTAGTCCTTTCTGGAGATAGAGTGATGTTTCGTTGAGAATCTGTAGCTCGTACAGATGAAGTCCGACCAGGTTGATAAGAAGGATCATCAGATATCTCAGTACGATATGATTCGGTGCGTCTGGATTGAGATACCTCCAAGAATAGCGTTCTCCTAGTTCGTGAAGAGGGTAGACGGGTATTTCTTTGAACACTTCATTGTCCTGATTGGGCCGGCACTCCGCCTTGAACAGTTTGTATAAGTTGACGCATGGTTTCTTGCATGGTCGTTTGGCCTTGGGCTAGATTAGCCATTATGCCAGCCAGATCTGGAACATTTGGGGGAGTGGATGGATTTGGAGGGATCCCAGCATTTCGATTACTGGATTTCGGATTATCGGCCATTGACGATGAATTGTTTTGGTGAAAAACGCTAAGTACAGTCATTTCCCACAGACGGCGCCAATCTGTTGATGTAAAAAACTAGATTCGATCTAATTATTTTATTCACAGATAAAAATGAATAAATAAATAAGACAATGGATTTTTAAAGTGGTTCAGCCTTATGAGAATAGCCTACGTCCACTGTTTTTGTATTGCTGACTGTGTATTTGGAATCTCGATAATAGGTTTAGCAAGAGATCCAAAGTCCTCTTCTAATGAGGAGGTTACAATGTATTTATAGCCTTGAGGTTGTACATGTGAAAGGACAATGCGCTGTTATCTAGTAGACATATACATCTGCACGATAATAATGAGCATTTAATGCGCAGTCGTCTTTTTTATTCTCTTGATTTGGATGCTCTGCACGCTAAGTAGCTTGGACCGCTTAAGTTGTTCGGACCGCTTAAGTTGCTCAGTACGCTTGAGTTGCTCGGAGCTCTGAGTTGCTCGGGGTGCCTAGGATGCTCGGTACGCTTGAGCTGCTCGGAGTGTATGAGTTGCTCGTTAAGAGTATTCGTATTTGCCATGTGGTTGACACACGTCTTCAAGTGATTGGTCCATGTCAGCAGATTAAATTTGGTATCAACAATATATATATATATATATATATATATATATATATATATATATATATATATCTTTCAGAACAGCTACAATTGTCTTTTAAAATATTCATTTCGCGTCACATTTTATGCGCCAAAATATATTTGGGACAACTACTTCTGTCCCTAATACTTCGTTTTAAAGGACAGAAACATCTGTCCTTATAAATATGTAATAATATATGGATTAAAAGGACGGAACAAAAAAGACAGCAATTGCTGTCCTAAATACTCAAAAAGGACAACAATTGTTATCCTTTTACCCTTTTATGATGCCCATCTATTAGGACAGCTCTTGTTGTCCTTGTGACTGTCCTAAATACTATTGGGGATAACAAATGAGCTTTCGGGACAAAAAATTAGATGTCCTTAATTGTTATTTTTCTAGTAGTGTCAAGAGCATATATAATTAGGATATCATGCAATGCTTTCCAAATATGAAAAGTTATATAATTGTAATCGATTAATATAAGCAATTAAATACTAAGTTTTTATTTACTTCGTGTTTCATGTTTTGTGTTAGTTATTTTCTCACCTCCACTCACTGAAATTATTGGCTCCGTCCTTAGATGATGATAATGATGAGGACAAAGGCGATGGTCATGATTGATTCCCAGTTCATGAAGCTCTTGCCATTGGGGTCCAAGAAAAGCTATTTGTTCGCGATCTTATCGATGTTTGTAGGTAGATTATTTTCACATTTCGAACCCGTAACCTTCGGCTCACATTCCTAAATCATTGGATATGATACTGAACAACTATTAAAATTGAATGTGTACAAAGTACTTTTTAACCTTTTATGAATTTGTCAAAAGTACTTTTTTGTATTTTAATTTTTACAAAAGTGAAAAAAATTAACCTTGAGCCAAACAAAATATTAAGGAAAATAAGTTATGTAAAATGGGTCACCATAAGTTATAATCTCAAATGGACTCCTTTAGAATAGCAAGTGCCCAGTCTTAGGCACCAATCTATTTACTAGTTTAACTCGTCGAACCAGCAAGTTGAGTGTTATTCTCGCAACCATTACTGATTAGTCAATAAAGAAGGAAGGCAAACCCAATTGCATGGGTTGAGTTGGGTCAATGACATCCAAACTCATGCTTAAAATGAACATGAGTCCAAGTTTGTTGACTCTACCCAAATGAGGGTATCCTCCAATCTGATTGGTTAAAACATTAATAATTAAACAGTGAACTCCTGAAGTTTTAATGTGTTGTCTATACTTCAATCAATAACATTAAAATGTCATGTTAACCTTCACTAAATAGGATCAACAAATTTAAATTCAAGACCTTCAATATGAATTTAAATTTGTTGATCTTCTTCAAAGGAGGGTCATAATGTCCCTCACACCGTGAGACTTAAAATTAGGGATGGCAACAGGGCAGGTCTTCAAAAATCCTAACCCACCCCATTTAATAAATGGGGCGAGGCGGGACGCTTTTATTTAAATTAACTCCTAACCCGCCCCATTTAATAAACGGGGAAAGTCAGGGCTCCTACGGGTTGGATTAATTGTAAAAATAGTAAAATTAAAAATATTACATTATAATATTAGAGATCTACAATAGTTCGTATTTCAATATGTAAGACAATCTCCTAATTGTAGACCTGGCAAAATGAGGCACGACACGATAACACGACACGACACGACATGAAATTATAAGTTAATGGGTTTAGTCTTATCGGGTTTGGGCCATTAACGGGTCAACACGGTAGAACCGTTATCATAGCGGGTCGTGTTTGGGTTTGTACTCTTACACGATTAAACCCGTTTATACCCATTATCACCCGTTAGTGGTACCGGGTTTTATTGGGTCATGTGACCCGAACCAATACTACACGGGTACTAACGGGTATTAACGGGTACTAACGGGTATTAAAGGGTACTAACGGGTACTAACAGGTATTAACGAGTATTAACGGGTAATAACGGGCCACCCAACCGGTTACCCGTTTAGACCCGTTAATATTAACGGGTGTTAACGGTTCGGATCGTGTACCCGTTAATATTAACGGGTCGTGTTTGGATATTATCATTTGACCCGTTAGTCTTAACGGGTCGTGTACGGGTTAAGGGTGTTTTCACCCGTTAACACGACCCGTTAACCCGTTAACACGACCGTTGACAGCTCTACCTAATTGTCAATCCATGTTTCACATAGATCTTTTACTAAATTAATATACATATAAAGATTTTTTTAGTGTGTGTGTGTGTGTGTGTTTATATATATATATATATATATATATATATATATACTAACTAGGGTATGCCCGTGCCTGAAGGTACGACAAAAATTTCAAAAGTATGTAATAACAAAGTGGAAAAAAATTTCAAAATACGTAATCGCAAAACGACGAAAATTTTGTTCCCCGGCAAAACAAAGTGTAATTTAAAAAAATAGCCATTATATCCTTTGTTTATATGACTATTCTGCAAAACAGTAGTGGTAGTGTTCGTGATTGATAAAAAAAATTCATGTAGTGTCATGTTTATTTTAGTCAAGTTCATATTTGATTAAAAAAATATTGTGTTCTGCCACTTTTACTTTGGTCGTGTTCGAGATAAATAAACAATAATATTTCGTGTCGTGTCGCGTCGCGTTTATTTTGGCAGGAATCCTTTTTAGTTTATAAAAAAATATTTTGTATATTACCACTTTTTCTTGGATAGTATTCATGATTGGTTAAAAAATATTGTTTCATGGCGTGCCATATTATTTCGAGTCATGTTTATTTTTGCCAACTTTAATTTTTGTTAAAAAAAATATTTCGTGTTTTGTCACTTTTACTTGGATTGAGTTCGAGATAGGTAAAATATTATTTCATGTCGTGTTTATGTTAATCGTTTATAAAAAATATAGTTTATAATAAAAGTTCCGACAGAATGTTGTTCTATATTTTTGTTTGACATAATAATCATCAACATTTTTTTGATAAAAAGAATGTTTATTTTTTTAAATAAATCACATTTTTTTATTAACTTCCACTTTTATAAAAAATAATAATAATTTTTTTCCAAGATATTTAAAATTATTTTTCAAAATCGTATAAGATAAAATATATTTTGCGTTTTGTTCTACTTATATTTTTCTTTTTAAAAATATCCCTCACTTTATTTACAATATATTTTGTTAAGAAAAGTTTTAGTTTGAATCAAAGTTAAATTCAGTTAATTATATCATTTGGATGATGTGACACATTACTTTGAGTGTTACATTTACTAAAATAATTTGCAGAAAAGAACATCAAGCCAAGAGCCCTATTGCCTTGGGCGTTTTCCGATGATGGAAAATAAAAGTTATGGACATTAGGTTTAAGAGAGTGCTTACGTATAAAAGCATGTCAGTTGTTTCACTCTCCTTTTCAGTCTCATTCACTCTCCTTGTCAGTTGTTTGACACGTAAAGAAATTAACAAACTTCCAAGCTAGAAGTTAAGATAAACACTACCTTTAATGGATTCAAACTAATGTTCCTGCCTCCTTATTACTTCATTTGGCCTTATAAGGCCAAACCATCTTCCTGTCTCCTTATTTCTCTTTGTCCTGTAAGAACCTATCAGCGCAACCTTCTGATGATTCATACATAATATGAAATATTCAATGAGCCAAACTACTTTTAAAACAACAATTGATTATCTTAGTTTTCTTCCAAAGAACTCAAGTTACAAAACCACTTTTAGAAAGCTAGAAAACCACATCCAAAGAATTCAATGAGCAAAATCACTTTTAGACAGTAATTGTTTTTGTTACCTCGAGCCATGAGCTCATATTTTATTACGTAATTCAAGGGACTCTTGTCGAAATATTTTTTTCAACAACAATTTTTTAAAATAACTGTTTTTTAAGAAAACGCCTTTTTTAATTAACTTTTTTATTTAAAATCGTAAAAAAAAAATAGTATTACTTCAAAAAATAATAAAACCATTTTAATAAAAGACAGTTTTACTTAAAAAACTATTTTAATTAATAAAAACTTTTAAGTAAAAAAACTGATAGTTTTAAATAACTTTTTTCAATAAAACGTGTTCATTTTTTACTTTTAATTTTTTTTATTCCAGATATAAAATGCTTTTAAAACTTTTAATTAAAAACTATTTTAAAAAGCGGTTTTGATTAAAAAAAAGTTTAAACAATGTTTTCTAAAATTATATTAGTTGATAAAATTTTAATATTAATTTTAATAAAGATTTGGTTTGATTTACACAAACATTACAGAGATTTGGTTTGCTTTTAGTTTATTTTCTAAAGCTTAGTTTTTATAGCTTTCTAGTCCCTTTAGATCTTTTAGCCTTTGGCTAATGATCGACTATCATTAAAGGTTCTATCATCTATGGTAGAAGCAACAACTTGAATAGGTACTTTAGATCTTGTTAGGAGCAGTGAAACCCCGCTTAAAATAATAACGGGTGGCCAGCCCTATACTAAAATAATTAGGAATCTCAAGTGGATCATTCTCAGCATCAACTGACGAGACTAAAATAAATACGGCTAACTACCCATTACTACAAAAAGAGGGTGCCAAAAAAAGAAATTCTAAAACATACAATGCAATAACCGACCAAAAATATAACAACTACTGAATATGATAATGAGCACACCTGCGCTATATAAAAGAGAAGAGTACAACCATTAAAAATAAATAAAAAAATACCCGAATAAGCTGTCAGGTCACAGATAATACAACAGTCTGAGAAAAGAAATATAAAAGAAAATTCTACTACTACAACTTTTGGGTGTAAACTCGATGTACAAACTGAATCCTAGTCTAGATATACGAAAGATAGGATTCGACTATATCAAAATCCGAAAACAATCCGCTACTGCCAGAGCTTCCTCGAATGCACTGGATGGATAACATCAATGGCGTCCTTGCGGAGGGACACCTAAGATAATACAATATATATATATATATATATATATATATATATATATATATATAGAGAGAGAGAGAGAGAGAGAGAGAGAGAATATAAACGGGTCAGAGCCCGTGATGTGAAAACATTTTTAGTAAGTGCATTAAAATGCATAATAATTATAAATGCATTATAACATGATTAAAGTGGAGTCGCACTCTCCAGAAAATCCAACTCACCTCTCAACTAAAGCGCGTACCTAAACGTATGCACATGATCCTCAAATATCTGCCCAACACTAGCTAGGGCAAAAGTCTAAGCTACTCCCGAAATTTGTACTCAATTAAACTACCATCTTAAAACTTAACCATCCACTCCCAATTCTACCATAATCCCCAAATGTGCGTTGCTAACTTAACACATAAAATTATCATATACTTATTCTCTTACTAGAATTTCTCATATTCTAGCTATTTACATAAATGAGTTAATAGCATCGAATGCTAAGGACTAAACTTCTCCCAATTCTCAATATTGCACTGCGTTTCATGCGTGTGACGTCTTGCAAGCGAAATCCAAACAAGGAACCCCCGATACACTACTCCTTGACAGTATTGATTATCGAGATTCATTATTCCCTCAATGCATGACGCATACTTATTTAATACAGATATAAGTTAATTATTCCCAACTCTCAACTGTGCACTGCGTTTCGTGCGTGGGACGTCTCGCAAGCGAAATCCAAACAAGGAACTCCCCCGATACACTACTCCTTGGTACTGTCGATTGTCGAGATATACTAATATATAAAATCTGAGTACTAAGGACTAAACTTCTCCCCACTCCCAACATTGTACTGCGTTTTATGCGTGGGTCGTCTCGCAAGCGAAATCCAAACAAGGAACCCCCCCGATACACTACTCCTTGACAATGTTGGTCGTTGGGGTCCATTATGCCCTCGGTACCCAAAGTAATATATACTCATTTTGATATATACGTTTCATGTTCACGTTAATATTCATCACAATTTAGTCCGGATAAAATCTCCCGGAATGAGATTCAATCAATATTCTTATGTCTCTTTACACTAGAGACATATATATATATATATATATATATATATATATATATATATATATATATATATATATATATATATATATATATATATATATATATATATATATATATATATATATATGATAGCTCATAATCATATACAAATAATATACTATTCACACAAGTATAATAACCATCCCAACGAGCTATAACTCGAGGATGCAGTTTCTCAATGATATCATCTTCCAGGGAATCGCTCACATAACATCCTGGGTACCAACGGTCGGAATCTCACACCGCCTTGGTAAAAAATAAAATGACAACGTATGGGAAGCGATCATAGTTGCTCCCCGAAAGTGAGACGAAACATACCCACGACATCTCACCCCTAATAAAAGTCACACAATAATAATGGACGCTATGACCTGGGGACTATACGCTCCCTGCTCCTCAAGCCAGGGGCCTCACCCACATCGCGCAACTTCCCATGATAGCATAGAGGGGGTATGCTTCACGTAAATATATATATCATATACACTAGATATACGTATACCATCACATCATATAAATGTATACCATCACACAAGGTATATATATCACACCATATAAGTATACATACTCTTATTACGCTCATATGCGTAACTGAAAATAATTTCATTTATATAAGTATATTTTATTTCGCTCAATATACTAACCGTTGCTAACTCGCACACTTTCTCACTTGAAGCTCGCCCATTGCTTCTATTTGGATGAATAATCTCCCAATTCAATTAGGGTTGAGGATAATCTCTATATTCGTATGCACATCGATCAACATTCGTTATTCTCAATTCATAATATGGTTCAATTGATCATATGAACCATTAACGTTATCACATTTGTGATTCAATCCAAAAATCCAATATCAGTAAGTGCATCCTACCCCTCTCTTATAGACCCATAATTATCTCCAAATCAAAATCTCCATAATAGCGGGCTTTCCCACTAGTCTGTACGATAATCTCTAATCGGTATTCTCTCGAAATAAGTCAATATGACTCCAACAATTTCATCATAAGGAAAACTCCCCAAAAGTCTCCAAAACATATTTCTCATAACTTTTGTGAAGGTTCCCAATCGATAAATCCAAACTAAACGGAACGAAACTCACCCTAGAAAAACATCCCCAAAACTGCCCTGTTTTCGAATCGATTCGGGCCCAATCCGAATCGATTCGGTTCAAAATACCTGGGCATCTGTCTTAGGCCGAATCGATTCAACTTTGGGTCTGAATTGATTCGGTCACTCAGACCTGGGAATCTGGAACATTCCGAATCGATTCGGGTTAGGGGCCGAATCGATTTGGGCTGTTCAGAAGCTACGAAAATGGTAATTTTTCTCTAAAAGACAAAATCCCAAAAATCCTATTTATCATCTTCTCACCATTTCTCTTCAACCCAAACATATATAAAACATCAAAACTCATTATATAACTCAACCTAACTAATTTTATACCCTCAAACCCATATATACACCTCAATTGCAAGATTTACCCAAAATCTAGGTTTTGACATTTTAAACCCAAAATCCATAAATTTATCCACAAATCATGAAATAAAAGATCCACAAGAATTATTTAGCAAGTTTAATCACTTGCCTCAAAGTTGTAGAGGTTAAATCTTCCTCGAAATCACGGATTGGCCGGAATCTCCAAGCTTTTCTCCTTTTTCTCTTCTTCTTTTCCTCTTCTCTCTCTCTCTCTCTAGGGATTTCTCTTTCTCTTAAGTGAGAAAGGCTTCTCACGTAGGGTTTTAAGCCTTAAATCCAAGATACCCAACTTTAAATGATAATACACACTTTAAATGACTCGGTTACTCCAATTCAAGTCAAACGAACTTAAAAATATTTCGGAACCCAAATAAGACCCAAGTACAGTCATTTCGACTATCTTGACCCTTCTGGAATCAACTGCACACTCAGAATCATCATTCGAATTACTTTCTAACATCCTCAAATTTTGACCTCAAATGCCAATTTAATAATTTTCCAATTAAATAATATTTATTTCTCCACAAAATAAATAATTTATTAGTCCAAAAATCTCGGGGTATTACAGTTTAGCTGTCCGATTGTACCCACTTGCATAGTAAAGATTGAATAGGTTATGTCATCATTAAATAATACGAATCTTCAAAGATTTGATATTTTATAGTGTGTATATAATATGTGCACTACCTATGGCCCCGCGACTTGCAGTGTACTAAATTCCAAATGTTAGTTATATATCTCCTTGGGCTCCCATGAGTTTTTAGAAATTCCTGTTCGATATAGGTTGTGGTAGTGCAAACGCACAGTAATTTTTTTTGCTTTTGTCCTATAATTTTTTTTATTGTCATGTAGCATACCTCGGTAGTAGATTTATAGATTGTGCCACACATGCTTAATTACTTTATATACTTTAGACAGAAGTTGTACTCTTATCAACCAATGTTGATAATTCTCAGTCTAAAATAAATCAGATACACTATAAAAAGTATAACATACAATATAAAAAAAATATTATCATCAAATCTAATATTTTTAATTGCAAAAATAAAAATGGATCTTACCAAACATCTGCTTCGTGAATACTGATTAGAAAACAAAAACAGTATCTATAAATAAAATTATAAATAATGCCACGCCTATTAAATTTTTAACAAACAAATATTGTTGTGATCAATAATGACAGTTAAATAATAAATAAAAATGACACTAATAACATGAGTTTTCTTTAATGGATGAAAAAACAAAGGAAAAAGTAGAAAGTCTTAATTCCAAATGTTAGTTAACACTTTTTTCGCTTCACAACTTTCTCAACATCGCCCATAAAATGAAAACATAAATAAACAAAAACAGCATATGTGAGCATAATTAACTCATGACCATTCATTGCAAAACATTCTTCATGGAAAATAATGCACAAAAATAATAACTAATATCTAATACATTATAGCCACGTCCACCAAAACCCATATTAATAATCACCAATTCTAACAGCAGATGCAACAACTAAAAAGAAATAGAAAGATTATAACTAAGAAATAACAGTTGAAGCATTACCAACATACATGAAAAAGAGCCACGAAATAGCATCTAGAGAGAGAAAGAAAGAGAATAAAAATAACATAAATAAACCTAGTGGATACCCGTGGCTGAAGGCACTGTGAAAATTTTCAATGTGCTAAATTTTTTCATAAGAAAAAAAATTGAATAAACGTTAAAGAATGCATTGGTTACACTCGTGCCGGTGGCACGGTTATAACTTTATTCAAGATTATTTGTGTTTGTGGCACACCAAATTGCGGTTAAAATTGAAAAAAAAAATGCACTTACATATCGCATATGATATCTAAATATATTGAAAGGGTTGGAACTATTGTAAATTTAATCTAGTGTATTGGTTGACATAGTTAAAAATTCTAGGGTGTACCCATCTTTACAAACAAATGATCAGATTGTCACTAACCATAAGCATGTCCCTTTCTTTATGGAGTGAGGGGTCTTTTCATTACACCATAAAATATTGCTTTCAAGATAAGTGATTTAAGAGTCAGGTAAACCCATCTTTTTAAAATTCGCATAGTCTGATCATTATCCAAAGATGCATGTCTTTATCAAATAATACAAAAAAAAAATCAAGAAGCAAATTTTTACCTTCTACCTGTAAATATAAAACCCATATATATAAACATTAACCCAGCTAAAAATTAAAACGGCTCTTACCAGCAACCTTAAATAAATACAACAAATCTCTTAATAATACCAACTCCCAAATTTACTTGTCACAGAGGATCAATAAGCACACTATAAATACCGATAAGCAAATTCATACTACTGTAACTAATTTGTAGTTGAAATAATCTATGTTCCAATATTGCCACAATATCCCCTCTAAACTGTCCAAGTAAACTGTTTGCACAAATATTCAGTGTGTGCACTCGCGCTAGGACATCTAAAATTCAGTTGAGAGTAGTAAAACATTAAAGAACATGTTTAAGCTTCATGTCCCTACCTGAGTTTCTACTTTACTAAGCTTACGGTTCAAATTTCCTCAAACCATAAAATGAAACCTATATACAAAGAAACCTCCCAAAAATACATATCAAAGAAACCTCACAAAAAAATCTTCACAAACTGTGAAACCCATTAAATAAAAAATAAAACGGAGATACAAAAACCATAAGCCAAACACTCGAAATTTTGCTGTAGGATATGATATTAGGCTCCCCCTGTTACTGATGTATTCTTTAACTCACAACGGGAAGCTGCAGTTCTACCGTAGTTCGAATCTGTAACTTACACATGAAGCTCATCAAAATGAGACAATTGAAGGAAGGAAAAAAACAGTGAATAAACAATCAAAAGGGGGTGCATCTAACAATAAACAGAATAAATATTCATAAACCGAATAAATAAATATTCGTAAAGATTCGTTTGAATAAATAACCCCACAATTTCACCTAGGGGTGTAAGCGGTACGGTTTGGTCGGTAAATATTAGATATCAATATCAAAACCAAACTCTAGATGGTAAAACCAAATCGTACCAGTTTACCACCTGGTACACCAAAATCAATACCAAAACCAAACCAGCTGGTATTTCGGTTATTTCGGTTTTTTTCTGGTTTCGGTAAATTCTGGTTTTTTCTGGTTTCGGTAAATTCTGGTTTTTTCTGGTTTCTGATTTCGATTTTTTCTGGTTTCAGTAAACAACACTAAAAATCCCAAAAAACCAAAAACAAAACCAACCAACTTTTTTAAATATTAAAACCAAAACCAAAACCAACTTTTTTCTGGTTTTGGTAAATTCGGTACAGTAATTTTGGTAAATTCGGTACGATTTTTTCTGGTTTTGGTAAATTCGGTACGGTATGGTAATTTCGGTACGGTTTTTTCTGATTTCAGTAAATTCGGTACGGTAATTTCAGTAAATCGATTTTTTAAATATTAAAACTAAAACCAACTTTTTTGCGGTAATTTCGGTTTCGGTAAGACTGGTTTCTGATATTTTAATATATGAAACCAAAACCATTTTTTTCGGATCAAAACGGTACGGTAAAAAACCGTACCGCTTCCACCCCTAATTTCACCTAAACTCACCCATGATTTCAGCCACGATTTCAGAAAATATAACCCCACAACTTAAACTCCCAAACTCACTCACGATTTCAAACTCATACAAAGAAAGAAAGGTCAGATCTACAAAAATAATACAGTAAAACCATAGATTAAACAAAAAAAAATACAGACAAAAACAACTCTACTCAATTTTTTGTCTCCAACATTGATGAGGGTGTTTTCAAATTAAAATAAAAAAAAAGGGGATTATTACCTCCACAACATTGATGAGGGTGGTAGGAGCGACCGCAATCCAAAGTATGGGAGAGAGATCGTGACGGAATGGGTTTTGGTGTCGCCGAGAAGAGATAAGTGTTTGCTCTGTCCGATTTTGTTGTTGTAGCTTAGGTTAAGAGAGAGAGAGAGAGAGAGAGAGAGAGAGAGTTGGTGTTTTTAGGGGTAAAGTAATTAAGGGTAGGATCATAGAATAGTTGGTACAGTACAATACAGAAGTACTTTTCTGCTTGCGTTACCAAAATACCCTCTTTGTTTGAATCAGAAGTCAAAATTTAAGGAGTAAATGAGCAGGAAAGCGAGTTTCAATGGATTAAAACTGTAAATGTCATATAAATTAAAAAAATTAGGTGTGATGAGTTGTAGAGCTTATAGTGTGAATTCTGCTATCATCTTCCATTTAGTGTCTTGTTGGCTTTGATCTGAACGGAGATGTCTTAGAAACTTATGAATAGTGAAAACACCATTGCTCATTATTTTATATATATATGTGATTTAATTGTAATTAGCATACATAAAAAGGGCATTTATGTATGCATAAATTAAACGGGACAAAGCGATTTTAATTAAATTAACTCTTAACCCGACTGAACACATTTAAAACACGAAACACTGGTCATAAACAATGACAGATTATTAAAATAAACCTACACTAGTACTACTAGTCTACAACATCACAAGATGCAAAAACATAACAAATCCAGAATTCAAACAGAGATAACAGAACCAGAAATGGACATTTACTACTCAACATCCCCAACCTCAGTCCCGGGTCCCCCCACATTTCACCCACCCATCACTATTACTACTAACTATAACTCGGTGGCCCAAAAACTAGATAGTTTTCAGACTCTCCCAGTAAAAATCATGCTCGCCAAATACAAAAGCAAACAAGAAACAACAATTTCCCATATCCCAGTACCCTCCCTCTCACATTTCCTCCATCCCTTCTTCCTCCTCCTCGTAATCCCCTTCCTCGTCAGCCGTGGCATCCTGATACTGCTGGTACTCGGACACAAGATCGTTCATGTTACTCTCAGCTTCAGTGAACTCCATCTCGTCCATCCCTTCACCCGTATACCAATGCAAGAAAGCCTTTCGCCTGAACATGGCAGTAAACTGCTCACTCACCCGCCTGAACATTTCCTGAATGGACGTCGAGTTCCCAATAAAGGTTGACGCCATCGAAAGGCCTCTAGGAGGAATATCGCACACGCTCGATTTCACATTGTTTGGGATCCACTCCACAAAGTAAGATGAGTTCTTGTTTTGGACGTTGATCATTTGTTCATCAACTTCTTTGGTGCTCATTTTGCCCCTGAACATGGCCGAGGCAGTGAGGTAACGGCCGTGACGGGGATCGGCTGCACACATCATATTCTTCGAGTCCCACATTTGTTGGGTTAGCTCAGGAACTGTGAGGGCGCGGTATTGCTGGGACCCACGAGAGGTGAGAGGAGCAAAACCCACCATGAAGAAGTGGAGACGAGGGAAGGGGATCAGGTTTACTGCGAGCTTTCGGAGGTCAGAGTTGAGTTGACCGGGGAATCGAAGGCAGCAGGTTACACCACTCATGGTTGCGGAGATCAAGTGGTTCAAGTCCCCAACTGAAACAAGTTACAATATAAGAAAATAAAAAAAGGGACAGTATTTCAATAACCAGTAAGATCCACATTTTAGACAGTATTTCAATAACCAGTAAGATCCACATTTTAGACAGTATTTCAAGATATAAAAATAATTTTATTAAGCTGTATTAATTAAAACTCAAATCTGAGCAACTAAATAGACTAGTTGACACAATTTACCACAAGTGATATTATAATTATTATGCTTTACACTATAAGTTACACACAATTGACTGAACATAGCTTTGCAACTTAATAATTCATGATGGCAAAGTGTCATCACACAATTTACAATTGGTCTTGGGTTCGAGAAGGGAGCAGCCTCTCCATATATGGGGGTAAAGTCAACCGACATTTGCCTCTCCCAAACCTGTAGTAAAGCGGATGCTTTATGCACTGAATACGGCCTTTTTTACATTATGGTCACTGCCCATGGAGTAGTGTGTTTTTACAGCATAATTGAATACATGACTGTCTAACAATAAGATATTCTATATATATGTCAGTTTCATAGGCTAGACACCTTCATTTGGAATTCATTATTGAAGACAAAGTGGAACCCACATTTAGTTGGGACTTTTGTACAAAACCCCAAGTGGCAGTCCTAAATTTAAACAATAATTAAATCACCCACTTCGTATTGTCTAGGATCAGCTTACAGCAATTACAATATGCGACGACAATAAATTCAAATTAATACAAACACGAAACATTGAAATTTAATCAATTGGGCCCACAACACATTGCTTGTAACCTACCAAATCAGCAGGCCCAACATAAATTAAACCAAATATATGATTGTGTTCATACATTACAACTGCTTGGTAAGTTTCAATACACACTGCATCATTCGTCACATTGGCCTACTTAAACTATCTGACTTCAAAAACATACCAGGTAGCAGCAAGTTAATAACAGGTAAAAAGTGCGTTTAACTTCCACGCTATACCTCAAAGTTTAATTAATTAAAGTGATGAGATGATTTTTTTCCATCTATTTTTCCCTTAGTATGAATAACAAATCAGGCAATTAGGAAAGGACAAGGCAAGTAAAAACAAATGTCAGGTATACTTACAGCTAGGAGTGGTAAGCTTGAGAGTCCTAAAACAGATGTCATATAAAGCTTCATTATCCAGCACCATGCATTCATCTGCATTCTCAACTAGCTGATGAACGGATAGGGTGGCATTGTATGGCTCAACCACAGTATCTGAAACCTTTGGTGATGGGAACACAGAGAATGTGAGCATCATCCTGTCAGGGTATTCCTCCCTGATTTTTGAAATCAGCAATGTACCCATCCCAGAACCTGTTCCTCCACCAAGGGAGTGGCACACTTGAAACCCTGCAAAAAAGAGGATACTTCAATATAAATATATACACCTGACCTGCTTACATAAAAAGTATAAAAACATGCATCCTCTCATCTCCAGTCACTTCAATGGGAAAAAAACGAAAACTTTGAAGTGAGAAAACAGCAATAACTCAAGTATAACTCAAACTCAAAACCATGATTAACCTTGCAAACAATCACAATTTTCCGCCTCCTTTCTGACAACATCAAGAACAGAATCAATAAGTTCGGCCCCCTCCGTGTAGTGTCCTTTAGCCCAATTATTTCCAGCACCAGACTGACCAAAGACAAAGTTATCGGGTCGGAAAATCTGGCCATAGGGACCCGTCCTAACACTGTCCATTGTGCCAGGCTCGAGATCCATGAGCACAGCACGAGGAACGAACCTCCCACAAGAAGCCTCGTTGTAGTACACATTGACACGCTCAAGTTGCAAATCTGAACTACCCACATACCTTCCTGTTGGATCTATACCGTGTTCATCACATACAACCTCCCAGAACTTTGATCCAATCTGGTTTCCACACTGTCCACCTTGAACATGAAGGATTTCTCTCATTTTCACCTAAAAACACAAACACAAAATTCAATCAAAAATACTCCCTCCCTCCATCTCAAATTAATAATCTTGCAATTTGGTCCATCCAAATGAATCGTCATTTTGTCAAAATAGTATATGAACGTAGGTGAGAAATTAAAAGATGTAGTAACAGGGGTGATCAGAAATGTACCTGGTAGAATAGAATAGAAGAGCGATGTAGAGAGAGAGTGTAAGTGGGGAAACCTCTCTACCCGAAACACTAATTATATACAGTCCCCAGGGTGAGATCTGAAGGCTCAAAATGTTTCCCTCCTATTTCTCATCCCACCGTTTGATGGCTGGAAATGACGGTCAGGATGAAATCCTATAAGGGTGATGAGTGAGTTCTAAGTTTTTAAATTTCACAAGTATTTTAGTGACGGATCTACCCTTTTGTGAAATGACCATAGTTTCCTTGGACCGTATTGACTTGTCTCCCACAACTACTCTCTCTATACTCGATTTGAGTTTATTTTTTGCCACTAAAACTAAGACATCTCCGCCTCAGGCATCCACAATGGCTCCTCTAATTCCATTGTGGAGCCTCTACTTTGATGATTTTTGATTCACAATGGGTGACATAAATTATATAATTTGGAGGGGAGTTGCTTATTGTCTCATAAGTATAGAGAAGGGATAACGAATCCTGTTGATAGTAGAGGCGGAAAACATTTGTCCGCCCCATATCAAAAGGACAACTGTTGTCCGACCCATGACCAGAAGGACAACAGTTGTCCAGAAGGACAACAGTTGTCCGTCCCACACCATATTTAAATCATTTTTTGTGCAATGGCTAACTTGGCACATAGGTCAGGGGCAAGACTTTTGTCCATTTGCCCAGGCGCAAGAATGTTTCCCGCCCCACACCCATTTTTAACGAATTTGCATTGCGTCACTCACCCGTTAACTCATCCCATAAATCCATAAATTTATGAAATTCCATTGTGTATGGCATCATTCTTCCAAAATGATTTGCCAAAATAGGTAAGGGTACAGCCAAAGTAGCTTAAAAAATTGAACTAACACTCCAAATTTTTGTCAATCAACAATATTATCCTTTACTCTTTATTTTTTATCTTTTATCCTCACATCAAAACCCTTTTAATAAATAAATACAATTTAAGCAAAAAAAATTTATTTAACTTTAAATAACAATTATTAACAACTTAATCATTAATTGATTTATACTTTAGTGCTTACTTATTTTTGTTACTAAATATTAATACGGTCCAGTTAAAATGCCACACGACACGAAATCTTATTTTTTATCTAACAAAAACACAACTCAAATAAAAGTGACACGACACGAAATTTATTTTTATTTTTTTTATGTTACACGAACACGAAATATTTTTTTACCCTAACACGAATACAATCCAAGTAAAAGAGACACGAAATATTATTTTAATTTATTCACAAAAACAGAAATCCGACCGAATAAAAATGCGATACAATACGAAATCTTTGTTTTACGAAACTCAAATATGGCCAAGTAAATGCGATACAACAGGATTTTTTTTTCCAAATACAAATAATAATTTTTTTTACCAAATGCAAACACAATTAAAATGCGACACAATACAAAATCTTTTTTTTATCAATATGGTCAAGTAAAAGCAATACAACATAATTTATTTTTATTTTTTTACTAAACAAAAATACGATCCAATGTGGTGTGGTATTTATGTTTTACTTCGATCGTGTTTGTGTTTGTGCGCGGTAAAAAAAATCGTGCTTTTTAGAATTTATTTTTTTAGAACTTGGTATCTCCATAATTATTTCTTTAGACTTTATTAAATTTTTCCTTGTTTTTTAAACATTTTTTTAGTTTGGTATATTAAATTTTTCCTTGTTTTCCCCCCAAAAAAACTATTTTCCCAAACCTCCGTAAATTAACAAACACATTATTTAATTTTGTAAATTAATATTGGCGGTTTGTGAAAATAGTTTTTTTCTTTTCTGTAAATTAATTTTTTTAACGATTCTTTTAAATAACCAAGACAAACTGCCAGTATTATTTAAATAACGGTTTGGGAAAATTTAAGTTTGTTTCCTGTAAATTAATTATATTTAATGATTCTTTTTAAATCAGTTTTTTTAATCTTATTTTTTTAGGAAATTCACCACAAACCGACAATATTATACTAGACAATTAAATTATTAGGTTTTTTGGCTTTAGTCCCATCAATAAAGATGTATTTAGGCTTCACTCCCATGTGTTTTTAAAATTGTAAAAAGTCCCATAAGCACCAAAAACTGCCTATAACTTCCCTATAACCACCCGTCCTTCTTTTTGTAGACAATGACACTTGTTCCATATAGGACCAACAACTAAAAAAATAAAAACATGGGGGTGGTGACAAATAAATCATTATAAATAGAACTAAATGCTTAAGATCCCTAAATTATACCGGACAATTATGAAAGTAATTATTTTTTTTTTGATAAATTCACCACAAACCGCCATTACAGTTATGAAAAGTAATGTTTGTGTTTGATAAATTACATCGAATCGTGTTTGTTAAAAAAATCATGTTGTATCGCTTTAACTTGCCCATTTTGATAAAAAAAAATATCGGTTTTGTTCGTGTTAAGTTAAAAAAATATTTTGTGTTGTATTCAACTTTCATTGTATCGTGTTTGCATTTGATAAAAAAAATTATATCGTGTCGCTTTTACGTGGGTCGTATTCGTGTCAAGTAAAAAAAAAATCATGTCATTTCATATTTTAATTTGGTGATGTTCTTATTTGGTTAAAAAAAGAATTTGTATATATATATATATATATATATATATATATAGGGAGAGGTTCACAAGTGGACCAAAAGAATGGACTTTTTAATGGACCTTAACAAAAAAATACATAATAACACATTAATTTTAATTCCTATAGTGTAATTGGTCCGCGCCAGCGGCACCAAATACGCGTGTCGATCGATCCCCCACCCATATATATATATATATATATATATATATAGGGAGAGGTTCACAAGTGGACCAAAAGAATGGATTTTTTAATGGATCTTAACAAAAAACACATAATAACACATTAATTTTAATTCCTATAGTGTAATTGGTCCGCGCCAGCGGCACCAAATACGCGTGTCGATCGATCCCCCACCCCCCACACGCCCCCCACCCACCCCACCCCACCCCCACCCCCACCCTCCCACCCCCATGGCAGCCCTGCTGTCATAAGGGTTGCCACAAGGGCTGCTATGGTGATGGTGGTGGTTGGGGGGTGGGGGGCGGTGGGGGTGGGTGGGGTGGGGGGTTAGCGGGGTGAAGGTGTGGTCTCGGGTGCCGCTGGCGCGGACCAATTACACTATAGGAATTAAAATTAATGTGTTATTATGTATTTTTTGTTAAGGTCCATTAAAAGGTCCATTCTTTTGATCCATTTGTGAACCTCTCCCTATATATATATATATATATATATATATATATATATAGTCAGACTCTTCAACATACCTCATTAAAAATACCTATTTTTTTAAAATAATAAAAAATAATTGGGTTGATATTTTATATATGGGTTCATGATATTTCAATGTGTCCCTATAAAAATATTCAGCTCAAAATAATGTGTTTTGTTATTTTTGAAAATTTGGCAAAAAAAACTAACAGTTTTAAAGGGTGAATAGTGTCAGTTTTTTGACCTATTTTTTAAAAATGATAAAAAAAATTATTTTCAGTTGATTTTTTTTATAAGGGTACATTGAAATATCATGAACACATATAAAAATTATCATGTCAAAATTATTCTTTTTACTATTTGAAAAAATGGGTATATTTATAGGTATGTTGCTAGGAGATATGTTGGAGCGCTTGACTGTGTGTGTGTGTGTGTATGTGTGTGTGTGTGTATATATATATATATATATATATATATATATATATATATATATATATATATATATATATATATATATATATATTAAATGGGCATACACCAAATCATCCATCAAACATTTTTTAATACACGTTTAGTCAAAGTCTTTTAATTTCATTTCAAAATGCCCCTCACCGTATAAAAACACTCAATGTGTGCTACTAGCGCGGACCTTTAAGAATAAGATAATATTGGTTAAATAGATGTTTGAGGAACTTTTTGAAACAAAATAAAAAAACGTGAACTAAATGTGTAATAAAAAATATTTTAGAAACTTTTTGATCCTGTATTAAAATATAAAGCTAGAGAAATATCCATAATATTATGAGTTTAAAAATTTTGTTAACAGATTTTTTTTTCCTTATTGTTGGAAAAAGATGGAGAGGTTTCTTTTTACACCATTAAAGCTAGTTTCGTCATTTATCAATTTTTTGGAGTGTCTTCAGATTTCACTGGAGTGCGGATAGCCCTGCCCAATAAGTAAATGTTATTTTTTGTTCATCAAAATTGCACGCAAATAAAAAGCAATAAGTAAAAAAAAAAATGGCAAAAATGCTTCCACCACACGACAATCTAATAGCCAATTGTAGCTGGAAAAATAGAAAGATACTAGAAAAATGTAAAAGGACTAGATGACAAAAAATGCTCGCACAGCAATCCACTTATGCGCGAGCATAATTTTGTTACATCCGAGTTTTACAATCGTAAATGGTATTTCATTCGCTTTGTAGAGCCACAATCACAATTTGGGAAAGCAAAAATATTATTTTGTAAACTTCCTAATTTCTTTAGAGATGGTCTAGCAATCACTAAAATGATATTTCAATTAAAAAACCAACAAGAAAAAAAGGTATCAATACACTCCCATATCATAAATTTTTCTGTAAATTCTCTAAGCATGTTTCAATGCTCAAATTTTCATTTTCGATTTTATTCTCACACTTACCATAATCCCGAGGTATATAGTGAGGTGGTTCACGTACTCTAGGGTATATCAAATGGCTTCCACACATAACCATTAATAATTGCCCTCATAAGCAAGATGTAATCGTGGAGTCATGCGAAAGGCGAGAACCTACCTACCCTTTACCTGAGTAAAACATCGTATAAGTGTCTTCCCTATGACACTCATATCGAGTTTGTTGGTTTTAATGCAAAACTCTACCAAAATTTCGAGTAGTCATACCACCCCATTTCAACATCGAGCCCTCACCCTATTTTTAAAACAAGATAACATTGGCTTTTAAGAATAAAAATGCAAGCCTCGAACTGAGTCCAACTATTTAAGTCCCCAAGGAATATCTTCCATTTGTTGGTAATTAAAACTCCAAGTTTCTACTATTAACCACATTATTAATCATGTTGATGACCCTTATTATTATGATATGGGCCTGATGTTATCCTGTGATGCCCTGCCTAATTAAATATCGGGTGATCAGTCCTATATCAAATTAAAACAGGTTTCTCATCTGGTTCATTCTTAGCATCACTGTCGAAAACTTTTTAAAACATTACTAACCACCTAGTATTCAAAAAGTCGATGTCAAAATTTTAATCTTTTTATTTAACAATCAACAACAACATAACATTATTACATAAATACATCCCATGCAATAGTAATATAAATCCATCCACAATATAAAAGACTGAAATGAAATAATACCAAATAAACCATCAATTACAAAATTAATTATAAAGTCCAACCTGAATAAAAGTCTGAATACAAGGTCTGACTATCGTAAATGAAATAACTTTGGGCAAGATGCCTGGATAAAATACTGCCCTGCACCCCTACACTAGGAGTGAAGTAACTGAATCGCCTAAGTCCAAATCCAGCAAGCATCCACTAGTGTTGCAGCTACGCATCCCTAGAATAGATCATCCTGTTTGGCGTCTCTGTAGCTGGATACCTAAAATATTTTGGAAAAAGGTTTTGCAAGTACGGGTTAGAGCCCAAGTAAAA
The DNA here is from genome assembly GCA_949130495.1 of Sambucus nigra. NCBI lineage: Eukaryota > Viridiplantae > Streptophyta > Magnoliopsida > Dipsacales > Adoxaceae > Sambucus > Sambucus nigra. The sequence continues at coordinate 132,416,817 of OX422216.1, read as the reverse complement.
ATCATTTAAAAACATTTAGCAAGTACTTAAATAAAAGTTTAAATGAACAATTATTAGATACACATGTTAGGTTACGAACACTCCCTTGAGTTCCTCATCTCTCATCTATAATGCGTACCTAACGTTTGCTACTCAACCCCACCTAGTCAATTCTAGCCAATCTAACTAGGCAGCCAGTATCTAATAAACCCAAATCAATCTAGCTCCTCTGTATCGCCCATACAGTATGCTATCGAATACCCTTAATAATTAACATCTCTCATGTGTTATTATTAAACCCCAGTTACCCTTTCTATGACGGTTATTGTTCAAGCTTTATCATTTAAGTTTCTCTAATTAAACTTTATTTTAGATATTCACTAACTATCTTCCTACTATTCACACATTAGTAGCTTCATCATCATATAGATATACCATATCTAAGCTCCCTACTAATTATTCTTTAGTAGATTAATTTTTCTTTTAGATACATACTATCTCGCCTCTCTACTAGCACACATAAGTAGATTATTCGTGTTGTATATATTTTACACACCATATATACTATAAGTACACACTCTGCAATTATATTCCTGTATCACACATTAAGGGCTATTGGTTCGTAATGTTACCCCGACCCCAATAGTTAATCCATATACATTGGTTCGGAATGTTACCTCAACCCAATATTCAGATTAATTTTAGTTTAGATATGCACAACTAACTAGTTTGAAATCATAAGTCTGCTACCCATAACTCATAGCGTCCACCCGTATTTTCACGCAAATATATTTATTAAATATATATCCATTTCTCTTTAAGATGGGCAAGGCTTTTCAAATTTTAGGATTAAGTGTTCACGTACTTAAGTCAAATAAGATTTCACTATCTTTCTCGTCCACTGATTTCACACAGTAGATAATTTCACAAGTATATATATATTCACACTTTATTATATATATATATATATATATATATATATATATATATATAGAGAGAGAGAGAGAGAGGCAGGCTCCTGTGCACACTAAGTTTGCACACTAACTTTGCACATTACCTTTTAAAAGTGGTAAAAAAAATATTTTTGAGTTGATTTTTTTGTGTGATATTTAAACATTTCAAGGAACCCATATAAAAAAAATCAGCTCAAAAAAACTTTTTTTGCTATTTTTAAAAAATCGGTCAAACTTTCGCAGTTTTTAAGCCCTTTAAAAACTGCGAAAGTTTGACCGATTTTTTAAAAATAGCAAATAAAGTTTTTTTGAGCTAATTTTTTTTATGTGAGTCCGTTGAAATGTTAAAATATCACATAAAAAAATTGGTGTGCGCCAGCACTAAGTTTACACACTTTTAAAAGGTAATGTGCAAAGTTAGTGTGCAAACTCAGTGTGCACAGGAGCCTGCCTCTCTCTCTCTCTCTCTATATATATATATATATATATATATATATATAACACGGCACCTCCCAGACTCAGCTGCGGTGCATACTGTAAAACATATCAAAGGTATATATATTTATCATCCATTATATATATACTAGTACGGCACCCCTAGGCACAGTTGAGGTGCATGCATACTCTGCTATCATATTCGGGTACATTTCTCGCTGTACAGGGGACTATTGGTTCGACTTCTCTCACGAACCCTATATATCAAATCACACATATTGAAGGTGAACATAGTTCCAAGTCAATGGGCTACGCACGTACCTACGCACCCATATGACCGTCAACACTATCATGCTCACTGATAGCCCGTACCTAGGTTCTATGTTCTAGTGGTGCGAATCAAAATCCCCCCGAAGGTTTCTCAAGATATGATCGTCCACAACGCGCAACCTCCACTCGATAGCAAGCAGCATAGGTATGTCATACACATAATAAATCAAATTATAGATATTTTCTCCACGTATATATCAATAATATCAATAGGGCATACGCACATCACATATCACAAGCCTCATACGTAGTATATTTATATCCCGAATATCCCACGTATTAATGTATTATTACTTTAATCATATTATAGGTATTCACTCCACCTATATATATATATATATATATATATATATATAACAACAATAGGTCGTACACACATCCCATATCACAAGCCTCATACGTAGTATATTTATATCCCGAATATTCTACGTATTCCATAATTTATAACTTCGTTTATTACGTATGTTCCCAAGTATTTCTCACCACTCAAAGGGTATCCTTTATTCCACATATAATATCATAAGGTAAACTCTATACCCCCTACTGATCTAAGTCCTCGTTCCTCTCGAATTCTCATAACTCGAATTATCCTTCAATTTAGATTTTTCCTCTCTATTAATCCAAATTAATTTAGCCCCTAAACTTCCCTCGTAGGTCATGCCTAAAACCCAAACTAGGCCTACTGGTGTTGCAATATAATTATCTTATATTATAAATTAAATCCCACAAATGAATTCCGAATGATTTCCAAATGTCCTAAACAAAAAGGAAATTATTGGCCAAAGCTGGGGAACCGAATCGATTAGAAACTTTTATGGCAGATTTAACACCCTGTAGTAAAATATCATTTACTCCCTCTACAGAACTCCGATTGACCTTATTCAATTCTCATTTTAGATCTAAAATATAGATATTTCCATAAATGTATGGATATCACTCTAATTCTAAGTACAATTGAAATGGCATACGTTTAAGTTACGTCAAAAATTCTGGCAGATTACTATGCTGGCAGATCAAACACCCTATAGTAAAACATCGATTACTCCCTCTACAGAACTCCGATTAACCTGATTCAAAGCTCATTAGAAAGCTAAGACATAGAAATTTCCATTAATGTATGGATATCACTATAAATCAAAGCACAATTAAAATGGAATACGTTTAAAGTTACGTTAAGAATTTTGACAGATTTACATCTTGTGTTCATCAATTAAACCCTAAGTCATTCAAGATTTATGTTCTTCAATCAAGAACCCATCAAGATTCAATCTTAATCATCAAATATATTTTAATATCATTTTATCTTCACATAGAGATGAATTTCCAATGAAAAGTTTACACAAAAACATCAAAGATTCAACCCAAGAATCAAATTCTCCTTTAATTAACATAAAACCGTAATTTTCTCATGTTCATCAACTTTATAAATCAAGAACTCAGATTTCTATCTTATTAATCAACCCAAACCCACTAATTTTGTATTATCATCATTAAGGAACATCTCTATATGCATTCCTACTTTAGTTTATGAATTAAACCCTCCCAAATTCATATAAAACTTCCAAAAATATGAAATCAAACCCTATACCACATGGGTATTATAACATGATTGATATAAATTGTCATTTAAATACTTTCCTCTCAATAAAAGGTCTGAAATTCGTTGATAAGATAGTGTGGTGGTTCTCCCCTCGCTCCATTCTTGATTTCGTTGCGTTCGAGGCAAAAAACTGTGTAGGAAGCTTGGTTCTCCCCTCCTCTTCCTCTCCTATGGATTCTATCCCTTTTGATTTGTGTTAAACTTATCCCCTATCTATAATGGGAAGATATACACTTAAAATTTTCGGAGTTTTCTAAATCCCAAACTCTCGAATGATCGAACTGCCCTTAAACGGTGCCGGGATGGTCTAAAATCGTCCCGGGACCCAAACTATACACCCGAGTACATTTTTTCGACTATTTTGACCCTTCCGGAACCAACCGTGACCTCAAAATCACCATCCGAGTCACTTTATAAAATTCTCTTATTTTACCTCCAAATACGCCACGTGTGAAATTTAGCTTAGACTGAATTAATTAAATCTGAATCATCGAATTAAATAATTTCTCCTAATTAAATAAATTCTTATGTCATCAATTTTATTAATTTACATTTTCTCCAAAAATACAGGGTGTTACATGTCCATAAACTATCAACTACCTGATGTTATCCATAGACTATCAAAGAACAAACCCCTAGCCTCATGGTACATGTTTGCATTGTTCGGACCAAATCATTCACTCAAAGAATGGACTTGTTAGTTATCCTCAATCAACTAGTTTGGACTGAAGGTTCCTGTAGATCTAACTCTTCATCCTTTCGATTGTGCCAAAGTCAACCACATATATGTAGAAGCTAATGATCTATCCCAAAAGTTTGATGACTGGCATGTGTTCCCAATGGATTCAATTTTAACAGCATAGTACAAGACCTTATCGAAACAAATAGAGTACAACGTAAAATCTGAAACCACATTAATTTCTTGCTCATATAAAACATATAAGTCCACTGGTTCGGATCCCAATCAAAATTTCCCCAACTTGGGGAGATATTTTAATCAAAGTTCTTGAAGTGGTTTAGTTCATAGATCTTTTCAATATCCACGAGACAGTTCCCACCGGATGGGGAAATGACTCCGAGTCATTTTGAGAATTAAATTCTTCATTCGAACCTCTAGCACCTTCTGAGTTGTCATTATCTACCATCTATTTAGATGAAATTTTAATTATCCTTGTTGATGTGTCGCTCGCTCTCAAAGTGGATAGCAACATAGACTTCCTCATATACCTAGGTTATGTGAATAATAAGACCAGGTCGGGGTTGTATTATAAATATCCAATTCCTCCCTGCAACTAGTTTCCAATTTGACCAGGGTAAATAAGCTATTGTACAACCATCAATGCCTAAAATGAGATTCGAGTAAAGAAAGGTAGTAAAACATTTTAAGAAAAAATAGCCAACATTATGCTATAGGGGTTATTTATATCTTCTTAGTTGTAACCTAATGCCCTATTAAACAACTCTCTAAGGTACAAGTTTTGACTTATCTAACCACTGAACAATCCATGAACGTTGTAGGATCCTTTGCCACCAAATGCCTATTCTCTTTCTCGGACAAAGAAATCCCAAACTCTGAGCTTGTTCACAACTTTGATATCAAAGTCTCTTTTAACATTTTATAGAAAACAATTGTGTGGGTATTGGTTAATAATGGGTCTTTATTGAATATATGTTCTCTCAGAATGCTCTAATGTTAGGGGCTCCAACCCAATAATCTTACACCAATAGCAATAATATCCAGGATCCATGAGAAGATATGTCTAGGACTAGGTCCATCAATTTAAAGGTCGATTTCAAATTATCGATATTCATAAATTCTTAAATCACTTACATGGTTTATGGTGGCTCCACAACATCAGAGAAGTCTCATCCTCCCTCATTAAAAACTAAAATTATTATCCTAAAATGATATTATCACCATAAATGGACCATTCATTTAAGATAACAAAGACTTGTCATACTTCGATTTCTCGTAACCTTAATATGACCTAATTTACAAGAACATGAAGCATGACTGGGGGATTTTCTTTGAAGATAAGGTTACTTCGATGGGAAAACGTATCCACTATATTTAGCTCTTACAAATTAATTCCCCCGAGACTATAAACTTAGAGAAAATAGGCATTAATAAGGATGGATCTTTAGGATTATCCAAGTTGGGTATGGATTTGTTCATGGTCTATTTTGAGAAAAGAAAGTGAAATTCGACTGACGTCATCTGTTCGTCCGAGGGATAAAAATTTGGTGGAGCATCACCTCAGACCTGACTGAAGAGAATTGAAATTCTTTTGTCTATGCCCTTGTGTTTTAGTGCTTGATGTATCATTATCCCCAAATTCTAACATATCTCGTTATCTCTATAATCATATCCTAAATATCGTTTTACTTGAAAATGTTATAAATGAAATGCATATTAATTTGAGTATCTTACTGTGTCTTTTATTAATCATCTTGATTCAACTAATCTAACCAATATCGGAGATGAATTTCTCGATGAAAAATTATTAGTTGGCTTATATAAGTAAGTAATTAAATAATGGACTAACAATGATGAAACTACATCAACTTCTTAGTCTAACACTACGTCAACTTCTTAGGACTAACGATGATTAATTTCATTTTCACTAGTGATCCTCCAGATATCAAGACAAGTCCCACTCTTAATCCCCATGAGAAATCAGAATAGGAAGCTTTGCTTGGAAAATACATCAACTTCTTAGTATAATATTACATCTACATAAATGCAATTGAAGTAAATATTTTACAACATATGATCCCAATATATTTATAAGGCAAGTATATCAAGCATAAGCTCAAAAATATCTACCTAGAATAGTTGATCAAGATCAAGACGAGGTAGTTAAACATCTCAATGTGGATGTCATTTTTTAAATCAAATATTAATAATGGGTCACCAACATTGTCCTGGTGATAAACTAAAGGGAATGGTCGCATATGTGTATATTATCAGGATATGAAAAGAGAATCCCCTAAAGATTACTACCCTCTACATAACATTGACATGGTCCCGAATATAATAGAAAATCACGCCCTCAAATTATTTGTTGTTCATTTTGATGGTTTCAAGCAAATCAACATGTTGTGAGGGATTGGACGGATCACAATACCTTTTGCAGATCTAGCAGGTGATCTGATATGGAGGTAACATGTCGATGAAGAGGTTAAACTTTCTCTTCCAATGTCTCTAAAATCTTCTTTAAATGCATCGAAAGCTTTAAATCTTCTAGTATATGATCCCCCAAAGATGACCTTGTGTGTGGCACTTCTGGAGATAAATACTTGTTTATTTAAGTGATATATGACGTTTTCTCTTCAGACATCTTAAAAAAATGTAAATAATAATTTTTATCTCCCTCTCTAACCCTTAGCAATGTTCCATGCAATTTATAACCCTAATTTTTACACCTTAATATATAGGTATAACAAGTGCTATTGGGATAAACTGGGTTTTTTAGAGCCTGGGCGCATTACTTTGGTAAATGGACTATACTAGGGACCCAAGACTAAATAATTAAATTGTCTTCTAAATGGATATTTGAAAATCTCAAATTACATCCTCATAATTTATTTTCTTTTCCCATTTAATCGTAATTAATTCCATTGAATAACTATAAATGCACTCCAAGTTTAATTATCTCAAAATTACACGAATGGTGATGTCTTTTTAACAAAGTTGAAATGTGCATAATATGTTTCTCTGCATTAAGCATACAATAACCGCTTGGTTAAATCAATATATCGCTAATCGACTTCTTGTTTATTCCTTGATCTCAAACTTAACTTGTTTGATAGTATATCGAATATAAATTCACTGGATAAATTTACAAGTATAATCAAAACTTATAATATTATCAGGGAGTATCATAATCCAAGATGTTTTTTGTACACAGATTACTTTAAAGTATGATATTGAACATGCTTACATAATGATTTCCCAACTTACAGAGATTTAGACCCAATTAATTTGAATCGCACCCAAATCTATCAAAGAAATAATTTTTCAAGCATTGCAATACCCATAATATTAGGGATTAAGAATATATGCACCCTTTGCAAACCCGTGAGATTATGCAAGCCTAATATAGTCAGCGTCTGAACTTGAATCTCACCAGTGGTCATGTTCAATACATTTTTAGTGTACCAGTACAATCCTCTTTAAACTATGAGACAAGTTCCTGAACCATTAGATTAATTATAGTAATTAAGATTGACTATTAAGATTGTACTCACAACTTTACCGATAGGATGTCAACTATCTATTTGAGATGTAAATTTTTCAACTATTTTATAACCATAATTATGATCTTCCATGGTCATCGAACCTAACTCGCCATAATTCCTATTTAGTTTAATTGACCAACATGCATACAATATATTTAAAATAAATATGGCATTCTCACAAACATAAGTCTCATTTCATAATGAACTTGATCACCTTGATTTAAAAATAAACGTCATATATGGTTTTAAGAATAAAAACCCAACACATGCATCCTGATTATTAAGAAAATATTGCATTCACCACACCTTAGGAACCTTATGCAAAATTGTCATATTGTTTGTTCTAAAGAATGATAGGGCTGTGTATGACATATTAAAATCAACCATTCTACACGATCTCATTCACAAAGAAGTTAAGGTCTACATCAGCAATATAAACATTAAGTATAATGATCATGAAGGTGATGTCTCATCTCTACACAAATTCTTCTAACATCTCTATTTGTACCAAAGACTCACCCGTATAAATGTGTCTTCGGAGTCATTTATGATAAGTTTTTGCACTTTATAGTTAGTGAAAAGAGGCATAGAAATTGACCTCGCTAACACTTGTTCTATTATTCACATGCCTCCTCTTAGAACAAAGAAATATATTAGCGCTTCTTGGAAAATCTCCAGTATATCATTTGTTTTATCAGCCAACTCACCTCCATACGCGAACACATATTCAAACTTCTTCGAAAGGATCATGACAAGATTTAGAATGAGCAATTAAAAAATGCATTCAATAGAAATAAATGTGATATCACTCAGTCTTTAGTGTTAATGTCACCATAATTGTATATATCCCTCATCCCTACCAAATAGTGATGGACATAAGTGTAGGGGATATGCACTAGATAAGTATTGTGTCACCTTAGTTTGGGTCACACAGAACATATGACCCTACATGCCTGTATTCCATATCAATTTGATCTTCTTCATGGATCCCATTAAGTACTTGTTGAAAAATATCAATTTAAGTCGTATGTCCAAATGGATCGTTCTACTTGTTGAGCTTGACATCGTTTACGTGCCACTGAAGTTCATCAAGGGATATCATACTACTTGGTAGACCATCCTTTTTATGGATTTGATATTCAGTTTTTATAATACCTAATTGAAAGGGTATTAAACATATATTTTGAACCATTGTAATATCCCGTAATTTAAGTGCATTAAATTAAATAAGTTATGAAATTAGTATTTATCTGGAGTGACTTGTGATGTCACTAATTGTATTTCATATGTGTTATGTGTGTCTATTATTCAAAATTAAATTGGAAAATACACAGTAATGAATTAATAATTATTTAATATGAGTTTTGAAACTCTTACTTGTTAAAAGATTAGGATGTTAGTCTGGTACTTTGGACGGATGTTTGGGACATATAGAATGTTTAGTTAGGACTTAAAATATTGTATTTTAAGCCCTATGGGTTAGTATATGGCTTGGGATATATTTTAGACTATTTGGATGTAGTTTTGGGGTCTAAACACAATTTCAAAATTAGCATACTAATAAGGTCATTGTAATACCCCGTGATTTTATTGACTTTCAAAAATGGGTTATATTTTAAATTAATGGATTAATTGGATTTTATTATTAATTAATTCATTTGGGTTTTATCCAAATTGTGGATATTAAAATAGATGATTCTGAATATTACTTAAAGATATTTAGGTAATATAAGAATGTGATGATTATTGATATTGCTTTGAGATATTAATTAGGTAAATTGGATTTTTAGTCGGACGCGGTATGGGATGTGTCGGGACTAATTTATTAAATTAAAAAGGAAACATATTTTTCTATCAACCTTATAGTCATTTTGACTGCGTCGTTGCGTCCGGAAGGTTTGAAATAGTCAGAAAAGTCTATTTGGATGTTGAATTTGAGTCTCGGGTCATTTGAAAATAAAAAGACAACCCAAAATGGCATTTTGGTCATTTTTATAGGGGGATGAATAGTGATTTCGGATTTTGTCCTATTATAAGTATTTGGAGATTAAGTTTACGTGGGTTATTCATATCTTCTACACAAAATAGAAAAGTCATCTTCTTAGAGAGAGTGAAAGGTTGTTAGGGAAGAAGAAAGCTTACTTGGGAAAGAGAAGAACAAAGACCAAAGGTCACCACCAACCACCATCGGAAGTTGGGCGGAGAAGGGAGAATCACCTGTGATATACTACAACAAAGGATCAGACCTTCATTAGAGGTAAGTGTTTGATATTTGCAATCTAAGTTTGTATATTGTCCATGTTAGAATAGTTATAAAAAGAGATGATTTTTCATGTTTGGAAGATGAAAAGATAGAGTTGTTAATGGATTTCTGGAAACTGAAAAGATATAGTAATCAAACTCATGTTGTAGGTAGTTAGTGATCCACGAAATAATCATAAATCTGTTGAAGAAATTCTGAAAACCATTAATGTGTTCTTGAAGATATTATGTTGATAATTTTCTGGAAAAAGAGGATAAAAACATGCATTTAATTCAATCTCTTAATGATTCTAGGATGTTTAGATGATTAGAAATCATTTGTATATGTTGATATATCATGTAGTAAGGATTATAAGTCATTTGGGTGGTTAATATGAAGGTTTGAATTATCAAAAATGGTTAAACCCGTAGTAGAAGAAATGCAGAAAAACGGGGTTGTTACTTGGGCGATCGATCGATCGACCCCCTGCCTTCGATCGATTGACCTCCCCAGAATTCCTAAAGTTGTTTCTTTTTAATGTTGGTTCTTATCCCAAACCTTTTGTAGATCTTTGGTGATTATTAATTGGATATAATGGGTCTTAAAGAAGATCAGTAAGCCCTAATTAAGAATTGAATTGATTTGATTGGGATTCAATTGATTAGAATTATGTTAATTAAATTTGAAGGAAATTTCGGTTGCTAGATTCATGTGTTGGATTCTAATTGGTATTCATGAGGATTAAGGATAGGTCCAGTAGGGGAGATTTAATATAACACCTGGGTAGCTTTAGGGTTACAATTTGAACATCAAGGACTGAGTTTAAGCACATTATTGATTGTGCAAGAACTGAGTGTAGTACAAGCGCTTAGTGGTACGGCTCCTGGATAGAGATGGGAATTCAGACCACATTTGGTTGAAAGAGAGGATGAGGTTATCCCGATTGCGTATTTAAAGTTGACGGACCTCCACGATCAACAAAGTTAAGTAGTAGAGTATTGGAGGGGTTCCTTGTTTGGATTTCTCTTTGCGAGACGCTCCGCGCATGAACCTTAACGACGTCGGGAGTGGAGAGATGTTATACGATGCAAGGATGTTGATTTTGTTGATAAGTCATATAGTGTGAATGAAACACTATAGACTACGAGCCATGTGATGATAATATTCAATCCTAGTTGATAGAATTGTGTTTATAAGAGATTAGAAACTGTCGGTTATAACCCTTATTAAAGGAGAGTTTAATTCGTAGTAATTCGGGAGATAAGATGTTGTGGATCAGTAGGATACTTGTGATTTCTTACTGAATAAATATATTGAGGAGAAACCTATTTGAACCTTGAGTAATGAGTGAGGCTCGGGGATAATTGAATTAAAGAAGTAAAGTTATGATATTTTAATATGTGGGATTTAAAGAGATATAATGCTACGTATGGGAATAATGTAAGGGTAATGTGAGTACCTTATTGATAGTATCTTATAGGTATGATAATGCCTATTTGATTAATTGATGATTATGTGTATGACATACCTAGCTTACTTGCTATCGAAGGGAGGTTTGCGCGTGAGGGCAGTCATATCCTGATGAATCCATGGGATCTCTGATTTGTCGCTTAAGAACATAGGCCTATGAAAGACTTATCGGGGAGTTGATAAGTCCGCTGACTATGGGAACATAGGTATGTGCGTGACCCATGGATACGAGAGCTATGTTCGCCTCCAATTTGTATGTTGTTGTTTGTGGTTCGAGAAATCCTTATCGAATCTTTAGTCCCCTATTCGACGACCAGCGATGATGGGACATGATAACAGAGTAATGCATTGCACCGCAGCTGTGACTCGGGGTGCCGTATTATATATGAATATATATATATATATATATATAATGAATTAAATGAATGAATGGTTATATTGTGGTTAAATCATCTACTGCGTGATAATTGTAGATAATGGTGAATTGAGAAAAGAATTGAAGTAAGTTAATGAATATTTATTGAAGAGCTTCATTCATATTGATGAGAAACGATTCATGTTAATGAGAAACGATTCATATAAATGAGAAATGTATAAGAATGATTATATAACGTATGGTATGGGACATACGGGGTTATGATATGGGAATGGAATCATATTATGGGATTGGTGAAGAGGAACCATTAACTAGGAGGTTAATAGGAAACGTTAAGTGTGCACTCTAGATGAGAGGTGAGAACAGCAAGTGAGAGTTGGATACTAACATGTACATAATAAATGCTTTATTGCACTTGTTAAATACTTGATGTTTTCAAAATCATTTTCACATCGGGCTCTGACCCGTTCCCTTGCATATTTTCTTTTCTATTATACCTTCTATATCAGGTGTCCAGCAATAGGGACGCCAACCTTAGAGGATTATGACGAGCTATGGAGTTATGGAGTATTGTTTAGACGCCTATCTTCATTTGATTCACAGTATTCTTTAGTTAGGGCATGTCGCCCAAAGGAACTCAATTGTCTCTTTTCTATCTGAGTCAAAAATCTTGTACTCGTGTCATTTTAATACATTTATTATTGTTGGGATTACTGTATTGGATTATTATTTTGGAATGTTTATTCCAATTGCATTTAAATTCTTTTGTGTTATCTGTTTGGTTATTAGTGTTGTAGAATAATATGTATGTGTTATTCGTAAACTAAAAATGGTTTTTGTTGAAATTAAAATTTGGAAAGTTTTTAACACCAGCTTAATTGGGTATTGGGTGAGTTGTAAATGTTTTCGACAGTGATGCTAAGAATGAGCCAACTGTTTATTCTGTTTTAATTTGGTATGGGACTGGCCACCCAGAATTTAATTAGGCGGGGTGTTACAGTCATTAGGTTAAACATAATTCACCCTAAAACTTTTAGAGAGAAAATCCTATAGATGGATAGAGGAAACAACTTGAAGAAGAAGGAATATGATCAATTGAGTTGGATTTCACCTCAAATTGGATAATCTGATTTATATAATTAGCATAATTGTAGTATAATCTGATTTATATAATTAAATTACTAATTTTGAATTTAATTTAATTAAATAAATTGTGTACTATCCATGTTCATAGCATAATAAAAATTTATCACAATTCATCATGAATTTGAGTTAGATTAAGCCCACAATTATTTGGATTATGTTATAATTTGATAAGTGATCGAAAGTCCCTCATTAATTAGCCTGAATCTGAGTTGAATTTGGGGAAAATTATAAACTAGGGTTCTTGAGAATATTGGGATTTAAGCCTTAAAACCATGTTAGGATTGACTAAAACTATTTGAGATTTATTAGTATTGATATTAGACCATTTATACCTAAAAGATATGGGGTTTGGGGATGGTTAGAAGCTTTGAAATTGGATTTTTTAGTTAGCAATGGCAAATTTTGGTGAAGATGATGATTCAGGGTTAATCTCGTTTGAACGAGATGGGACATCTCGTTCGAATTTCATTTGGAAGTTGTTCGAATGACATTTGGAAGTCATTTAAATGACCAATTTAGGCTCGTTTAAACGAGAGGGATAATGTCGTTCAAACGACATTTAATCTGTTGAAATTTTATTTTTTTACTTTAAAGAGTTTAATTAAGCTGTTTAATATAGATTTAAGCCTAGTAACCTTTATGCGATTAGGATTACTTGTGTATTATGTGAAACATACCGCATGTTAGTACTCATGGGATATAACTAGGGGATATCCTTATAGGACGCGTATTATGGAAACCACGTTGGTACCCCGGTAGATACATACGGGAATTACCTTGATCATAATTACCCCAAACTTACGAGTTGAAAATACTCGTTGTATCTAGATGAGATTCACGGGGTGATCCTTTCATATAGCTTGGGGTATGGGGATATATGACTAGTGTGAAGGAGTAGTGATTATCCTTTGTAGATTCTTTGAGGTTATAGGTGTGGGATAGCCTATAACTATACCTAGTATGCGCGAACGATCTCCGAATCCAGTGGGGATAGGCCTTCGTTATATGAGGACTTACGAGTAGCCCATTGATTATGTGTGTGGTATGGAGTGTACTTATGTGGATATATATTTAGAGATTGTCTTTCCTAATATGTTCACATACTTGAGATGTATAGATTAGTTATTAATGGAACTCTTACTTATATTCAGTTGAGATAGATAATATGAAATCATGGGGTTCACTAAGGCTTGAGATTATACATATGAGATATTTAGGATTATTAGGGGTTATAATAACTTAAAAGAAACTAAAATACGAGATGAAAATGCGTATTTATATTATATCCCAAACTCAATTCTATATTATATCCCAAACTCAATTCTAAAATACAAGATGAAAATGCGTAGACTTGTTATTAACATTATTGTTGAATTATCTTTTTAGGATACAGGCCGTAGGTGCAGCCTCACACCTGATCCTATTATACTTTCTCGTTCATTTCTATTCATATTGGATGTAGGTGTCGAGCTTACGTGCTCACTCTCTTATTCCTATTTATCTATTTGTTGTATCGGATTTATATTTAGTAGTATTGAGTCGCTATTACTATTACATTTTAGTACGGGATTATTTGTGAGATAGTTTCTATGTGATGTTTCTATCACTGTTGGATGGATTGGTATCAGAGATTATGTGCTTCACCTTTCTTATGGTTCTATTATTTATGTTATGCATTTAGTTTTATTTTCTAGTCATGCTTAGAATCATACCCAAATATTTAGACTCCTATTTTATTTATTTGAGACTTGAACAATCTAGCTTAGATTTTATGGGGTGTCACATTTAGTATTAGAGCATTTTAAGTTCTAGTGTCATAGGGATATCGAGTGTATCCATTGTTTTTCCACCTAACATTCTTTAATATGATAAAGCTTGTCATTTACATTATCGTACTCTATATTTTGCGTGTACTTACATGCTTTTGTTTGATATCTATCATATGGTAAACACACGATGTCGATGAGTAGTCTGACAATGATCGGATGCTAACACGAAGTAAGAAGCAGCAACCACCTCCATCACCTCAGTAGGGACAAACACTCACTATCGCACATGCAGACTTGGTCGCTATTATTGCACGGATGATAATTGTGACTATAGTATTCGTGCAACAGCCACCACCATTTGTAATCGCCCATGTGTCTGTTCCGCCGATCACATCTTTATGGGATCGAGCCATCAATGCCTTTACCAGAGTTTTCGACATCTACCAACCTTATAGTTGCGTTACAGTGGAGGTGTGACATTGAGAGGCACTTGCATTTTATAGAGTGCATCGACATTCAAAGACAAATGTTAGTTAACTTCAGACTAGTAGTAGATGCCCCAAAGTGGTAGGAGTCCATTACCATCCAGGAAGATTGATCATAGTTGACTATTGCATAGTTCTAAGAAAAGTTCGAGTTGAAGAATTTCCCTCCATCACAGAAGATAACTTTGAGGGCAAAGTTTGATCAACTGAAGCAGGAGGACCGCACATTTGAAGAGTATGAGAAAGAATTTTCTAAGCTTTTATAGTTTGCCCCAGATATGGAGATTTCGAAGGTGAAGAAGATCGATAAATTTATCATAGGCCTGACATAAGGAATCAGGCGAGTGTTGATGGGAAGTTCGTCATTCGCTACGTACACTCGGATAGTGGATGTCGCACTACATTGTCATGACTACAGTGAGTTTTAGAGAGAGAAAGACAAAAGAAAGAGAAGGTGGGAAATGGACAAGGGTCAAAAGCAGTCGACACATTTATGATACACATAAATTAGGTCTTATTAGACAACACCCACTGCGGCAGTGCGTCCCCCCCCCCCCCCCCATATATTATCTTAGACACCAACTTGACGCGACTGAAAATGTGTCTCTAGTGAGTGCTAATTATGGTTCAAGTGTAAATCGATCGCGTAAGTAATAAATCGGTCGAATCCTCAGGGAAATAGGACGTAGAGCATGACAACGATAGGTAAGATAACTAATCCTAAGCTGACTTTGAAAAAGGATAGGAAAAAGTGATGAATTTTTGGAATCTTATATCTACTAACTAAATGCAAATTAATTAAACGAATAATTAATTACGTATGCAGGAGTAAACTACTGTGATTGAATAATTATGAATGAGACAAATATGTATAATCCCCCGAACCCAAGTATGTTTACTAGATATAAAAGCAATTGTAAATTAAATAATTAATCAAACCTAGACTTTTATATTTTAATCATTACATATATAAGGGTACAATCCCGCATCATACATAATCAAGAATAGAAATAAAGCGGTGTCGACATAGCTGACATGTGCATCGCACTCTTAAACACCCCGTTTCCCTAGGGCAAACGAGGTTAAAGGCCCTACGACGGTTGTAACAACTAATCAACATGATTCAATCATTTATTTAATTCAGAGAATTACTTTTATTTCCATTCAAGCCACATCGGGTTGGGTTCATGCACCCCAACCCTTAGAAATCTAGTTAGACATGATGAAACTACAATTAACCAAGGATTCTATGATGCATGAAATCATAATTGCGTGAAAAGTAAAGTTAAACATGCAAGGAAATATTCTAACTAAGAAGAATGAATTACCTACAGAAAATATAAAATCAATTGAAAACAATAAAGAAGAAATTACTTGGAATGAATAGAAGCCTTGAATTAATGCAAAAACATGAATAAATTCTTGAACCATATGAATCTACCTTTCTTGGCTTCAAAACCATCTCAAAACTAACTAAAAAGAAGACACTTAATGTCTGGTATGACAAAGAAATAAATACATCATTTTTTTTAGAGTTTGAACCATGTAAAACTCTTTTTTAGAGAAAAGGAAATTCATAATTCCGTCAGCCGAATCGGTCCGATGGTCTCCTTCTTTAATAGGCAAACTGGTCCGGTGTCTGCCAGTTTAGGGAACCGGTCCGCATGGTTTTCAATTAGTTCGGTTTAGTGAATCCAGTTCAGTGGAACGATCCGGTGATATGTCCATCGGTTCAGTTCGGTCCTTTTTTTATTTTTTTCTTCATTTTTCTCCTTAATTTCTTCTCAACTTTCGTAACTTTTTACCCCGAACTCGGATTTGGATATTGTTTCTTCCTACATGCTCGTGGACTCGAGTATTCAACTTTCCTTTAGGTTCTGTGTCCAAATTCTTAGTGTAGAATTACATTTTGCCCTTGACTTTCCTTCACTTGTAGCTTTCCTGAGTTTGAGTTTTGTCTTTTCTCCAATTGTATAAATCACTTGCAAAATATACGAGAAATACACGAAACTCGATGCATTACATAAAGAAGGTCAATAGAAATAATATAAGATAAATCAACAAAATTTATATCGCATAAGATGCTAAAGGCCTGTAAATTAAGGGGATAAATATGGAGAATTTATGCCTAATTAAACCACCCTAATTTAAAATTTTGATCGCCCCGAGCAATGTAAAAGAATTTAAGCAAGGTACAACACTCAACAAACGTGTTATTAGGATATAATACCTCTTTCGCAGGCAAGCGATTGCATTTATCTTATGCAACAAGCCTTTAAATCCCTAGGTTACCCTAATAGGACGAGTTGTGTCTCGTGAGAGTTTGCAGAGAATATACCCACAAAATTCATTTTCGAATCAAAGAAAAATTCAAAATACATAAAAATTGTACAATTTAAACCATTCTAAAAATAATCACCATAAATTTATATTCACAAGTCTCAATTTGTGGCATATGTGTGTGCGAAGCCGAAAATTAAATCGCCAATTTCCACCGATTGACTATTACGTTACTTTCCAAAAATTTGTTTTAATTCAATTTCTCACGGATACACTCACAAACGAATCACTCGGAATCTGACTAATTCTCTCGGTATGCATGATTTATATGAGTAAATATAACGGAATACAAGTTCACGCACACAATTTTGAAAGACGGAATTTTTATAGTAAAAAGATCTCATCGTCGCAATACGGTTATTGGAAAATAGTAAACATCATCTCTTTTTCACACCAATTGATCTCTCTTATTATCTTTTTGTGTATTATCTCTCCACGCGGTAATTAATTTTGCAATTCAGACTTGGTAGGACTTTATCGGGAGAAAAGGTGTATTGGGTAAAATTGGGATTTGTTGGGAAAGTAGGAATTCAAAAAATTTCTTGTGATGTCTGTTAGTGCTTTTCGGGCTTTTGCTCTTTTTCTTTCCTTTTTCCATTTTTTTTCTTTTTTATTTTTCACATCTTTCTTTTCTATTTTTCACATTTTTCTTTTCTTGCTATTTTTAGTTGAGCATTTTCTTTTTTTTTTTCCTTCCTGCCCCTTTTTGTTGCACTTTTTGGACTTAATTGATGAATGTTCAATTTTCACAATTTCGGGCTATTTGAGTTTTTCGAGTTATCAAACGAAAAGGAAAAAAATTATTCGGCTCAAATTGGGTTGTAAAAGGATAATTTTTCATTTTTTTATGGCTAATATTTTTGGGTAAACAAACAAGGGCCTAATTTCATGTGTCCGAATTACAATTATATTACCATATGCGTCTCGAGATTAATTTAGTTTAGAGATATGTTAGTGCACTTTTCGAGACAACATCTCGTACGTTTCCTGTAATCGCTCAAAATAAAGGCATTGAGATCCTCAACTACTTATTTAAAATGCTGAATTGAACTTTAAGTTAACCATTAACTTGGATTGATTTAAAAACTCGCAAAAAGTGATAGGCTCGAAATCTCATCGTCTTAATTAATCTCAACACTTATTCGTAAAATCGTCAATTTTCGCTCAATTTCCATCTTTGATCAATTTCGGCTTAGTGCTCTTGATTTTTACAATTTGAGACTTCAAACAAATTTTCGTGATATTTTTGAAAGTTTTAAATTCCAATTTTTATTTATTTTGAAGAAAAAGATTTTTGACTTTTTAATAAAAAAATCAATTTTTTTTTGGGAAATTTTTGAATTTTTGAATTTTTTTTTATTATTTTGGGGGTATTTTGAACTTTGTGAAATTTTGAAGCGTATGCATACCCCCCTAACTTAGACTTTTGCAAAGTCCCTATGCAAAAGGACAAAATCTAAAATAAAAGGAGAGTGCATAAAAATAAATAAAGGCAAAATGCAAATTTTTTTGTATTACCAAATCAAAATTACAAGAAGTAAAAATGAGAAATACATAAGGAAAGCAAAAGATAGAAACTCATCCTAACAATGCTCATTGTGGAGGAGGGTGAGATAGGCTGGGTGCATTAGGATCATACGGATCATAGAATTAATTAGGGAGTGGCACCCCCTCACTTACTTAGAGTTTGTACATTTTCACTTGGAGGCTGAAAATGCCGTGTGCGATATTGATTCAAATGGATTCTCAAATTTTCAAATCGAACTTATTTAATTGGATGTCTAAATTTGCTCAAACTAAATACCAATTTTATTCAGTCCCTAAACATGCATATACGTGTTAAATCAAATCAATAAATTAAACCATGCGATGATTAAGCTAACAAACACAGATTTCAAGAAAAATCCCCGAAGGGCAAAAACCTTTTTATTTCCACTATAATTTGTAAAAGCCAGTTTACACGGGTTATAATAAAAATACGATTGACATACAAAATACCCGCAGGTGTCGGTTCATAGTCGTTAGCCTAGGAACACCGCAGCACTCCCTATGACACGCAGTTGATCAGCCCAGTACCTCCCACAAGTGGCACCCATTGTCAGCCCAGTGCCTTTCAAGGCACCTAGTGTAGCATCATAAACTCCCAGTAAATATGTATTGGGTTCCACAAAAAAACTCACATAAAAGTAATTAGGATTTGTGAATTGTAAAACAACAGATTTGAACCCTTTAAATAGCTGGAGAACAAAACAAACACTCAAAAATATATTTTGTTAAAAATAGTGTTTCTCCACACCAAAAACCAATAGTTTGACACCCAATATATAGAAAAATTTAAGACGGTAATGTGTCAAGCTAAAAGTATTGACATTCGAACGACATACAATGTCGTTTAAGAGAGACAACATCTTGTTCGAACGAGATACGTTGTCGTTTGAACGACAGTGGCACTGATCCCAAAAAGTCTTCAGACTTTGAAAATAGTTGGAAACCTCGAAAGGCAAAACCTGTAACGGGATCAAAAAACTTTATATCAACAAATCTTTTATAAGAAAATGTTTTTATAAAAACTATTTATAAAATATCCCAACACTTTTAATATGAAATGTAAATGGAACTTAAACATAATTTTACCAAAATCATATTGTTGGGCATGACTGTTGAAGTCTTTTTGAAATTCGGGTATGTCTTTTGTAGATGTTAGCTTCCTCAATTCTTTGATGACTTGTAGCGGTATACAATATAATTAATTGTGATGGACAATGTCCTTACAAATCTCCCTCGATGTCTCTGCTGGTACAAATAAAAATACCCAAATTATCAACTTAAAATGACCTATACAAATCTACCCTCCCAAAAATAAAAGTGGAAAGATAAAATGACAAGTCTTCAAACTTTGCTTCAACAATCAACTTTTCAAAACTTCAAGCTTTTCTCATCAGGGTGTGCAATCCAAAAATCTTCAATTGTACCTACACACATGAGACAAAGCAAATACCTCGTGATGTATTGAGTTTGAAATCATGAAAGTATAATCAACTCTCCCCCATACTTAAACTCCCCCATAAAGTCATAATTCGTTCTCCCCCTTTTTATTTGTTCGAAATAGACAAGGAAAAGAATATATCACATAAATTAAATCGGGGTGTCACGGTAAACCAAGGCAAACAAACTATTTTTGATTTTTCAGATTTTTCATATAAAAAAGTAAAAATGATGTTACAAAAATCACACACCATGAATTTATACTAAGATAACCAAATCATGGAAACGGAATGAATGGGTATGAACAAATTCAATAGGAAAATCGACTCAATCATGACATGTGTTCACGATGCATAAGTGTACTCCTAACGAATGAACATAAAAATAGTCCTTAGGTGTAAAATTATTGAATTTAGATGACATTGTCTTAATCATTTCAACAAATCAAAGTATAAATGATTTGCACACGAATAACATCCAAAACTATGTAATGATTTTTCATGACTTTCAAGAACGTGCAAACCGATGAAAATTCCATCCAAACTCCCCCATTAAAAGGTAATGCTTTTTATTTTTCTTAAGAGGTGATGAAACTAAAATCTATTGGCCCATTTTTGGCATATATTTCTGTTATTGCCTTTCAATTGTTTTGGGCTCTTTTAAATCTCATTGGACCCCGGATAATTTTCAATTCCTCACTTTTTTAGGTCCATTTAAATGGTGTCTTTATAGCAAAGGAAAAAATGAAATACCTTTTCCAGCCCTTTTTCATTTTTCAAAATAAAAGACACAATCTCACAAATGGTGTATATCATGCACTATTTTTCTTGTCAAGATTTATCGCATTTAGTTCGTTGTATAGACAGAATTGAGATGAAAACACTCAACCAACAGGTGATAGACAAGCACAAAAGTCAAACAAATACGTGCATGTGTGCAATAGAGGACAAATGAGTCAAACATGTAGGTAGCAACACTATATCATCTCAAAGACTCCAAATTTTGTAAAGCATATGAATGACACGACATATTCTCTCAAAACACTATTAAATAGTCATATGGATATGGAATGAAATTGTGACTCGGTCATCCTATGTGTTCATCCATAAACAGTGTAAAACAAAATACAAAATTCTTTTTAACTTTTTAAAAAATTTATCAAAATAAAATGTTTTGTATTTTTCAAATATGATCCCAAAAAAATATGAATGGACATACAAAAACTATACATGTCATAACATTGGCAAACTTATATCATGAATCACAACTAGTGTATGACAAACAAGCAAACACAATCATTTATATGATATGACAAGAGAAGAATCATGTGCTAGCAACTGAGAATCAATTAGTCTCACATCTGGTGCCTCTAAAAGTGATTTCCTAACCAAAATAGGTGTGCATCGACGCGTGGGGGTTACGGGAACCAAGGGAACACTAGACTTAAACTTCCAAGTACCTTTTCGAAGATCAAAATGAAAATGCCTAAAGTGACCTTTCCTACCACAATGTGAACTCGTGTAAACGAGTGGAACGACACCTATTAGTTAACCTTTTCTAACGTCCTTGGAAATGGTTGACCCTCTAAAACAAATTATGGTTTTGGATTTAACACTCGAAGCATGAGAATAAGACGCGCCATTACCATCACTACAAAAACTACTTGAGTCTTTCAAATCATTTTTTAACTTTAAAATTTTAGGCTCAAGCAAAGAATTAAACTCTTCCAATTTGAGGGACTCCTTTTCAAATCATGAATCAAACCTAAAAGGTTATCTCGCTCACTCTCAATTAAAACAAATTTATCCCTAAGAGTCTTTTCACGTGCCGTAAAATCATTAAATAAACTATTATCCTCAATGGCACAAATAGGAACCCTAGAATTTTTAAAGTACTCCAACTCTTTTTCTAAAACTAGGACTCTATCATCACTCTCCGTTTTGGACAATTTTGAAGCATTAAAGCCCTGGTCCAAAGAAATAAATTTTTCACGATAAAAATCTCTTTGATTTTGAACTGTTTGCAAAAGATCCATTGCGGATTTAAAACGAGAATTTTCTTTTTCAAAAAGTTCAATTCTTTTCACAAACGTCAAGTTCAAACTATTTATATTGTCAAAACTTTGACTTGTGTCAATTTTTTTTTTTTTTTGGGGGGGGGGGCATAAAATTACATAAGTGATCCATTGAAGAGTTGGAATTTTTCAAAAACTGATTTAAAAAAAAAAACAATATCACACAATTTTGCAAAAAAATTGGAATACACAATAAGTTAGTGTAACCTGCTATCATGCCAACTTGAAAATGCCATGTGCGATATTGATTCAAATGAATTCGCAAATTTCCAAATCGAACTTATTTAATTGGATGTCTAAATTTTCTTAAACCAAATACTAATTTTATTCAGCCCCTAAACATGCATCTATGTGTCAAATCAAATCACTAAATTAAACCATGCGATGATTAAGCTGAAACACAGATTTCAGGAAAAATCCCTAAAGGGAAAAAACCTTTTTATTTCCACTAGAATTTGTAAAAGTAGATTTACACAGATTATAATGAAAATACGATTGACATACAAAATACCAGCAGGTGTTGGTTCGTAATCGTCCGCCTAGGAACACCGCAACACTCCCTATGACACACAGTCGATTAGCCCAGTACCTCCTGTAAGTGGCACCTATTGTCAGCCCCGTACCTTCCAAGGCACCAAGTATAGCAGCATAAACTCCCAACAAATATGTCTTGAGTTTCACAAAACAACTCACACAAAAGTAATTGGGATTTGTGAATTGTAAAATAAAAGCTTTGAACCCTTTAAATGATTGAAGAAGAAAACAAACACTCAAAAACGTATTCTGTTAAAAACAGTGTTTCTCCACACCAAAAACCAATAGTGTAACACCCAATATATAGCAAAATTTAAGGTGGTGATGTGTCAAGCTAAAAGTCCTGTCGTTCGAACAGATTACAATGTCGTTTGAGCGAGATAACATCTCGTTCGAACGAGATATGTTGTCGTTTGAACGATAGTGGAACTGGTCCCAAAAAGTCTTCAGCCTTTGAAAATAGTTGGAAATCTTAAAAGGCAAAATCTGTTACGGGATCAGAAAATTTTATATCAAAAAATATTTTATAAGAAAATGTTTTTATAAAAATCATTTATAAAATACCCCAACGCTTTTAATGTGAAATGTAAATGGAACTTAAACATAATTTTACCAAAATCATTTTGTTAGGCATGACTGTTGAAGTCTTCTTGAAATTTGGATCCGTCTTTTGTATATGTTAGTTTCCTCAATTCTTTGACGAGTTGTAGTGGCATATGACATAATAAATTGTGACGGACAATGTCCTTATAGAGGCGGACCATCATGCTAGTGTCGCGTCGGTATGCCTCTTGGTCCACCCGATAATCCCTTAAAAAGTCTTGGAAATTTGTCTCCAATATCTCAATGCGACGAGAAATATCCGCTCTCACAGGCTCATAGTCCGAATCATCATCTTTATTATAGAAAGGCTCTTCCTCTTCTTCGATCTCCACATCTTCGTCCACATTTTTTGCCGCTTGTATCACCTCATGTTGGCGTTCGCTTAGGGTGCGAGATTCTTGTCCAATTGCCTTTGAAGGCTAAGAAAGGCTTGGGGGGCTGAATTTTGGCATCGACAAGGAGGGAAATGATGAAGCGGGGGTATGGTAGGGGAGATCATCTTTTATGACCCATATTCGCCTTCATGATATCCACGTAGAAAGCACGTGAGAGATGGATTGGGGCGCGGGGATAAAAAAGGTGGAACAGGAAATTGGCTTGCCTAGGATGCATAGCCGAGTCATTGGAGGTTTGGAGGATGTTTGTGCACACAATATGGAATGTTATTCAGGCTTTTTCGGGAAGGCTCCCCTCCAGAAAATTTTCTTGATTCCACGAGTCTCCGGGGCAAGGCGGGTGATGCATGCATCTTTTGTGATGGGCTCAACATTAGTTGGGTAATCATAACGGTTAGGGCTTGGGACGTCCATGGTGAGCAATTTTTGAATGACGATATAGAGTGAAAATGGGATGCATCGCTCATCAACATAGGCTTCCGCTTGAAATTCCCTTGTTCAGATGAGGGTGCCATAGAAGACTCACACCTCGTCCTCCCCAACTTCGGGATGAGGCTCCTTAAAAAATTGGCACCAACCCCTCGGGCGAAATAAATTATTGACTGATTGCGGAATATGCGCCTATTTGATTTCACGCTCAATATGCATTGAGCGGGATGGGGAGAAGAAGGTGTCACACCACCTATTCTCTTGGTGGGAGCAATATTCATTATTACCATCGGGAAGGAATTCTGTGGAGGCGTATTTTATGGGGAGTGGTCTTGCTGATCTAGCGGCCATATTGATGTGAACATGAATTTCTCGAAATATGAGAGATAGAGAGTAAGAGAGTTAAATGGTGGTGTGAGGTGAAATGGGGTGAATAGTGTTAGTACTTATAGGTGGGTTGTGGAGGGGTGGGGGATTAATTTGGAGGGAAAAAATGGAGGGAAAGGGGAACGGATTTGGAGGGAAGAGTTGGAGGGAAAGATTTTGGGAATTGGGAGGAAGGGCTTTAGGAAATGGGAGATGAACCATGGGAAAGCTGCGAACTGACACAGATATTCGAATCGATCCGGGTGGGGCAAACCGGTCCGGTCTTTTTTTTAATTTTTTTTACAGCAGCGAATCGAACCTGTCCGGGACACTGTCAAAGGTATGTCTCACTTATTTTTTACTCTCGAAACTTAAGCTTCTCCTCTCTCGATTTTTCTGGACCTTCCCAAAGATGTTCCTACCCAAAATTTAGCTATAAATTATGTGACAACTTTCCCCAAAACCTGCGATGCTCTCTCATCAATTCCTTTGCATTTCTCTCTTTAACAAACTTGATTCCTACGACCGTAACCTAAACTAACTACTATACAAAAGAATCACCCCATACGCGTCAAGGGTGCAAAGACATCTCAATTCTTTCTCGCTTAATCCCCATAAACGGGGTCCAATAACAAAATGGTGTCAGCTTCTTCGACGCACGCCTCCAAGTATGGCTTTAGGTTTTGTCCGTTAACCTTGAATGTGTCTCCCCCTTTTGGGTCTTCCAATTTAACGGCACCGTGGGGGAACACTTCTTCAACAACGTATGGACTCGTCCACCATAAGTGCAATTACCGAGAAACAAGTGTAGGCACTATTTGTAGAGACGCACTTTTTCCCCCGAGTGAAACTCCTTGCGTTGAATAATTTTATCGTGTATAAGTTTCATCCTTTCTTTGGATATCTTATCATTCTCGTATGCATCATTGCGCATCTCTTTCAACTCGTTCAATTGAATCTTGCGAGCTTCACCGGATTTATCCATACTATAATTCAACCTCTTGATTGCCCAATAGGCTTTGTGCTCTAGCTCCACAGGGAGATGGCATGGCTTGCCATAGACAAAGCAAAATGGAGATATCCCGAGGGGGTTCTTATATGCGGTTCTATAAGCCCATAACGCATCGTTTAATCGAAAGGACTAATCTTTCCGATTAGGATCGACGGTTTTTTTGAGAATGTTTTTTATTTCACGATTCGCTAGCTCCGCCTTCTCACTCGTTTGAGGGTGATAAGTCATCCAAACCTTATAAACGACTTCATACTTACTCATAAGCTTTTAAAAAGGCCTATTGCAGAAATGCTTACCGTTATCACTAATAATTGCCTTCGGAGCATCGAAACGAGAGAGTATGTGTTCTTGCAAGAACTTAATCACCACTTTATTATCATTCGTTTTGGTAGCTATGGTCTCTACCCATTTAGACACGTAATCTACTGCAACGAGGATGTATAAGAAGCCAAAGGAAGGAGGGAAAGGGCCCATGAAGTCAATACCCCAATAATCAAATATCTCGATGATGAGTATAGGGGTCAATGGCATCATGTCTCGATGGTTGATATCTCCCATCCTTTGACATCTATCGCCAGATTTACAATAATCATTCACATCTCGAAAGATCGTGGGACAATAGAGACCGCTTTGAAGAATCTTAACAATCATCTTATTTATGGAAAAGTGGCCTCCACACGCTTTCGTATGACAAAAATGGATTATGCTATGAGTCTCGTCATCCGGTACACAACGTCAGATGATTTGATCCGCACAATATTTAAGTAGGAATGGATCGTCATGGAAAAACATGCATGACCAAGCAATGAACTTCTTCTTCTCTTGCGGTGTCCAATCGGGAGGGACGACAGATCAGGTAGTTAACTATATCCGCAAACTAGGGGAGAGAAGTGGAAAATAATTGTTCATTCGGGAAGCATTTGATTACGCTCAAATTCTTCCAAATTTAGCCCCTTAATTTAGAGACCTTTACCGTCTCGAACGGTGTAAAATGAGTGTAATTATCGCATTTCCTTGACAGTAACTCCTTTTAACAAGTACATTTAGTTTCATGTATTACTCCTAAGTTTTGCAGGTATTTGAAGCATTGAGGAAGAAAGAAACTGGATAAGCAATGAGCAAAGTCAAAGGGTAATTTCATAAATTTATAGCCTTCTTCCGGAGTTGAAGCCAACTAGAAAGTTGAAGAGAATTTAATTTTAAGACCTTTGGAAGAAACGACAAGTCAATCCGAGCTTCGGTGATCAAGTTATGAATATTTGAAGTTGAGAAGGAAAAGACCACTGGATGAAAAAGGAGAGCGATCCGGACCTTTTATTGGAAAAGGATCCGGACCGCGTCATAAGAAACACTCTGTCCCATAATAGGGGCGATCCGAACCTTTTTCCCAAAAAGGATCCGGATCGCCTTGGAAGAATTCTCTGTCTCAAAAAGGAGGGCGATCTGGATCTTTTTCCCAAAAAGGATCCGGACCGCCTCAAGCTAAGGAACACTAGTTCAAATAAGGGGCCGATCCGGACCGCCTACCCTTATCGATCCGTACCGCATTGGATTTATACAAATTTCTCTATTCTTTCTCAGAGTATTAATGGAGTCAAACTCTTGTAAATTTCATGGCTATTTATTCATATTAGTTCCCTAATATGGGGAGTTCGATTTTTAGGTAGCTAAGTAGGACTAGAGAGTTTTTGTAGTAAAAAACCCTAGTTTTTCATAAGAGGATTTTGCTGCAAAGATTCAAGTTCAATTTCTGCAATTCAAGTAACACTTTTCCTTTAATTTTCGATTTCTCATTAGTTTTAGTTGCTGGTTTTGAATCTGAAATTCTCTTTTCAATTAGTTTCTTTAGAGTAAATGTTTTGTTTCTTAAAAACCATGTATTTCTCTAAGTTAATCATGTCTAGCTAATTTTCTAAGGGTTGGGGTGCATGAACCCCACCCGTTGTAATTCACGATAGCGAAAATAGACTTTTAAATTAAAATCTTAGATGAATCTTGTTGCATAACTGGTGCAACCATCGTAGAACTTTTGATCTCGTTTGCCCTACGTAATCGGGATGCTTAAGAGTGTGATGCGCGTATTGGTTAATGCGACACCGCTTTACTCGTCCTTTTCTTACATACTGTTCGGGCTAAAATCCCCCATCTGTGTAATACTTGGGAGTACTAAAGACCGGGTTCATTTAAAATTCTAATTCCGAATCTAGTATACTACGAAGTGAATTACTAGGGCGTGGGGGATTGTAACCCGACCTATTTGTTCTCATTTCATAGTTAAATTTTTCAGTCCAATCGTCATCAGTTTTTCGGTTAACTAGCGTAGTTGCATTTTATTCATTCTAGTTTTGGTAATTAATCATTCTCAAATTTTCATTTAGTTGTAGTTATTTCATAATCCAAATCACCTTTTCCTTCTTTTTAGAGTCAAAGCTATGTTACCCTTATCTTTCCAACGTCGTCACTACTTCATTCGTCCTGTTTCCCTGAGGATCGATACCCGACTTATCGGATTATTACATGAGCGAAAAGCTTTCACTTGAGCCTACATAGCACGCACACTAGACACATTTGTGGTCGCGTCAAGTTTTTGTCACCTTTGTTGGGGATCTAGATAGACTTAGGTTAGATCGAGTTAATCTAGAACTTTGACCAAAAATCCAAAAATAAAATAAAATAAAATAAAAAATATAAAAAAATCATCATCTCTCAAAAGCCTTTAATGCAAAATCTTGAACATACTCAGACTCCTCAAAATACTCCAACTAGAATCCACGAAAACCCGATTGTTGAGTATAACTCTAAAGCCCCCACACACCTCGCGCTCCACAATTCTGGGTTCCACTTCCTACTCCCGAGCACTCTATAGGAAATTACACCCTGGGTCAACCCTCGAGTCACACATCTAGGACACCGAGTGAGTACTCCGAGTCATTTACAGAGAGCACGAGCGCGATGTCGGACGTGACAAGTTACGGGACTAGAGAGGGAGATCTACCCTATCGCCCCCTGAAAGATTTACTCTTCCTTGAGCGGACTGTCGCCCCTGGTTACATTTTACTTTCGTATAATGTCGGTCAGTTACACTTTTGCAATGGGATGATACAGATTCTCCCTATGTTTCACGAAATGGATTCGGAGAAACCATACCTGCATATCCGAGAGTTCAAAGAGGTGTGTGACACATTTAGTGACCAAGCTTACGCGCAAGATGTCATTTGCCTAAAGCTTTTTCCTTTTCCCTTAAAGGATAAAGCCAAGACCTGGCTATGGTCTCTACCCCCAAACTCCGTAACTTCTTGGAGAGATATGCAATCCAAGTTTATCTCAAAATTCTATCCACAGTACAAGACCAACTCTGCCAAAACTCAAATCCAAGGTTTCCAACAACGCGATAATGAGTCTTTTGACAAGTGTTGGGAATGTTTCCAAGAGTTAGTAAGCGCATTCCTCCATCATGGTTTTTACAAACACCTTGTGATCTCTTTCTTACATAATGGGTTGACGGTGGCTTCTAAACAACTTGTGCAAATAATGTGTGAAAGACCTTTTTGGGATTTAAACTCCAGCGATATTGAGCCCCATCTTACGTATATCGCAGAGACTACTCAAGCATGGGACACATCTGATCCTAATACCCAAGCCCAGCCTAGACAAATATCAATCGCTTCGACTGCATCCGGTCTATACCATTCGGATAGTAATACCTTAATAGACTGCCGATTCGATCAATTTCAGAGAGATATGAAAGAGTGGTTTGATGGTCGATTGAGAGATATCTCCGGATCCAGCCATGGTTTGAAAGAAAAAGTGTGTGTTATCTGTGAGGCGGGCCATTCCACAAAGGCATGCCCAATGATTTTCGCCTACAAGGCCATGCACACTGAGAAGGTGAATGCTATAGGAGGATTCAAGGGAAATTTTAATACCCTGCATGGGAACTCATATAACCCTTTGTGGAGAAACCACCCTGGTTTTAAATACGGACAACCACATGCTGCGATGAACACACATTCACAGGTTGTCCCACCTCCACCACCTCCAGCGCCATATGTAGCTCCACCTTGGAGGAAACTTGAGGATACAATAAACCAGTTCATAAATTTTCAAAGTGAAACCAATGCTAGAAATATGTTCGCTGACATTAATGCACACCTCTCCAAGTTTCAATCATCGTTGAGTATCCAAGAGAAAGGAAAACTTCCTGCCCAGGGCCAAAGACCTCCACAAGGTTAGCCTAGTGTTAGCTCCACCTATACAGAACAGCTTGAGCATTGCCAAGTTGTAACCACTCTTCTTAGTGGAAAAGTTGTTGATTTATTACCTCCCCCACACGACACTTCAAAAGTCAAGGAGAATTCACCCGACACGAAAGAGGCCAAAGATATCCCCTTGAATGAGAGCGAAAAGGAAAACACTAGTGAGCCCAAAGTAGTTGTAAAGCCACCCTCCGCTGCGCTATTTCCTCAAAGATTGGTTCCTTCCCACAAAGGGACCATAAGTGATGAAGTGTTAGAAGTCCTTAAGAATGTGAAATTGAACTTACCATTCCTCAATACAATAAGGCAAATTCCAGCCTATGCAAAAGTCATAAAAGACTTATTGACAGTCAATAGGAGGATGAAGGTAAAGAAAAACGTATTCCTAGCATAGAACGTGAGCTCAGTTCTTCTTAACGATCTCTTACCTAAATATAAAGATCCCTGTGCACCCACCATTTCCTGCACCATTGGAGAGAATAAATTCGAAAAGGCCTTACTCGATTTGGGGGAGAGTGTCAATATCCTCCCCTATTAAATTTGCAGGCAACTTGATCTCGGTGATCTTAATCCCACAAGGATCACTCTCCAATTAGTGGATCGAACCGTGAAGATATCGAGGGGTATAGTTAAGCACGTGATAGTCCAAGTGGACACTTTCTATTTCCCGATAGATTTTGTCATTTGGGACACGGAGCCCTCCTTCGCCTCGAAAAATCATGTTCCCAACATTCTTGGGCTCCCATTCTTAGCTACGGCTAACGCATTGTTCAATACTCAAAATGGGCAGATGCAACTCGCTTTTGGGAATATGACTTTAGAAATAAACATCTTCAACATATCCCAACAAGCAGGGGAAGAAGATAATCTTCACACGGTAAGCTCAATTGATGAGATCGTAGAAGAACACATTAAGGAAAATTACTGTGGAGACACCTTAGAATCCATCCTAGTGTCTAGTCATGAGAGAAAGAAGCTTACACCAAGTTTGATAGGGAAGTTGAGGAATTGAGAGGCTTACTCGATGAGAGAGCGTCGGACGAGGACGCGAGAGATGTTAGTTGGATTTCTCGATTCGAAGAGTTACCATCGAGGGAGGTACGCATGGTGCCCTCTAGAGATTCATTCCCGACTCTTGAGTTGAAGAAACTACCCTCCAACGTTAAATAAGCTTTCCTAGGAGAGGGTGAGACATTTCCTTTTATTGTCTCCTCTAGCTTGGATGAAGAGCAGGGGGTAAACTATTAAAATTTTTTAGGAAGCCCCAAAGTGCTTTTGGTTGGTGTATAGATGATCTAAAGGGAATAAGCCCTCTGATTTTCACCCATAAGATTCACCTCGAGGAGGATATTAAGCCCTCGATAGAAATGCAACGAAGGCTAAACCCCACAATGAAAGATGTGGTGAGGATCGAAATTATAAAGTTATTGGATGTCGGTATTATCTACCCAATATCGAATATCAAGTGGGTGAACCCCATTCAAGTCATCCCGAATAAGTCAGGTATGATTATTATTGAAAATGCCAAGGGAGAGCTAGTTCCACAACGTACCACCACGGGTGGCGCATTTGCATTGATTACCGGAAACTCAATGCGAGAACTAGAAAAGACCATTTCCCCTTGCCATTTATCGATTAAATGCTTGAAAGAGTAGCGGGCCACCTTATTATTACTTCCTAGATGGTTATTTCGGATATGACCAGATTGAGGTAGATGTACTTGATAAAGAGAAGACAACCTTCACTTGCCCCTTTGGAACGTTTGTCAATAAACGTATGCCATTTGATTTGTGTAATGCGCCGACGACCTTTCAAAGGTGCATGTTAAGCTTAGTTAGTGACATAGTTGAGAGAGGGATAGAGGTGTTTATGGATGACTTTAGTGTTTTTGGCACGTCTTTCAACCTATGTCTAACCAATCTTGAAAAAGTACTAACCCGATGTGTGGAAAAGAACTTAGTGCTGAATTGGGAGAAATGCCATTTCACGATAACTGAGGGTATAGTTCTTGGTCACATCGTGTCATCCAAAGGGATCGAGGTTCATCGAGAAAAAATAGATGTCATAGCTGACCTACCGGCACCAAAATCGCTTAAGAGCGTGCGCTGTTTCTTGGGCCACGCAGGGTTTTATAGAAGGTTCATTAAGGACTTTAGCGCCATCGTTAGACCCTTAAGACACCTTCTTATGAAGGACACCCCATTCGAGGGGAATGAAGAATGACAAAGTGCTTTTGAAAAATTAAAGAGCATGTTTGTTTTCTCTCCCATTATGAAAACTCCGGATTGGCCCTTACCATTCGAGCTCATGTGTGATGATAGCGATTATGCGATAGGGGCTATTTTGGGCCAAAGAAAAGACAAACAGGCTCATGTCATCTACTACTCTAGCCGAACTCTTATCGGACCACAACTCAACTACTCCACCACGGAGAAGGAATTTCTAGCAGTAGTCTTCGCTCTTGACAAGTTTCGGTCCTATCTTATCGGTTCCCCCATAACTTGCTTTACCAACCACGCGGATTTAAAATATCTCCTTGCAAAGAAAGACGCAAAGTCGCGCCTCATAAGGTGGATCCTACTCCTACAAGAGTTTAATCTCTCTATTAAAGATAAAAAATGAGTAGAAAACATCATCGCCGATCACTTAGCATGGCTTTCATCCGACATACCTAGTGATCCTACACCCATAGACGAGTATTTTTTGGATGAGCAACTCTTTGCCACCTCTTCTTTGCCCTGGTTTGAGGATATAGTGAACTATCTTATCACGGGAGCCGTCCCTCCCGATTGGACACCGCAATATAAGAAGAGGTTCCTCACTTGGTCGCGCATGTTTTTCTATGATGACCCACTCCTTTTTAAATATTGCACCGATCAAATCATCCGACGATGCGTATCGGATGATGAAATTCCTAAAGTCATCCAATTCTGTTATTCGAAAGCATATGGAGGCCATTTTTTTGTGAATAAGATAGCCGCTAAAATTCTTCAAAGCATTTTGTACTGGCCCACAATGTTTTGGGATGTAAACAATTATTGCAAATCTTGCGACAGGTGTCAACGGATGGGGGAGATTACCCAACGAGACATAATGCCATTAACCCCGATTCTCATTATCGAGGTTTTCGATTGCTGGGGTATTGACTTCATGGGCCCTTTTCCTCCGTCCATTGGCTATCTATACATCCTAGTCGCGGTAGACTATATTTTTGAATGGATGGAAGATATAGCTACTAAGACCAATGACAATAAAGTGGTGATAAAGTTCCTTTAAGAGCACATACTTTCTGGCTTCGGTGCACCGAAAGCGATAAGCAGTGGTAACGACACGCACTTTTGCAACAAGCCATTTGAGAAAATCATAAAAAAGTATGGTGTCGTTCATAAGGTTGGAACGACATATCACCCACAAATGAATGGGCAGGCCAAGTTGGTGAATCGTGACATCAAAAACATCCTCGAGAAAACCATTGATCCTAACCGGAAAGATTGGTCCCTTAGATTGAACGATTCCCTCTGAGCCTACCGTACCGCGTACAAGAACCCACTCAAATGTCCCCGTTCCATTTTGTGTATGGAAAACCTTGCCATCGTCCTGTTGAGTTGGAGCACAAAGCATATTAGGCCATCAAGAGGTTAAATTATGATATGGATAAAGCCGGTGAAGCTCACAAACTTCAACTGAACGAGTTAGAGGAGATACGTAATGATGCGTATGAGAATGCCAAGATTTCAAAATAAAGGGTGAAACTCGCACACGATAGGATTATTTGAAGGAAAGTGTTTCAACCTGGACAAAAGGTACTCCTCTATAACTCCCGGCTTCATCTATTTCCGGGTAAATTGCGGTCCCGTTAGATAAGCCCATTCATAAGTAGGATCATGTTTCCCCACGGAGTTATGGAATTGGATGATCCAAAAGGGGGAACACGTTCAAAGCCAATGGCCAACTCCTAAAGCCATATCTAGAGGTGTGAGTAGAGTATGTCGACACCATTTAGTTATCGGACCCCGTGTACGAGGCAGAGTGAGCTGAACTTAAGAGGTCGTTGCACCCCCGACGCATATGGGGTGATTCTTGTGTACATTAGTTAGGTGTCAATTAAGATAGGATAGGTAGGTTCAATATATTGGTGTCGCGTACATTCGTAGGTAGGAAGCATACACGTTGAGACCACGTCGAGATTCCAAAATGAGGGTCGAGCATAATTCAGGGTCATAATTGAGTTGAAAGTAAGGGGAAATGAATTTCGAGTACGAAAGAGGGTGAGATATGGAGCAGAGCAGAGTCTGTCACAAAAAGGCACCCGATCCTGACCGCCCCTGGGCACCTGATCCGAACCGCTTTAGGAGGATTGAAAAATAAAAATACGCATAGAGATCCGGACCGCCCCTGTGCACCTGATCCGGACCGCTTTTTATTTTCTCTAAACAATTCCCTAGGTGCATCCCCTCTCCCCAACCCCTTAACTTCCCTCCAAATAGTCCCCCCACCATTTCCCTCCTAAAATACAACCCCATTTTCACTCCTTCTCCTTTCCCTCCAAACCCATTCCTTCCCACCTCCAAACTCATCTATAAATACAAGCCCTAACCCCTCCCATCTCTCCCACACCAATATTTCTCAAACATTTTCCCTCCTTCATCTCTCAAACACTTTTTCCCACCCACTCTCTCACTCCATGGATGCCCAAGACCGACCCACCAAATACAATTTTGTCGCTATCATCGATAATAACCCCGCCGACTACCGCTCCGACCATGAATTGCGATGGTGTAGGGAATATTTTGGCCAAACGCGAAACTTCTAAGTAGAATGGGCCATTTTTTGGGACGAACTATACAATTCTATCACTAACTTGTTTCGTCCTAAGGGTTGGTGCCGCTTCTTGAATGAGACTCACAATGCCGTTTGGGCTATGAAGGTCTAGGAATTTTATGGTACCCTCATACGTACCGGTGAGTTGAAGGTTGAAGCGCGAATTCAGGGGCAACGCATCCCATTCTCGTTGTTGACAATCACCGAGAAGCTTGCTGAAAAAGACATCTCCAATCCAGTCGCTTTTGTCTACCCCAACAACTCCCAACCACTCGAAAAAGATGTCATCATTGAGCGTGTAAGAGGGTAGTTTCGATAAGATGGAGGCGTAACCCCTTTTGAGTATGGTAATGATAAGTTAATTAGACAAAACCTTGGATTAATTATAGGACATGCAAACACAAACATAATGAAGATGAACTCAATTTGAACTCACAATTCTCTCGTGTATAACTTAGCTAGAGGGAGAGAGAAGTAAGCACCCTAGATACACCTTGGCAGCCAAACACACCAACCACCCTCAAGAATCTCTGTCAAGTATTAAAAGCTTCCTAATAAATGACAATGGTGGGTGAGCAAACTCTCTGGTTTGTAATAACTCTCTTCGATGTATATTCTCCCTAGCAATAACTTCTAAACTCTCAAAAAGATCATCCTTTCCTCAAAGGTGGTTGGGGTCCTTAAATAGACCCCCTACACAACCCCCGATGCAACCCAATCATTAATGCCTGTGAAAAATAACCCTCATACTTTATGTCACAAATATTAAATACTTGATGAATTAGTTTTCTCCATGTCATAAACATTAAATGCCAAGACATGCCTTTTGCCTAACCACTGTGCGTCAGGGGGATATTGTCACAGAGGTGGCTCACCAACTATCTGACAGCCCCAAATATCACGGTGGTTTACTCAAGTGCAGGTCTGACATTGCCTAGCTGGTTAGTGACATCAGATAAAGTGGATGTGATATTATGTAGAGGGTTATTTGGCTCATAACTCAACGCCTGATGGAACTCAAGGCTGCTCCCCACGAGGTTCCACGGTCAGGGTTCTTCGGTGTTTTACCAGGTGTATCTAAGATGGTGGACAAGTCCCAACGGTGCCTAACTTCTCAATCCTCCAAACCAAGTCTCTCTCAACTTCCCACGGTGAGGTCATTCGATAGAGCATGAAAGCTCTCTCAGGCCCTGCCAAACGTGGTCTCTCGTGAGTACCATTTGACTTCACACAAACTCATTATTATTCTCATTACATCATTACAACAGTTATTGCTTATAGTCAATATAAACAAAGATTCAATATGACTAACACAATAAGCTAAAATACAAGTTGCCTCGCTGAGCTGCCTTGCTGAGTTGCCATGCCAAGTTGCCTCAAATTTTTAATCCCGAACACTGTTGCTAATGGGGGGATTATCCATGATCTCAGGATTACCTTCAAGCCCCCTCTACATTTTCCCCATTCGTGGAGAGATTTGCTGTTGGAATAATAAATGTCTGCCCGAAAACTTCTCAATTTGATGAACCTTCTCTATGTGTTAAAATTCTGACCTCATTTCCTTCGTTAGAACCACAACGTTATAATCTTCAGGAAAAAGTAAAATTCTCCCCGATGTACTTGAGACGAAGCACCATAGCTTGTTGGGGCTTTAACGAAGGGACATCGCCACTTTTTCCTTATACTGCGCTTCAACCGTTCTAGCTTTATTAGTTGAAATTCTCCTGAAAGGCCTGCTAACCTTTTCAAATACTCGTTTTGATTCTTGGTAGGTGAAATTCTCCCTTGTAATGCTTCGCTATGTTTCAAAAAGCAGAAATTCTCCCCGGTGTAGCCAAGTCACCATTTAAACAACATTTGGACTTGTGGCGAGGGGACATCGTAGCTTTTTTGAACCGTTGGGATATCTTTTCCGTTGGGATTTATTGGATATGTTTGACAAAAATTCTGGCGCCAAAACTCAAACTTGCTTAGGAAGGCAACCCTTTGTATTTCCCAGGCGTCACTTCATAAATGACGTAGCGTTGTCTTTTCAGCTGTCAAAACACTTCCCGAAGTGCCACGTGTTCATTTGAAATGATTATAGGCGATCGTGCACGTGTGATGGTGGGAAACTCAAAAGTTAGTTTTAAAAGGCTTCAAACGTCTCTTTTATTTCAAAACCCTTCTCTTTCCTTCATCTTCTTCAAGCTCCTGTCTTCTTTAGATAGAAAGAGAACTGTGCGCAATCCTCAATTATTGTCCAATTTTTTACTCAGTCTCTTCCCTTTCTCATCTTTTACGCCACCACCTGTAGTTATGATCCTCCCTCCTTGTTCGTAGTCTTTCTTACTCAGTTATACCATTCATCGCCACTGTATTATGGCTTCTCTAAGTAATTCTAAGTTTGCCACCACCACCACTCAGCCAGGCTCCCCCTCTGCCGCTCCTGGCGCTGCTGCTGCCCCTAGCGGCGCTGCCCTGAATGCTGCTCGTCAAGAGCAACTACGCTTCTATCGCCGAGCGCCTATCTTTGACGAAGATGATAAATTTTCTAAAGAATGAAAGACTTGCCATTTCTCATCCAAGTTCGACCCCTTACTGTTGGGTGATGAGGAAATGGATTCATCAAAGTGGGGCTATCTTCCACCCGAGGGGACTTTGCATTTTCATCTGGATCGTGGTGACTTCCCCTATTCTCAGATTGACTTAGAAGCACCCGGGTGGTCACCAGCCCATTTTAGTGCCTGGCATACACATATGCAGAGTTCTCATGCTACTACTCTTGCAAAGGTTCGGCTTCATCAAGCCTACTGGTTTGGGGAGTTTACCCTCTCTGAGCACAACGCGGCGCTCCAAGTACTAGTTTCCAGATGGAACATCACAACTCACACGTTCTTTGCTGCGTGGGGAGAGTTCACTGTTACGTTGGAGGATGTCTTTGAGCTCTTGGGGTTTGAGCCAATGGGTGAGTTCACATATCACGATGAGGCCCTGGATGCTGAAGAGGCTGCTGATCGAGCTGAGTTGGACCGAATCGGTCGTAGTTGCACTGGTTCCTCGAATAAAGCCACATTTAATCCCCTTATCCGCTATTTTTCGAAGCTCTGACCCCGAAGGATGTCAATGCTGCAACGGGACAAGGTAGAGGTACATCCCTAGAACTACCAGCCTACATACTTATATTTCTTTCACGCTTCTTCCTGACTGGGAAACCCAATGATCAACCTAGGAGGGATCTTATAAATATTTTAATTCGTTTGGCCAGAGGTTTCAACCTTTCTCTAACCTCCATCTCCTTGGGGTCCCTCTACACCTGGTTGTATCGAACCCATATTGACATGACACGATCACTAGGCCATTATAACTTGGCCAATTTTACCAACACCATCATTTTGATGGGCTTTCTTTACACCCATTTTCCTACCATCGCCGCCAAGTCTATTCCTTTACCTGTGGTCAGTATCAAGCCCCCACGCCTCCTATGTTTTCATAAAAAATAAAGTCGAAAGGAGATAATGGAAGTTTTTTATGTTTTGGACTCCTTTGTGATGAGGCCATACAGTGAGTCTACATTTGCCCATAGTTGGGATTTCTTCCCTTTTGCAGCCACAACGGTCAAGTTCATCCCAGTTGTAGAAGATCCCTCGCAAGCCGTTGTGCTTCTATTTACCCCCGAGTTTCTTCCTTCTTATACTGAATGGGGGTACACCTCAGAGTCCTATAACCCTGACAGATGTAGCAAGCAGTTCAGGTTTGATCAGGGGAGCCCTCGACCTGTGTTTCAATAAAACCACCCAAGGGCCACTTTCGCTAAAGCCTGCACCTTCTATACTGCAGTCGCGGTGCTTGGTGTGACATCCACCATCGATGGCCGTGTCACCCTTCCTAGTACCACTAGTAAGGGAGATGTATCCACCTCCTTTGCCACCAAGTTCCATTTTGGGCAGTTGGAAATGATCCGTGAGGACATTCAGTCCCCCCTCAATATCCCCCAGTCCTTGCTCTCTCTTCTTCTGAACTGGGTCTTAAGGGGAACTCCGTGCTTGGGGTTGAGTTTCCCTTGAGTAAAACCATTAAAGAATCTCCCCAGGAGCAACCCCTCATTGTCCAATAATCCCCACTGCCGCCATGAAACCCAAGGTCGTTGCAGCTCCCAAACAAATTGCCCCTTCGACCGAAGCTGCAACAAGAGAAGGGCCTTCTCATCCACCTGCTAAGAAGGCCAAGAAGTCCAAGTCCTCAAAGTCTAAGACCCAAATTCAAGCACAAACTCCTTTGCAGGAATTTTCCATTGCCTCCGTTTCCCCTCCTATGTCTCCAGAGGTAGCTGAAGAGCTGATGAGGCAGGTGCAAGTTGAGGTCAAAAGAATAAATGTTAAGTTTCAACGGCGCGCTGTCGTCGTTCCTTCTTCTTCTTCCTTTCCCACGATCGTGGTTGATCTGACTGAGCCATTGGCAAAGAGGAGAAAAAGGTCGAGGGTACCTCAAGGTGGTGATGTAAAGAGCACAAGGAAGAAAACTCTGGGCACTAAGTCCCAGAAGAAACGAACAGCCGATATACCTCCATCTTCTACTCCGTCTATTGTTGCCTCCTCGCCACCTTCACCAGTGGTTATATCTTCTCGTTCTCCCTCTGGATCTAAGGTATGTGTGCATTCTTTATTTCTTATTCCCTTCTCTTAAGGTGTGTTGCATCTTCTCATTTCCTGATAAGAAAATATTTTAGTGCATGGAGTTGAAGAAGAAGGGCCCAGTCCCCCCAGCCCCCCGTAAGTCGTTTCGGGGGAGGGGGGGGGGCATTACGATATCTCTCCAGCAGACATTAACCTTCCCCGTCCCCCTGATAAGTCTTACTTATTCTCGCCATTCATCCTCCCAACGGGCTAGAGATGCTGCTGCGGGGGCTACTACCGTTGAATCTACTGATATAATGTGCCCACTCTCAGCTTCTTCTGAATTAGAACCTCAGCCCGAGGCTCTTCTGCCCCTTGTTCGAGTTGCAAAAAGTTCCCCCGAGGTAACATACTATCTATTACCTGTTAGGTCTGGCATCATTTCTCTAATCCAACCCTTTTCTTTCTGTGTAATATGCCGAACCTTGACATGTTGGGGTGCCCCACGTTGAGATGGCGTCTCTGGTAGCCAACATCCTTCTTCCCCCTGTACTGACGAGACCTCTGACTACAATTCCCCTCTTTAGTGCCATAACCGGGGTAAGTAACGTTTATAAGTATTTCTCTCTTTTTGGTCATTTCTAACACTTAGATTTGTTGCTGCAACTTTCTCCAAGTCTCTCTCTGCCCTTTGCTCTTAGTGGCCTTTTCCTTTCTAAGGCCCAGGTTGATGTTGTTGTCTCACGTGGTGATTCTTCAGTGCATGCCCATGCTGGGGCATCACTTGGATATTCCTCATATTCTTTCGACGAGACTCCCTCGTTAGCCCTGGTACCGTTTATTGGCGAGGGAGCTTTGGCTACCGTTGAGGCTTCTTCAGCTAAGGGCCCCGTTGAGGCTTCTGAGGCAATGAACCTGCCTCCTACGGTTCCTGGCCCGATGGTCTCCACGGTGGCTCCCGTTCTCACCCTTGCTATGATTGAGGTATTTCTCTAATTTCTCTGCATTCTTGTTGAAAAAATTGTCGCAAACTCCACCTATAAGGGTGACTTAACAACGAAAACGCTTGTTAAGATTTTTCATCAACTCCACCTATATTGGTGACTTAACAACGAAAACACTTGTTAAGATTTTTTCGTAAACTCCACCTATATCGATGACTTAACAACAAAAACACTTGTTAAGGTTTTTTCATAAACTCCACCTATATCGGTGACTTAACAACGAAAACACTTGTTAAGATTTTTTTCATAAACTCCACCTATATCGGTGACTTAACAACGAAAATACTTGTTAAGGTTTTTTCATAAACTCCACCTATATCGGCGACTTAACAATGAAAAAACTTGTTAAGATTTTTTCATAAACTCCATCTATATCGGTGACTTAACAACGAAAACACTTGTTAAGGTTTTTTCATAAACTCCACCTATATCGGCGACTTAACAACGAAAACACTTGTTAAGATTTTTTCATAACTGCACCTATATTGGTGACTTAACAACGAAAACACTTGTTAATATTTTTTCATAAAATCCACCTATATCGGTGACTTAACAACGAAAACACTTGTTAAGGCTTTTTCATAAACTCTACCTATATCGGTGACTTAACAACGAAAACACTTGTTAAGATTTTTTCATAAACTCCACCTATATCGATGACTTAACAATGAGAACACTTGTTAAGATTTTTTCATAAACTCCATATTTCCTCCAACTGTTTTCAGGTTGCTCGGGAGGACTCTCCACCGGTTCCTTCGCCCACCGCCTTACCCCATCGGGAACTTGTCATTTTAGAAGATTCTATCCATAATGATCAAGGTTCCACAATCGGTGCTACTACGGAGAGCGAATCTGGCTGTGAGCTTCCTTTGCCCGACCTAGCTCCTCATGCCTTTTGCCTGATGGTGCTTCAGCATTCTCCTCAGATGCCTTCCAACCATCGTCTGGCTGTTAAACAACTTGTAAATCATCATCCTGAGATGTCCACGGTGGATTGGCTGCATTCAATCATCTCTGTTATGGATTACAGGCTTCAAGGCATGGCTACCGTCGTTGTTGAGATTGTCAACACTCCGACCTCAAACGTTACCAGACCCCTCCTTAACCAGTTTTTGGGTTATCTAACGGAGTTGGGTCGTGACGGGTTCCATTTTGGTAGTCTTATCACGCATTTAAAGACCTTGAAGAGCCAACGAGTGGACAACTAGAAGGAACTCTTATGGAAAGATTATGAGGATCAGCGGGATGAGGATTCTAAGTTGGTCGAGTTAGCACCTCTTCTAGAAGTTGTTGATAAAGAGGTGGAGGACATCGAAGAAGCTTTGCGGCTGGTGAAGCTGAAATGAGAGAAACTCCCGATTGAGCACACACAAGCGCAAACAAGGTTGGAGGTCTCTATCAATGATCAACGGTATTGCCAAGCAGCTTCTTCGGGCCTCCCTGGAAATTTTTTCTCTTCTCCAGATTTGTGGTTTCTCTTAGGCCAATGAACTTGTATATATATTTTTTTCTTTTCTTCTCATGTAATTCTTGGGCAATATCTCCCAATTTTGTAATGCCCCAAAGTTTATGAATGGAAAAAGATATTTATTTTCTCATGCCATTTCTTTGTGTTACAACTGTTTGCATAGATTGTGAAGTGTGAAGTTTTGTGATTCTTTTCATCTCTACTTGAGTTATAATAAAAATAAATTGTATACTCATTACAAAAAGAACTTGTGTATTCATAGCAATAACCAGCTACATCAGTGGTCCAAACATAATTGCCTACACATGATAGACTTTCAACCATTTGTTGTTAATCTTGAATGGTTTATTTTATTCCATCCTAGAAATTAGGCAATAACCTGAGTCATGAGATTCTTTTACAATGAATGGTCCTTCCTAATTTTCTACAAACTTGGGTAGAAGAAGTCCCCTGATGTGTTTCACTGCTGCTTTCAATACGAGGTCTCCCTCCACGAATTTCCTTGGTCTTACTAAGTTATCATATGCCCTGGAGAGCTGTTTCGTATACATTTAAAAGTGTTGCATTGAATTATCTCTATGTTCATCCAACGCTTCCAACTGCACATGTCTATTCTGAGGGAGCATGCTACTTCGCAAAGCATATCGATCAGAGGGAACTTCTAACTCTACTGGGGGAATCGCCTCGGCCCCATAAATAGGAGAGAACGGTGTATACCCTGTGGGATTCCTCTTAGTTGTTCGATAGGCCCATAATACGGCTGGCATCTTGTCGTCCCACAATCATGGGAAATCCTCCATTGTTTTAGCCAAGATATTAACCAAAGTTTTGTTAGTTGCTTCATCTTGGCCTTTCCCCTTTGGATATGCCACCATCGAAGTATGATGGATAATAGAGTACTTGTCTCTGAGCATCGTTACTTCTAAATTGACGAAAGGGGTTCCATTATATGAAAGGATAACCTTTGGGATCCCAAAATGGCAAATGATGTATTCTTTGATGAAGTTGCTCACCACCCCCACCGTTGCCCTTCTTAGTGGTATCGCTTCGGCCCACTTTGTGAAACACTCCATTGCTACTAGTATCCATATCTTCCCCCTTAAAGAAGGATGTATTGCCCCCACCAGGTCGAACGCCCAAGTGTGAAAAGGATAAGGCATTGCCAGGGAGTTTAGGTCCACTGATGGTCATGGATCATATTTCCATGAAGTTGGCAAGCCTTGCACCTTCGAACGAACTCAGCAGAATCTTTCTCCATCGTTGGCCAATTGTATCCCAAAGTCATCAACTGGTCATATAACTTGGCCCCTCTTATATGAGCTGGATTGTGCACCTATTTGAGGACCTTGGCCGCTTCTTTATTCGTGATGCAATGCAATGGCCTGGTTAAGTATCCCTTTCGGTAAATCTATCCCTCCAGAATGTAAAATCTCGAGGCCCTTCACCGGAGACCCATCGCATTAATTTTCTCTATCAGGACAACTTCATCTTTAATGAAGTCAAAATAGGGCTGTCTTTAGTTAGCGTGAGCCTCCACGAAATGACATTCAGCTGCCTCGAAGAATAACTGGCATTTGACGCACTTCCGTTATAGCTCTGTCGCGTCCTGTTTCATTCTTGGCCAAAAATACCCCTCCCTTTGCATTCTTCGGTAGAGGGGTATCTCAGTTGTTTCACAGTGCTCTTCACGTGTTTTCTTCAATCTCTGCTCTGCCTCTTCTGGACCGATGCACCTCGACAACCATCCTCCGATATTCCTGTAGTAAAGGTTTCCTTAGTTTGTGAACTATTGGGCTAATTCTATCAGCCCCATCACTCCTTCCCCAGATTCCAATTACCTTTTGATCTCTCCCCTCCAGTCTGCGTTCTCTTCCATTGGTAGAATTGACTGTACCATCGAGGGAGATATTCTTCGTTGGATTACGACGATAGTTGTATCGTTCCTCATGACCATCTTCTGGGCAATGGTGGCATATGCATCTGGGTGACGATTCATCATTCTGGGATGTCTCTTGATCTTGGTCCGATGGAACTGGTAGAGGATCCTGTGAATGATTGTCTTATATGGTGCCAGACTCATGTGTTTCAACGCGTACTCTCCATTCACTTAATGAATCAC
This sequence comes from Sambucus nigra, assembly GCA_949130495.1. NCBI lineage: Eukaryota > Viridiplantae > Streptophyta > Magnoliopsida > Dipsacales > Adoxaceae > Sambucus > Sambucus nigra. Next base: position 132,372,789 of record OX422216.1, on the reverse strand, counting down.
CAAGTTTGAATCCCCTTTAATGCAAAGTGAACGAATCCCCCTTCGAAGAGCCTCTAGAAATCCTAACACCAATGCTTCATATTCTGCCTCGTTGTTAGAATAAGGGAAATCTAACTTGTAAGAAAGGCAAATCTCTTCCATTCCTTTTGAAAGAATAACCCATGCTCCTCCTTTCTTTTCTGATGAGGATCCACTGAACTGCATTTTCCATTCCTCATCCATTGCGTCTAGGTGATTGGCCTACAAATCGTCTCCTGGAATACTTTCTTTGGGTGGCTCAAACGTTCCTGAGGGGAAAATTGCCAACAAATCAGCGTACGCCTGGCTTTTGATTACACGAGGAACCACGCACTTTAAGTCATATTCAGAGAGATTAAGGAACCACCAAGCTGCTCTACCAATCAATATAGTTATTTCTAACAAATACTTAATAGGATCATATCTAGTTACAATATAAATTGTAAAAGACACCATATAATGTCTAAGTTTTTGTGCTACAAAGACTAAGGCTAAACAATGCCTTTCCAAACTACTATATCTGACTTCTGGCCCATGGATGATCCTGCCGAGGTAGTAGACTGGCCGTTCTTGCCCATTGATCTCTTGTGCCAACAAAGCTCCCACATACCTCGTGGTGGATGTGAGATATAGCTGCAATGGTATTCCTGCCTTTGGGGAAACCATGGTCAGTGGTGAAACGAGCAATTTCTTCAATCCGTCGAGAGACTCCTGGTGAATCTCCTCCCACCTAAATTTTGTGTTCTTTCGTAATAGCTGCATCAGCGGGCGTGTTAGTTCGGCCAATCCAGGCATAAATCTCCTAATATAAGAGACTTTACCGAGGAAATTCTTCAGCTCCTTCACCATTCTTGGGCATGTAATTTCCAAGATCGCCCGCTGTTTATCCTGGTCCATCTGCACCCCTTGTCGATCAACCACAAAGCTTAGGAATTTCCCACTTGTTACTCAAAAAACACACTTCAGTGGGTTCATCTTCAATTTATACTTCCTGCAACGAGAAAACAGTTTCCTTAAATCGCTCAGATGGGACTCCTCCTTCCTCGATTTGATGACCAAATCATCCACATAAAATTCCACAAATTTGTGAAATAAGTCATGGAAAATGGCCATCATTGTTCTTTGGTAAGTTGCCCCAGTGTTCTTGAGTCCAAACAACATCACCTTGTACTTGAAGTTACCCAACGGGGTTCTGAACGTTGTTTTCTCTGCATCCATGGGGTCCATCTTGATCTAGTTATACCCTACATACCCATCCATGAAGCTATACATCTCATGACCAGCCGTTGCATCTATCAGGCTATCGATAGAGGGAAGAGGGAACTCATCTTTGGGACAAGCTCTATTCAAATATCTAAAATCCACGCAAATCCTTATTTGGTTTTTGTCTTTCGTTCCCACTAGGATAATTCTAGATAGCCAGAGTGGGTGTTGTATCGGTGTGATGAATCCTGTCGTTAGTAAGCATTGAACCTCTTCCTTGATCTTTATATCTATCTCAGGCTTGTATGCTCTCGTCGCTTGTCTCATCGGAATGGTTGAAGGCATTATGTTCAACTTGTGGCAGCTTACTTCCTCATCTAGCCCCTCCATATTTGTGTATTTCCACGCGAAGACGTCTAAAAAATCCCGAATCAACTCAACCAAGGCCTCTCATTTCTTCTTACTGAGATCCTTCAAGATGAAGATAGGCCTTGTATCTTCCTCTTCTTTTGCTAGGTTCAGCTATTCTAGTTCTTGTGCCTACAGTTTTGATCGATCTGCCATGTAATCTGGTTCCTCAGCAACTTCCTCCATCAATTCCTGTATGCTGGAGTTGTCTATCATCATTCATTGTCCCCGTTGATCCATCAAAAAGCTTTTATATATCAGGTCAACCTCATCATCAGTTTATTCGGCCGCCCACTCACGCCGTTATAATCGATATACCACCTTTCCTTCTTCGGTAATGACCTTCTTGCATTGCGTGCTTGTAACGCTAACTGCCTTCCTCTTCTTCTCTCTAGAAGCCTCGGCCACTCTTTTTACTAAGAATCGGCTCAGCACGCTTTGTCGTTGGACCTCATGCTCCATCGGATCCACCCTGGGCCTCATCCTATCTTTGAGTTGCTTCGAGATGTTTTGGGGCCGAGGGACCACCTGGTGGGCTTCTTCGGTCATTAGTCTTGCACTAATTGCAACCTCTTTACTCTGCTCTTTAAAGTGCCCCATCTTTTCTCTGATCGAGGGAACCCATGCTCCCTCCATTCTTCTCGTTAGGACACGAACATCCTCCTCTAATTCAGTGTAAAATGCTACATCTACCAAGTGAGTTTACTTGACAGTGAAGGGACTCTTCGTAGCCCTAATGGTCTCCTCTGTTCCCTTGATATTCGCTTTAGCACATTGGTGGTACGTTGAAGGAACTAGCCCTTGGTTGTGCATCCATACCCTTCCTATCAGCAGATGATAGGAAGTTGCACTCTCTATTACGTGTAACTTGACATGGGAACTTAGATTTACCATTACAATCCCAACATTAACGTACCCAATGGATTTGGAAGATTGGTTATTATACCCCAAAATCACCAAAGGCATGGGTACCAACCTTTCTTCTGGAATATTGGCTGCGTGAAAAGAGTTGATTGTCATGATATTGATGGAAGCTACCCCATCCATAAGAGTCCTTGCAAATCTAACTCCGTTGATGCTGGCGGTCACATATAATGGCCTGTTATGAGGGAACCTTATATCCCTATCTGCATCGCTGAAGGTTACTTCTGACAGATACCTTCTCACCAACCTGGTCATGGGTCCCTTCCATCTCAGCGAAGGGACTGCATTCTTCCTCACAATATCAAGTATTGCCTGGGTTATCTCCAACCTACTCTCCTTTGGTATCCCCACTTGGTCGAAGAACCAGGTTAACTTTGGTGATTTTAAAACTGCACAGTATTCTAGGACTGGGTCTGCTTCCTCACCTTCGACGTTGTATGCATCCTCCACGTCTTTGGTGCTTGCCTCATCTTAGGCTAGTACTACATTAGCCATTCCCTTCGTATAATCTTCCAGAGCTTCTTCGAACTTCTCTTGCTTCAACGTTGGATTTCTTCCTTCTCTCTCGGCCTCCTCGTCATAGGCCACCACCAGATTGGCCCCATGTATTGGGAGTGGGTTGTTATTTGCAAAGTCCCTGCCTTTACGTACTTGTTGATGATTCTCCTCAGCGTGAAACAACTCTTTGTTGGGTGTTGGATCTTCCGATGGACCTGGAAATTCTTGGGATCCGCCCTTATTGCCGCATCGAGATCCCCAACGGGAATGCCTTTTGGTTCGTAGACCATTCCTCCTTGGACCATCGCGTTGTAACAGTTGACAGCGTCCTCCACCATACAAGGTAATGGTGGTGGTTCCTCCCTATCTCTTCGAAACTTCCTCTTATTGTCCTTCTTCGGAGCCTTGCCCCCATCTCCTCCCTCGGTGTACCCTACCCGTGGGGGCTGAGACCTCCCCCTTGCGGGTTTCATCAGCTGCCTAAACATCATTGGCACCACCACCGAATTTTGTCGTACCACCAAGGAGATATTTCTTATCGCTTTTAAGAACGTCAAAAAAGTCCCCTCGCGCATCTCATTGATAAGATGGTAGATGTACTCAGGAAGCAGCCCCTCAGTGAAAATCTGCAATAACTTGGATTCTTTGGCCTCCTCCCTCATATCGAGGGACCTTTCCCTGAACCTTCAAACATACGCCACCACCTCTTTCCCAGGTCATTTCTTCTCCCTCCCTAGTTGGGTCAGAGTAAACTCATCTTTCGCCCGAAAGAACTTCTGGATGAACAAAACATACATCTCTTCCCATGTAGAAACGTTGTTGGGAGCCAAATGGGAATACCATATATATGCTTTATCGATGAATGATTTAGAAAACTCCCTCAACTTGAGATTCTTATTACTACAATGTGCCCCCATATGTTCAACAAAGCGCTTAATGTGCTCCTTCGGGTTCCCACCCTTTCTTGTGTTTTTTTCAAAAATAGGAGGAATATAATCTTTTAGGTAGGGCTCATCATTGTATTCTTAGGGATAAGGTGTTCAAAAGTCATTATAGATCGAAGCTACCTCGCCAACAGATTGCGAGGAGTCCTGCATGAACCTGAGCATCTCTTTCTGCATCTCCTTCCTCATTTCCTCCATGGGTGATGGTACTCAGGCACCAACCAACAAAACCATGGGCTGGGTGCCCATTGCAGCTGGAACAATCATCACAGCTGGGGCCGTTGATACTCCTGAGGTTCCCACTGCTGGATTCACAACAGAGGGTATGTTTACTGGGACCGTTCCCGCAACACCTGCACTTGATGGGGCCGTTGGGGCTGCCCCTGGTGTTATGAAGGCATTGGCTTCCAATCCTCCCACATTCACAGGTTATCCCACCTCCACCACCTCCAGCGCCATATGTAGCTCCACCTCGGAGGAACCTCGAGGATACAATAAACCAGTTCATAAATTCACAAAGTGCAACCAATGCTAGAAATGAACGCATGTTCGCTGACATTAATGCGCACCTCTCCAAGTTGCAATCATCGTTGAGTATCCAAGAGAAAGGAAAATTTCTTGCCCAGGGCCAAAGACCTCCACAAGGTCAACCTAGTGTTAGATCCACCTATACAGAACAACAAGAGCATTGCCAAGCTGTAACCACTCTTCGTAGTGGGAAAGTTGTTGATTTATTACCTCCCCCACACGACACTTTGAAAGTCATGAGAATTCGCCCAACACGAAAGAGGCCGAAGATATACCCTTGAACGAGAGTGAAAAGGAAAACACTAGTGAGCCCAAATTAGTTGTAAAGCCACCATCCGCTGCGCTATTTCCTCAAAGATTGGTTCCTTCCCACAAAGGGACCATAAGTGATGAAGTGCTAGAAGTCCTTAAGAATGTGAAATTGAACTTACCATTCCTCAATACAATAAAACAAATTCCATCCTAGACAGAAGTCATAAAAGACTTATTGATAGTCAAAAGGAGGATGAAGGTAAAGAAAAATGTATTCCTAGCATAGAACGTGAGCTCAGTTCTTCTTAACAATATCCTAACTAAATATATAGATCCTTGTGCACCCACCATTTCCTGCACCATTGGAGAGAATAAATTCGAAAAGGCTTTACTCGATTTGGGGGAGAGTGTTAATATCCTCCCCTATAAATTTACAGGCAACTTGATCTGGGTGATCTTAAGCCCACAAGGATCACTCTCCAATTAGCGTATCGAACCGTGAAGATACCGAGGGGTATAGTTGAGGACGTGATAGTCCAAGTGGACACTTTTTATTTCCCGATAGATTTTGTCATTTGGGATACGGAGCCCTCCTTCACCTCGAAAAATCATGTTCTTATCATTCTTGGGCTCCCATTCTTAGCTACTTCTAACGCATTATTCAATACTCAAAATGGGCAGATGTAACTCACTTTTGGGAATATGACTTTAGAAATAAACATCTTCAAGATATCCCAACAAGCAGGGGAAGAAGATAATCTTCACACGGTAAGCTTAATTGATGAGATCATAGAAGAACACATTGAGGAAAATTACTGTGGAGACGCCTTAGAAGCTTGCCTAGTGTATAGTCATGAGAGCAAGGGAGCTTACACCGAGTTTGAGAGAGAAGTTGAGGAATTGAGAGGCTTACTCGATGAGAGAGCATCGGACGAGGACACGAGAGATGTTTGTTTGATTTCTCAATTTGAAGAGTTACCACCGAGGGAGGTACGCATGGTTCCCTCTAGTGATTCATTCCCGAATCTTGAGTTGAAGAAAGTACCCTCCAACATTAAATATGCTTTCCTAGGATAGGGTGAGACATTTCCTATTATTGTATCCTCTAGCTTGGATGAAGAGCAGGAGGGTAAACTATTAAAAAAATTTAGGAAGCACCAAAGTGCTTTTGGTTAGTGTATAGATGATCTAAAGGGAATAAGCCCTATGATTTGCATCCATAAGATTCACCTAGAGGAGGATATTAAGCCCTAGAGAGAAATGCAAAGAAGGCTAAACCCCATAATGAAAGATGTGGTGAGGACCGCAATTATAAAGTTGTTGGATGTTGGGATTGTCTATCCAATCTCGGATAGAAAGTGGGTGAGCCCCATTCAAGTCGTCCCGAAGAAGTCAGGTATGATTGTTATTGAAAATGCCAAGGGAGAACTAGTTCTCCAACGTACCACCACTGGGTGGGGCATTTGCATTGATTACAGGAAATTCAATGCGGGAACTAGAAATGGTCATTTCTCCTTGCCATTTATCGATTAAATGCTTGAAAGAGTAGCTGGACACCTTATTATTACTTCCTAGATGGTTATTCCGGATATAACCAGATTGAGGTAGATGTACCATTCAGTTTGTGTAATGCGCCGACGACCTTTCAAAGGTGCATGTTAAGATTATTCAGTGACATGGTTGAGAGAGGGCTAGAGGTGTTCATGGACGACTTTAGTGTTTTTGGAACCTCTTTCGACCTATGTCTAGCCAATCTTGAAAAATTACTAGCCCGATGTGTGGAAAGGAACTTAGTGCTGAATTGGGAGAAATGCCATTTCATGGTAACTAAGGGTATAGTTCTTGGCCACATTGTGTCATCCAAAGGGATCGAGGTTGATCGAGCAAAAATAGATATCATATCTGACCTACCCCCACCAATATCGCTTAAGGACGTGCACTCTTTCTTGGGCCACGCAGGGTTTTATAGAAGGTTCATTAAGGACTTTAGCGCCATCGCTAGACCCTTAAGCAACCTTCATATGAACACACCCCATTCGAGTGGAATGAAGCATGACAAAGTACTTTTGAAAAACTGAAGAGCATTATTGTTTTCTCTCCCATCATGCAAGCTCCGGATTGGTCCTTACCATTTGAGCTCATGTGTGATGCTAACGATTATGCGATAGGGGCTGCTTTAGGAAAAAAAAAGACAAATAGGCTCATGTCATCTACTAAGCTAGTCGGACTCTTACCAGGCCACAACTCAACTACTCCACCATGGATAAAGAATTTCTAATAGTAGTCTTCGCTCTTGACAAGTTTCGGTCCTATCTTATCGGTTCCCCCATAACTTTCTTTTTCGACCACACGGATTTAAAATATTTCCATGCAAATAAAGACGCAAAGTCGCGCCTCATAAGGTGGATCCTACTCCTACAAGAGTTTAATCTCTCCATTAAAGACAAAAAAGGAGTAGAAAACATCATCTCCGATCACTCAGTACGTCTTTCGTCCGACGTACCTAGTGATCCTACACCCATAGACAAGTATTTTCCGAATGAGCAACTCTTTGCCACCTCTTCTTTGCCCTGGTTTGCGGATATAGTGAACTATCTTGTCACGGGAGCCGTCCCTCCCGAATGGACACCGCAAGATAAGAAGAGGTTCATCACTTGGTCACGCATGTTTTTCTATGATGACCCATTCCTTTTTAAATATTGCGCCGATCAAATCATCCGACGATGCGTATCAGATGACGAAATTCCTAAAGTCATCCAATTTTGTCATTCGAAAGCATGTGGAGGCCATTTTTATGAAAAAGATAGCCGCTAAAATTCTTCAAAGCGTTTTGTACTGGCCCACAATGTTTTGGGATGTAAATAATTGTTGTAAATCTTGCGACAGGTGTCAACGGATGGGGGCGATCACCCGACGAGACATGATGCCATTAACCCCGATTCTCATTATCGAGGTTTTCGATTGCTGGAGTATTGACTTCATGGGACCTTTTCCTCCGTCCTTTGGATATCTATACATACTAGTCGTGGTAGACTATGTTTTTAAATGGGTGGAAGCTATAGCTACTAAGACCAATGACAATAAAGTGGTGAAAAAGTTCCTTTAAGAACACATACTTTCTCGCTTCGGTGCACCGAAAGCGATAATTAGTGATAACGACATGCACTTTTGCAACAAGGCGTTTGAGAAAATTATGAAAAAGTATGGTGTCGTTCATAAGGTTGGAACGACATATCACCCACAAATGAATGGGCAGGACGAGTTGGTGAATCGTGAGATCAAAAACATTCTCGAGAAAACCGTTGATCCTAACCGGAAAGATTGGTCCCTTAGATTGAACTATTCCCTCTAGGCCTACCGTACCGCGTACAAGAACCCACTCGGAATGTCCCGGTTCCATTTTGTGTATGGAAAACCTTTCCATCGTCCTATTGAGTTGGAGCACAAAGCATATTGGGTTGTCAAGAGGTTGAATTATGATATGGATAAAGCCGGTGAAGCTCGCAAGCTTCAACTGAACGAGTTGGACGAGATACGTAATGATGCGTATGAGAATGCCAAGATTTCAAAATAAAGGATGAAACTCGCGCACGATCGGATTATTCGACGGAAAGAGATTCAACCTGGACAAAAGGTACTCCTTTATAACTCCCGGCTTCATATATTTCTGGGTAAATTGCAATCCCGTTGGACAGGCCCATTCATTAGTAGGACCGTGTTTCCCCACGGAGTTGTGGAATTAGATGATCCAAAAGGGGGAACACGTTCAAAGTCAATGGCCAACGCCTAAAGCCCTATCTAGAGGCGTGCATAGAGGATGTCGACACCATTTAGTTGTCGGACCCCGTCTACGAGGCAGAGTGAGCTGAACTTGAGAGGTCATTGCACCCTCGACGCATATGGGGTGATTCTTGTGTACATTAGTTAGGTGTCAATTAGGATTGGATAGGTACGTTCAATATATTGGTGTCGCGTACATTCGTAAGTAGGAAGCATACACGTTGAGACCACGTCGAGATCCCAAAATGAGGGTCGAGCATAATTCAGGGTCATAATTGAGTTGAAAGTAAAGGGGAATGCATTTCGAGTACGAAAGAGGGTGAGATATGGAGCAGAGTAGAGTCTGTCATAAAAAGGCACCCGGTTCGAACCGCTGTTGGGCACCCGGTTTGGACCGCTTTAGGAGAATTGAAAAATAAAAATACACATAGAGATTCGGACCACCCCTGTGCACCTGATCCGAACTGCATTTTGTTTTCTCTAAACAATTCCCTAGGTGCAACCCCTCTCCCCCAACCCCTTAACTTCCCTCCAAATAGTCCCCCCCACCATTTCCCTCCTAAAATACACCCCCATTTTCCCTCCTTCTCCTTTCCCTCCAAACCCATTCCTTCCCACCTCCAAACTCACCAATAAATACAAGCCCTAAGCCCTCCCATCTCTCCCACACCAATCTTTCTCAAACATTTTCCCTCCTTCATCTCTCAAACACTTTTTCCCACCCACTCTCTCACTCCATGGCTGCCCAAGACCGACCCACCAAATAAAATGTCGTCGCTATCATTGATAATAACCCCACCGACTACCTCTTCGACCATGAAACACGATGATGTAGGGAATATTTTGGCCAAACGCGAAACTTCCAAGTAGAACGGGCCATTTTTTGGGACAAACTACCCAATTCCGTCACTAACTTATTTCGTCCTAAGGTTTGGTGCCGCTTCTTGAATGAGACTCACAATACCGTTTGGGCTGCGAAGGTCCGAGAATTTTATGGTACCCTCGTACGTACCGATGATTTCATGGATGAAGCGCGAATTCAGGGGCAACACATCCCATTCTCGTTGTTGACAATCGCCGAGAAGCTTGCTGAAAAAGACGTCCCCAATCCAGTCGCTTTTGTCTACCCCAACAACTCCCAACCACTTGAAAAAGATGTCCTCATTGAGCGTGTAACAGGGTAGTTTAGATAAGATGGAGGCGTAACCCCTTTTTAGTATGGTAATGATAAGTTAATTAAATAAAACCTTGGATTAATTATAGGACATGCAAACACAAACTTAATGAAGATGAACTCAGTTTGAATTCACAATTCTCTCATGTATAACTCAGAAGGTAGTAATGAACTTAGAAGTAACTTAGCTATAGAGAGAGAGAAGTAAGCAACCTAGATACACCTTGGCAGCCAAACACACCAACCACCCTCTAGAATATCTATCAAGTATTAAAGGCTTCCTAATAAATGACAATGGTGGGTGAGCAAACTCTCTGGTTTGTAATAACTCTCTCCGATGTATATTCTCCCAGGCAATAACTTCTGAACTCTCAAAAAGATCATCTTTTCCTCAAAGGTGGTTGGGGTCCTTAAATAGACCCCCACACCACTCCCGAGGCAACTCAATCATTAATGCGTGTGAAAGGCAACCCTCATACTTTATGTCACAAACATTAAATACCTGATGCACTAGTTGTCTCCACGTCATAAACATTAAATGCCAAGACATGCCTTTTGCCTAAACACTATGCGCCAGGGGGCTGTTGTCACAGAGGTGGCTCACCAACTGTTTGACAGCCCCAAATACTACAGTGGTTTACTCAAGTGTAGGCCTGACATTGCCTATTTGGTTACTGACATCAGATAAAGTGGATGTGACATTAAGTAGAGAGGGTTGTTTGGATCACAAATCAACGACCGATGGAACTCAAGGTTGCTCCCCCCGAGGTTCCACGATCAGGGTTCTTCGATGTTTTACCAGGTGTATCTAAGATGGTCGGACAAGCCCCAACGGTTCCTCACTTCTCAATCCTCCAAACCAAGTCCCTCTCAAGTTCCCACGGTGAGGTCATTCGATAGAGCATGAAAGCTCTCTCAGGCCCTGCCAAACCTGGTCTCTCGCGAGTACCGTTTGACTTCACACAAACTCATTATTATTCTCATTACATCATTACAACCGTTATAGCTTATAGTCAATATAAACAAAGATACAATATGACTAACACAGTAAGATGAAATACAAGTTTCCACGTTGAGTTGCCACGGCTTCTAAATCCCGAACACTTTGCTAATGGGGGGATTATCCATGATCTCGGCATTACCTTCAGTCCCCCTCTACAGAGCGTATCATGCCCGAGGAAGTTTGGGGCACAGGTGTCTTTCGGGTCGGTCGGAGAGCGAAAAAGCGCGCCTCACTTTTTAAATTGTCTGCGCAAACATCCTCCAGAATTCCAATGTCTCCGGCATGCGCCCGCGGCAAGCAACACTTGTGTACCACCTATTTGACCGTACCTTGTCCATAAACTTAGCGCATATCATATACCGCGATGTCCTCTTTACGACAAAGTATGAAAAGGGAACCACTCCTCTTCCTTATCCCCAGTTCATTACCTCCATTCTAGTTAATTTTCTCTTCAGTCATCATGTAGGGACTCTTCGTCTCCCAAACCCTTTTGGGAAGGCCACCCGGACTAAAAGAGAGAAACGAAGGGCCATTCTAAGAGCCCGATAAGCTAAAGAGTCAGATGGGGATGAGCATAGTGAGGAGGAGGAAGCATCGACCGATAACGAAATGGGGGACCGAACACTTGTGTACCTGCTAACGAAATTGATACGGACGCATGCCTAATAGCATTGGAGGGAAAAGTTGATAGGTTCATCTCGCAATACTAAAGGAACACGAGCATTATGTATAGGCTTCAAGCTAACATGTACAAACTCAACTTTGGTGGATCGCCTCCAAGCTTCTTTTATAATCCGTACGACCCAATTGCACCCGGAAGCTTTAATCCCCCAACCCAGTGAATCTTGTATTGGGTGTTTGTGTCAGTGTAATGTTGTTGGTTTGCTTGTCGGCTTGTATGCTTTTCCTTTTCTTGTACCACGGTCCTTATAAATAAATATCTGCATTTTAAATATTTGCTTCTTTTATTTATCGCACTTCTTATTTTGCCTTATTTAGATTTTAGTCCTTTTGATTGGGGACAATGCAAAATTCTAAGTTGGGTGGTGGTGGTGGTGGTGACGAGTGCGTATTTCTAAAACTTCACAAATTTTCAAAATGCCAAAAAAAATTAGAAAACTTCAAAATTTTCAAAAAAAATTGAAAAACTGAGAAAAACCAAAAATATTTTTTTCAAAATAAACAAGAACTTGGAATTCAAAAGTTTCAAAAATATCATTAAAATTCAGTTTAAAGTCTCAAATGGTAAAAACATAGTACACAAAGCCAAAATTGACCAAAGATGGAAATTGAGCGAACATAGACGACTTAACGAATAAATGTGGAGATTAACCAACCCGGTGAGATTCGAGCCTATCATTTTTGTGAGTGTGTAAATCAATCCGAGTTAATGGTTAACTCAAAGTTCTAATTCAGCGTCTAAAAATTCGTCGCGATCTCAATACCCTTATTTTGATCGCTTACGGGAAATGTGTGGGATGTTGCCTCGAAAAGCGCACTGAGATGTCTCTAAACTTAAAACAATCTCGAAATGCATATGGTAATGCAAATAGTAATTTGGACAATGAAGTAGGCCCTCGTTTGTCACCCAAAAATGTTGGCAAAAAAAGTCATAAAAAAACACCCCTTTTTGAAACCCAATTTGAGCCGAATAAGTTTTTCCCTTTCGTTTGACAACCCAAAAAACCCCAATTGGCCCGGAATTGTGAAAGTTGATAATCCCATAAATTAAGTTCGGAAAGTGCATAAAAAGGGGCAAGAAAAGAATACAAATTCTCAACAAAAATAGCAAGAAAAGAAAAGCGTGAAAAACAGAAAAAATAGAAAAATAAGAAAAAAATGAGCAAAATCCCAGAAAAGCACTCATGGACATCTTAAGAATAGTTTCCAATTCCAAATTTCCCAAACCCATTTTCTTGTACCCATTACACCTTAAAAATTCGAAAAAGTCCTCACTGAGTCCAAAATTGTGAAAGTGGTTACCGTGTGGAGAGTAAAACACAAAAAGATAATAAAAGAGATTAAAGGTGTGAATTAGAGGCGATGTTACCATTTTCCTATAACCGTAATCCGATGATGAGATCCATTTACCATAGAATTTCGTCTTTCTATTTGTGTGCGTGACCTTGGTTCCAATGCATTTACTCTTTATGTCACGCACATCGAGAGAAATAGCCACCTTTTCGAGATTCGTTTGTGAGAGAATTCCGTGAGAATTTGAATTAAAATAAATTTTCGGATAAGTAACATAATAGTTAACCGGTGAAAATACGCGGTTAAATTTCAGGCTTCGCACACACGCACTATGATTTGAGACTCTTGAACATGAATGGATGATGACTATTTTCTGAAAAGTTTGAATTATACAATTTTTGATTATTTTGAGTTTTCTTTGAGTTGAATTTTGTGGGTATATTCACTGCAAACCCTCACGAGACACAACTCATCCTAGTAGGGTGACCTAGGGGTTTAAAGGCTTGTTGCATATGCTCAATGCAATCGCTTGCCCACGAAAGTGGTATTCTATCCAAATAAAATGAAATTTTTGAGAGTTGACCCATAGTTACATTCTTTTACATTGCTCTGGACGCGTAAAGTTCTAAGTTAGGGGGGTTTGATTAGGCTCAAATTCTTCCGAATTTAGCCCCTTAATTTAAAAACCTTTACCATCTCCAACAGTGTAAAATGAGTGTAATTATCGAGTTTCCTTAACACTAACTCCTTCTAACAAGTACATCTAGTTTCGTATATTTCTCTTAAGTTTTGCAGGTATTTGAAGCATTGAGGAAGAAAGAAACTGGATAAGCAATGAGCAAAGTCAAAGAAGGTAAGTCAAAGGGTAATTTTATAAATTTGTAGCCATCGTCCGGAGTTGAAGCCAACTAGAAAGTTGAAGAGAATTCAATTTCAAGAACTTTGGAAGAAACAAAAAGTCAATCCGAGCTCCGGTGATCATGTTACGAATATTTGAAGTTGAGAAGGAAAAGACCCCTGGATAAAAAAGGAGAGCGATCCGGACCTTTTATTGGAAAAGGATCCAGACCGTATCATAAGAAACACTCTATCCCAAAATAGGGGGCGATCCAGACCTTTTTCCCCAAAAGGATCCGGACCGCCTTGGAAGAATTCTCTATCTCAAAAAGGAGGGAGATCCGGACCTTTTTACCCAAAAGGATCCGGACCGCCTCAAGCTAAGGAACACTGGTTCAAATAAGGGGCCGATCCGGACAGCTTACCCCGACCGATCCGTACCGCATTTGATTTATAAAAATTTCTCTATTCTTTCTCAGAGTTGTAATGGAGTCAAACTATTGTAAATTTCGTGGCTATTTATTCAGATTAGTTCCCTAATATAGGGAGTTCGAGTTTTAGGTAGCTAAGTAGGAGTAGAGGGTTTTTGTAATAAAAAAACCCTAGTTTTTCATAAGAGGATTTTGCTATAAAGATTCAAGTTCAATTTCTTCAATTCAAGTAACACTTTTCCTTTAATTTTCGATTGGTATTAGTTTTAGTTACTAGTTTTGAATCTGAAATTATCTTTTCTGTTATTTTCTTTAGAGTTAATGTTTTGTTTCTTAAAAACCATGTCTTTCTCTAAGTTAATCATGTCTAACTAATTTTCTAAGGGCTGGGGTGCATGAACCCCACCCGATGTAATTCACGATAGCAGAAATAGACTTTTGAATTAAAATCTTAGATGAATCGCGTTGCATAATTGGTGCAACCGTTGTAGAACTTTTGATCTTGTTTGCCCTAGGTAACCGGGATGCTTAAGAGTGTGACGCGCATATTGGTTAATGCGACAACTCTTTACTCGTCCTTTGCTTACATACTGTGCGGGATACGATCCCTCATATGTGTAATACTTGGGAGTACTAAAGACCGGGTTCATTTAAAATTCTAATTCTGAATCTAGTATCCTACGAAGTTAATTACTAGGGTGTGGGGGATTGTAACCCGACCTATTTGTTCTCATTTCATAGTTAAATTTTTCAGTCCAATCATCGTCAATTTTTTGGTTAACTAGCGTAGTTGCATTTTATTCATTCTAGTTTTGATAGTTAAACATTCTCAAATTTGCATTTAGTTGTAGTTATTTCGTAATCCAAATCACTTTTTCCTTCTTTTTAGAGTCAAAGCTAGGTTACCCTTATCTTTACAATGTCGTCACAACTTCGTTCATCCTGTTTCCCTGAGGATCGATACCCGACTTATCGAATTATTACTTGAGCGGCAGGCTTGCACTTGAGCCTACATAGCACGCACACTAGACACATTGTGGTTGCGTTAGTACTCATTTATGGGTATGGGATCACTAGGCACGTCGAACGAAAGCCGATATAAATGGTCGACAACGATGTTTTCTACCCCTTTCTTGTCTTTGATGGAGAGATTAAACTCTTGTAGGAGTAGGATCCACCTTATGAGGGGCGGTTTATCATATTTCTTATCAAGGAGATATGTCAGCTTCGCGTGGTCGATAAAGCATTTGATGGGCAAAGCGATGAGGTAGGAGCGAAATATGTCTAAGGCAAAGGCTACCTCTAGAAATTCTTTCTCCGTGGTGGAGTAATTAAGTTACGGTCTGGTTAATGTCCGGCTAGCGTAATAGTTGACATGAGCGTTCTTATCCTTTCTTTGGCCCAAAACAGCCCCTATTGCGTAATCACTCGCATCACATATAAGCTCGAATGGAAGGGACCAATCCATAGCTTGCATGATGGGGGTGAAAATAATCATGCTATTTAATTTCTCAAAAGAACTTTGGCATGCTTCGTTCCACTCAAAGGGGTCATTCTTCATAAAGAGGTTACTCAAGGGTCTAGCAATGGAACTAAAATCATTGATAAACCTTATATAAAACCTTGCATGACCTAAGAAGGTGTACACATCCTTTAGTGATTTAGGTGGGGGAAGCTCGACTATGACATCTATTTTTGCCCTAGCGACTTTAATTCCTTTGGACGACACAATATGGCCAAGAACTATTCCTTCGGTTACCATGAAATGAAATTTTCCCAATTTAAAACCAAGTTCTTTTCCCGGGGCAAGTACTTTTTCAAGATTTTCAAGACAAAGGTCAAAAGAGGGGCTAAAAACGCTAAAGTCATCCATAAATACATCAAGGTCTTTTTTAACCATGTCGCTAAAGAGACTAAGAATGTACATTTAAAAGGTCGCGAGCACATTGCACAATCCAAATGGCATACGTTTGTAGGCAAACGTGCCAAAGGGACATGTGAAAGTCATCTTCTCTTGATCAAGAACATCTACCTCTATTTGGTTATATCCGGAATAACTATCAAGAAAGTAATAATATGGGTGTCCCGCTACTCTCTATAGCATTTAGTTGATGAATGGTAAGGGGAAATGATCTTTCCTTGCGCCCCCATTGACTTTCTGGTAATCCATGCAAATGCGCCACCTAGTGGTGGTACGTTGGGGAATTAAATCACCCTTGTCATTCTCGACCACGGTCATTCCTGACTTCTTTGGGATGACTTGGATAGGACTCACCCATTTGCTATTCGAGATTTGGTAAATGATCCCGGCATCCAATAATTTAATGATTTCCGCTCGTACTACCTCTTTCATGATGGGGTTCAATCACCTTTGCATTTCCCTTAAGGGCTTCACGTTCTTCTCGAGGTGGATTTTATGGGTACAAATCAAAGGACTTATACCTTTTAAATTCGCTATGCACCAACCAAAAGTGCTTTAGTCATTCCTCAAAATTTCTAATAATTTACCTCTTGCTCTTTATCTCGGCTAGAGGAGACAACAACAGGAAATGTATCATCCTCTCCCAAATAAGCATATTTAACGTTGGAGGGTAGTTTCTTTAATTTAAGGGTGGGAGATGTTTCATCGGAGGGATCCGTGCGTGACTCCCTCAGTGGTTATTTCTCAAATTTAGAAACCCAACTCACATCCTCATCTGACGCTCTCTTGTCTAATGCCGCTTTCCACTCTCCTACCTCTCTCTCAAAATCGATTTACGTCCCGTCTCTCTCACTACTCAAAATAAGGCATGCTCCTAAGGTCTCCCCACTAAAATTTTCCTCTACATACTCCTCTAATATCTTCTCAATAAGATCCACTGAGTGAAAATCATCCTCATCACCCACTTGACTCGCGATATTGAAGATATTTGTTTCTAAGGTCATGTTCCCAAAAGTGAGTTGCATTTGCCCATTTCGAGTGTTAATCAGGGCGTTAGGTGTAGCAAAGAATGGGCGGACAATAATGATGAGAACATGATTACTTGGGGTGATGGAGGGTTTCATGTCCCAAATGAAAAACTCTACTGGTAAGTAGAAGGTGTCAACTTAGACTATCATGTCTTTAACAATGCCTCATGGTATCTTCACGGTACGATCCGTGAGTTGGAGAGTGATTTTTATGGGCTTGAGATCCCCAAAATCGAGTTGCCTATATATGGAGTAAGGAAAAATGTTGACACTCACTCCTAAATCATGTAAGGCCTTTTCTATTCGATTCTCCCCAATGATACACGAAATGGTAGGTGCACCCGAATCTTTAAATTTTAGTGAGAGGTCATTAAGTAAGACAAAGCTCACATTTTGTGCTAGGTAGACGTTCTTTTTCACCTTTAGCCTTATTTTCACTGTCAACAAGTCCTTAAGGACTTTAGCATAAGCAGGAATTTTTTGTATTGCATCGAGAAAAGGTAAATTCAGCTTGACTTGCTTAAAGACATCTAGCACGTCATTATAGGGGATTCCTTTTTGGGGAGGAACCAACCGTCTAAGGAAAGGCACGGTGATGGGTGGTTTCACTATGACTTTAGGCTTACTAGTGTCATCATTGTCACTTTCCGTCAAGGGGCATCTTAGGCCTCTTTATTGTCAAGCGAAACGTCCTTATCTTTAGGTGTGTCGTGTGGAGGAGGTGACAAATCAACAACTCACCCACTACGTAGAGTTGTAATGGCTTGACAACTCTATTGATGTTCATTGGAAGTAGAGCTAACACTAGTTTGAGCTTGGGGAGGTCTTTGACCTTGGGCCGGAAACTTACCCTTATCTAGGATACTTAAAAATGATTGCAACCTAAAGATATTCGCATTCATGCGATCATACTTAGCAATGGTTGCATTTTGGGATTGGATGAATTGATTTATAGTATCTTCGAGATTTTTCCACGACGGGGTGATATATGGTGCTGGAGGTGGTGCATGCATATGTGCATGCATATGTGGATCTTGTTGGAAATGTGGAGGTAGAGGTGGGACAACGTGTGAATTAGGATTCAACGCAGTATGTTGTTGCCCGTAGCTAAAACCAGGATTGTTCCTCCATGAAGGGTTGTAAAAATTCCCATGCGGGGCATTTAAATTACCCTTAAATTACCCTATTGCATCCACTTGTTCATATAGCATTACTTTGTAGGAGGGTATTGTTGAGCATTCCTTCGTTGAATGGCCCGCCTCATAAATAGTGCACACCTTCTCTTTTATGGGTCGAGTTTATTCTCTTAGCCTTGATCCGAATACATCTCCCACATGATAAAGGCCTAGCGCTGAAGGAGCGGTGGGAGTTTATCGAACTAGGTTTTGGGTATTAGGATCGGATGTGTCCCACGATTGAGTTGTCTCGGCGAAAAACTTAAAGTGGGCATCTGTATCATGTTCATCTAATTCCCAAAATGGTCTCTAGCACATTGTCTCAACGAGTTATTTAGATGATATACTTATCCCGTGGTGAAATGAGGATATGAGACGGTATTTCTCAAAACCATGATGAGGGCATGTAATAACTAGCTTTTTGAAACATTTGTAACATCGATTAAATGACCTATTTTCTTGTTGTCAGAATGTTTGAATTTGAGCATGGATGGAATTTGTTCGATGTTGGGGAAAAAATTTAAGAGGAATTTGGAGCCCATCTCCCTCCATGATTCAATTGAGTTCGATGATAAAGACCAAAGCTAGTTCTTAACTTTATCCTTTAGGGAAAAGGGAAAAAGCTTTAGGCGAACGACATCTTGTGTGCAAGCTTGATCGCTAAATGTTCGCATGCCTCTTCGAACTCACGAATGTGGAGATAAGGCTTTTCCGAATTGAACCCATGAAATGTGGGAAGAATTTGCATCATCCCATTACAAAAATGGAATTGTCCCACATTGTATAGAAGAAAAATTCATCCTAGGGTGACAGTTCTCTTAGGATAGAGGAGTTCTCTCATGGGACGATATGGTATCTCACCCTCACCCGTACCAAAACTAGCGTGTTCCGACATGGCTCTCTCTCCAATTGATTCAGTGTCCTCACTCGGTGTCCTAGAAATGTGACTCGTGATGGAATTTGGAGGTGTGAGAGGTGGAACCCAAAACTGAGGTGTGTTAGGAGTGCGTGGGCTATCAGGATCATATTCAACTATCGGGTTTTCGGGAATGCGAGTGGGAGTTGCTTGAGGAGTTTATTGCAGATTTTGCATGAAAGGACTTTGAGAGATGTTACAATTTTTTTGCTTTTCTTCTTTTCTGATTTTTTTTGGATTTTTGATTTTATGATTTTTTTTGGCTTTTTAAGGATTAGAATCAAATTTGTGAGTAAATCACCCTAACCTAAAAGTTTACCTAAATTCCTGACAACGGCGCCAAAAACTTGACGGACTGAAAATGTGTCTCTAGTGCGTGCTAATTAGGGTTCAAGTGCAAACCAGTGGCGTAAGTAATAAACCCGATAAAATGGGGTCCAATCCTCAAGAAAATAGGACGTGGAGCGTGATGACAACAGGTAAGATGACTAATCCTAAGATGACTCAGAAAAAGGATAGGAAAAGGTGATGAATTTTTTGAATTTTATATCTACTAACTAAATTCAAATTAATTAAACGAATAGTTAACTACATATGTAGGAGTAAACTCCAGTGACTGAATAAATATGAATGAGATAAATAGGTTGGATTACAATCCCCCGAATCCTAGTATGTTTACTAGATATAAAAGTAATTGTAAATTAAATAATTAATCAAACCAAGACTTTATTAATTTTAAGCATTACATATATAAGGGTACAAGCCCGCATCATACATAATCAAGAATAGAAATAAAGCGGTGTCGACATAGCTGACACGCGCGTTTCACTCTTAAGCACCCCGATTACCTAGGGAAAACGACGTTAAAATCCCTACGACGGTTGTAACAACTAATCAACACGATTCATTCATTTATATAATTAAGAGAATTACTTTTATTTCCATGCAAGCCACATCGGGTTGGGTTCATGCATCCCAACTCTTAGAAATCTAGCTAGACATGACGAAACTACAACTAACCAAGGTATCTATGATTTATGAAATCATAATTACGTGAAAAGTAAAATTAAACATGCAAGGAAAGATTCTAACTAAGAAGAATGAGTTACCTACAGCAAATATGAAAACAATTGAAAACAATAAAGAAGAAATTACTTGGAATGAATAGAAGCCTTGAATTAATGCAAAAACATGAACAAATTCTTGAACCATATGAATGCTACCCTTCTTGGCTTTAAAACCCTCTCAAAACTAACCAAAAAGAAGCCCCCTAATGTCTGGTATGACAATGAAATAAATACATCACGTTATTTTAGAGTTTGAACCATGCAAAACTCTTTTTTAGAGAAAAGAAAATTCAGAATTTCGTTAGCCGAACCGATCCGATGGTCTCCTTCTTTAATGGGCGAACTGGCCCGGTGTCTGTCGGTTTAGGGGATCGACCTGCATGATTTTGTATCAGTTCGATGTGGTGAATCCAGTTCAGTGGACCGATCCGGTGATATATCCATCGATTCGGTTCGGTCCTTTTTTTTATTTTTTCTTCCTTTTTCTCCTTGATTTCTTCTCAACTTTGACTATTCATAACTTTTTACCCGGGAGTCCAATTTGGATGTTGTTTCTTCCTACATGCTCATGGACTAGAGGTCTTCAACTTTCCTTGAGATTCCGTGTCCGAATTCCTGGTGTAGAATTACTTTTTTCCCTTAAATTTCCTTCACTTGTAACTTTTTTGAGTTTTTTGTTTCCTTTTGTCCAATTGTGTAAAATACCTGCAGAATATACGAGAAATATACGAAACTAGATGCACTGCATAGAGAAGGTCAGTAGCAATAATATGAGATAAATCAACTCAATTGACATCTCACAAGACGATAAAATCCTCTAAATTAAGGGGATAAATAGGAAGAAATTTAGGCCTAATCACCAAACCACTGGAGTTCTCATCAACAATCTCGTATCAGATAGGCTCAGCTTTCAAGACCACCCTATCACATGAATGCCTTTGTCAATGACCAATCACAGTATCGATCGTGCAGTAATATACATATGATGTCAGACTCAAAGTGTCGGCCTCATACACCCTCATGAGGTCGAGACTTCCTATCAACCACACAGATCATATATGGAGATAGCCTCATCTCAGACCTAATTATGCTCTTCCAATCTCGGCCAGTCAAGACCCATAGCTTCGGATGCATAATATTTGCGTGGAAAACATGATAAGGATATTATTGGCACATCCAATTAATACTGCTATAACAAATCAACCAGTATGTGGAAGGAATATTTCTTTATCATGATTTATATACTTATCTCTATAGGTGTCATGCTCCTACTGGATGTTGATGTCATTACACACGAACTGTATGCTTTGGGGCGGTATTGCACACCCTTAAGACTATAAAAGGGACCCATTGTCTTATTCTACAAGGATCGAATTATAGAAACCCTGTCATTACTCTATATACAGAGAGAGAAAAAAGAGTCTGTAATCATCTTCAATGTCTTTTAGCCATCTTATATAGTGGAATCACTACATACTTTGCACAATGGACGTAGGCCAAGGGATAACCTCTTAAATCTATGTGTCTCTTTTTTGTCTCTCATCTCCTTTATCACTTTACTACATTATCTTATCTCTACCATTATTGTGTAAGCTTAGAAACCAGGTTGAATCCCTTCAGATGATATTTGGCATCATTATTTTGGCATTTTCTGTGGGAAGAGACTGAGTATTCTTCTCCACCTTGCTTGAGTACTCCTCTCATTGCCTCTGGTGGTGATCCAATCCCACCATTGTTGGGACTGAATCACCATTGACTAAGTCTCATCGGGGATAGCCACTGCTCTGCCTTACAACATCGGAGCCTGCTTCAGCCAACTACCTCAGCAGTAAAAAATGATTGATGTGGTGTCGGCACTGAGGTCTCTTGTGGCAAACTACAATAAATGTAACAGAATCTTCGGGCCTTCACCCAAGATATCATGATCAGGATCCTGGATAACCCCACCATTAATCTAATAACTTCGACTGCCACAGAGTTGTAACACCCCGTATTTTTAGTATTTATTTTGAGCATTTTAAATTATATGTGTGCACATAATTTAAATAAAATGAGAAATAATCAAAATTAAATAAATAATAATTAGCGAGAAAATGATTAATAGTTATGTAAAAATATATTTACTAGTGTGATAAGTAAATAAAATTATGTCAAATGATATTACGTCGTAAGTGAGAAAAAGCGACGAATTTTGATGGTATCTCATTCGGGACGCGCATATGGGCTCGTGTTGGTAATGAAATAGAAAATTTATGTTAGAACTCAGATGGTGTTTCGAGTGCACCGGTGATCCGGGATGGGACGAGATAATAAAAAATAGGTACCCAGGTGTAGTAATCGAATTTCGGGGACATTTTAGACCAATTAGGATCTGTATAGGGGTGTTCCGTGATTTGTGTTATAAGTGGGGAAGGTGGATGGAGTGGGCAACCATTTCACCATCCCAAGAGATCCAAACTTGACAGAGAAGAGAAAGGAGAAAGTAAAACTCTAAAGGAAGCTAAGAAAATCAATTCGGGAGGGAATCAGAGGGGCGAGAATCAACACATAAAGAGAATCCTAATAGGGAGATTAGAATTCTCCATGACTAAAGGCAAGTGTTTAAATTTGCTTTGATATTTCGTGCGATGTCAATAATTCATATTATAGTTGGTGTAAAAATATGGATTTTTGGATGGGATTCACATGATAAAAATGGGATTTGGGGGAATGATATTATAGAAGTTAATCTAATTATAATCCCATATGAAATATAAGATTTATTTATATATAAAGGGTATGATCTTGAATTAAATTTGAAATTGGTTTATAGAGAAGATGTAATCTTGAATCTTGAAATTGAATTAAGAAATTAATTGATTTCTCGTTGATGATGTTGAATCCCATGGATTAATGTGTTATTGAATGATTTGGGATGTAAAAATGTGCATCTTTATGTTTAGAATTGATGAGAAGATGTTAGGTTGGGTTGGAATGAAGACTGGTGTCCATATAGTGTATAAAGAATTGGAAAAATTCGTCATACATGTAACAACCCACCCAGGTCAGAAGTAGGGGGTGGACTGGTTCGGACCACTTGTTCAGCCCAGGTTGGTTATTTTAGTTCCTGCGTAAATTAGTTGGGGTCCGAATTAATATAGAGAGTTCATAAATGGGATTTAGGACTTCTGAAAAAATACGTGGGAGATTATAATACCTTGGGTTAGTCGGGAATAAAATATGGGGTATGGAAATATGGGTGTTTAGGACGAACGACACTCAAAAATTAATTAATGAATCAGTTTGGGACTTTGGATAGAATTGGGATACATGCCAGAGTATAATAGCTTAGTGTCCAGAATAATAATAAGATTTGTGAATTAATTATAAGTAAGTCACTACTTATGTATTCGAGAGTCATGGATAGACTCGAAATTATGAACTAGAGCTACGAGTGACTTATGAACATTTAGCGGGATATATCTGTGATTGATGTAATAATTAAATAATTTAGGAATAAATTCAAGAATAAATTAAATTGGAGTGATTTAAATTAAATGGTTAAAATTTAAAATGAGAATAAATGCTTATTCATGATTACACAATTATTTAACTCAATTGGGCATGGTGAGTTCACTCGTGAAAAATAAATCAAATAGTAATTAACTTATGGTTACGTGTTGTTGAAGCATAATAAAAATGGGTATGTCGAGTAAAAATAATTCGGGCATGCTCTGGAATGTTTTAGGAACTCATTTAGGTGTTTTAGACATAAAAAAATGATCCCGCGATATAGGTATATTATTTGGGGAGTTATTAGGCTATTTTGGTAATGGATTCAGGCTCATTTGGAGGCCCAAAAATGAGGGTTAAATCCTAACTCGAAATTAGGGAGTTTATAAGTTAGTTAGGAAGACTAAGAAACTCATTCCACTCATCTAAAGAAATCCTAGTAGCCCCACTCATAGAGAGGGGATACCAAGGTCAAAAAGGAGGAAATTGGAGATTCAAGAAGAGGAACTTCCACCTTCATCATAAGGCAAGAACTTTCTTGCTTAAATTAAGTGTCCAATTTATTTCTTAATTCATCCTGGTAATCTCCCACATAATTTCTTAATTTTAATATGAACACGGTGATCAAATGATAAGATTTAATCACACGTATGTAGAGGATATAAATTCGAATGTTGTAGTTTAAATCCATAAATTTAGGATGGTTGTGATCTTAAAATTTGATGATAGAATTCATGCCTTAGGTTCTTGAATTAATTGGAAAGCTTGATTTATATGTGGAGGATTAGAACTCATGTTTTACGATCTGAAATTATGAGAATTATGATCCATGTAAAATTCTAAAATCGAATTGGGAATTTGATGGAAAAGGAGGGGAAAATTCTTGTATTATTGGTTATGAAATTCGATGTAAATTTTGGGTTCTTAGGTTTGATTTCTATGTTAATTTATGTAAGTAACCATCCTAGATAAAGTACTAAGTCATGGAGGATAAATTCTTATGATAAGATAAATGTATAAACCCTTGGAATGACAAATGGGAAGGAAATAAGGATTTGCATACTATGAAAACATAGCAAATCTGGGCTTCTGCCCAGATCCGAATCGATTCGGCATCCTGAGGCAAATTGATTTGGCCCCAATAAGCGAATCGATTCGAGCCTCTGGGGAAGGTTGAGCTGGGACTAAGGATGGATCCAGGGGATTTTTATAAACTGATACGAGTTGGTAGAATGATGTTTGGGTGAATGGTGATTTTATTAAAAATGCTTTTATGCTACTAATGATAATTGGGGAACTTAAAAATGAAATGAGATGGTTAAGTCCTATTATTTAAGAAATAAAACTTAAAATTTATTGGTTGGTTAATTATTAAAGTGGGATTTTATACAGATGAATTTATGGGACATCATTGGTAATTATAGGGAAATTACCTATACATATTGTGTGATGATAATATGTAATTATTTATGTGTGTAAACATACATAGGTTCGTGGACGATCCTATCGGTTGGGGTTACGCGCATTTCTGGACCGTAGCACACGTTGACACAAGTGGGCTAGGTCATTATTTTAGGTACTGTGTAGCAATGCCACTTACGAGAGGGAGGTGTAGATGTTGGGATCCATTGTCACTATTGAGTATGGGCTCTGTAATGGTGTACTGTATAGGGACCACCCCACTTGTGTATGTTTTGTGATGTCCGATCTGGATTAGGGAATCCTTCGGACCTACTGATAGAGTACAAATGAGACACTACTAGTAGATGCCTTTAAGTGTTGCATATATATATATATATATATATATATATATATATATATATATATATATATATATATATATATATATATAATCACAGAAATTAAATGAGATTAATTCATTAGTCTAAGGGTGTATAAAATAAATGACAGGCCCAATATTACATAGTATGCATGATAAATGTTTATGTCACATTTACGTGTTGTATGATTGGGGTATGTTGAGAAGTGGTAAAATGGGTGTAGATAATTACAGTTCAGTACATGGATTATGCTAGATGTACTTTTAGTAAATTGACACAGTCATTAATTATTACTTTGGGACTTGGGCAGTTATACGTATAGTGTTGCACTTAGATGAGGGGTAAGATGATTAATGTATGTGGGTGACTAGGGGATGGTTACTTTGAATTAACTGTATTATTTCACTTTAATTTCGTAAGTCAATTCTTGCAATTCTAAGATGCTAACCCAAATTATAAATATTTTCTCCCCCAAGTGTTCCTAGACAGGGATAACAAGACTGTCGAGAGATCAACCGTGCAGTCTCACTTTTCTTATCGAAGTTCATATTGTTGATTCTAGATTTTACTACTCTACTTCAGTCTTTTTACTTTTGGACTATTGTATGGGCATACGCCCGAAGTCTATTTTATTTCAGTCGGTTTGAGATAATTATGTTTTGTTGGGATTTCTTATCTTACGTGGATGATAAGAATATCATAAAAAATATCATAGGAATAATGTCCTAAATATGTATGAGAGACTAAGTTATTAAACTATCATAGGCTCACAAAGTTCTGTATCCTCTTTATTATTGATCAACCTTAAAAAGGGAGGTGATCAAATGAAAAAAATAAAATAATGAAAAGGATGAACTAGATTAAACTTTAGGCTCCCTCTTTTTTCTAAAAAGTATTTTTACACTTCTTTTAGGTTTTAGAAATGAAGAATAAGCTTAAATCATATGATTTTACCTCCCTTATTTTATGTTGGAAAATTTGAGAAGTGGTTTGAAATGATGAGAAATAATGGTTTAAATAGATAAAAAAATCAAGGTTAACCTCAAAATTAAGTGAAGCTACAAAGTCCTATATTTAACTCCTCAATGGTGTAAAAGAGCTGGAGGGGCTATTAAATCTAAGCATTAACCATTACACCCCCACAAAGTGGTTTTTGCACATAAGGTGAGGAGATCTTTTCATCCTAGCAGATGGAAGGATTGCAATTCTTGGATGTTCATTGGAGCGAACAACCAATTTTCTAAAGAGAAGCTTTAACGACCATGTTATTGTATCTATTAGCTAAAGATATCCTCAAAATGGTTCAAATAACGGACATCGAAGGGATTTTTTCTAAAGCAAATCTCTAACAAACTATGCCGTAACATGGACCAATTCTTTTCCCAAAAATGTCTCAGATCAACCCGACTATCAAAAACTTGATTTTATTAGAGGGAATACTCTTGAACTATCATGAAAAGTCTTTTTCAAATGTAATTTTTATACATAAAAATACTATGACATTTGGTGATGGAAGACAAAAAAAAACACTCAAGATTAACATTTTATTTCTTAACCAAAGGTAAGTGATAAGTGATCTAGGTAATATTACCCTCATCCTATAAATGCAATCAATGTTAGTTTGAGGATGTTGAGTCAGTTTTAAGATCTTGAATGTTGATGAAGCATTCTACAGAGATAAATACCGTGACCAAAAGTGTGTTTTGGTTAACAAAATCAAGAAACCCCAAAAACATGGAGGTTACATAAGTGTACTACACTCTCGTAAATATATAAAATAAAATTTTAAGCATGTATAAAAAGGGGTTCAACATGGATAATTAGGATTATGTGCACTACATTTGGAGGTTGGGTGTACAATATTGAACTCTCTACAAAAAAATCTTGAATTAATGAAATATATACATGTTTTTATTATTAAATATTTGTTATAGAAATTGTGTTAATTAGGGTTCTTGAATGATATTTTACAATTCTTATTAGGAAATTATGATTTACGGTGTATTGTGTGAAAATAGGCCTCTTAATTCATGTTGAAACATTAATGAATGGTTATAAATGACTTTGTATTTTTATGAATTTGATGATAATTTGCACCAAGAATGAAACCTCAATGGTCTTTATAGCATATTTTCTTTAAAATATGAATTATTAACATAAAAACACATTGTATAAACGCGTTTTAGGTTAGAACCAATTTGTGATAGCATTATTAATTCATTTAGTCGTGGTTGGATTTTGATGAAGTACTGTTTAAAAGGTCATAATATGTATTCTAAAGGATATTTAATTATGGTTAGTTTGTGTACGTTAAACTTTAGACAAAAACTTAGAAAAACTACTACTATTATCGATCTCAGCACAAAAGTTAGAAGGAAAAAACAAGTAACTATGAAAGACAATAAGAAAATAGGTGCATAATATTTTGGGGGATAATGTAATGTATGACTGTTACACGATTGTGGCAAGAGTCACATATAATTGGTATATGTTAAGTCGAAGAAGAAAATGATCGAAACTCTAAAGATATGATAACAATAAAATTTATCGAGTCTCCATTACAACTCCTATTTTTGATTGATTATTATTTGGTTGGGGGGGGGGGGGGGGGGGGGGGGGATAGAGAGAGAGAGAGAGAGAGAGAATGCCTTATTCTTGTCATGAGTTATTAATTTTCATGAGATATTATTATGTTATTTTTTTGCATGTGAAAGTAAATGACCGCAAGTTTATTGTTCATATATGTTAAACCATCTAAGAATTTTGAATTAAACTGGGATGATATCCCCCAAATGGTATAATCTAGAAAGAGTTTAGATATATTGGAGGCACTTAGATATTTCCATAGGATGGATAATGGTGAGTCCTGACTAGTTAAGACTAAGGTTAAATTGAATAAAATTACGAGTGTGATTTGTTAATTTTCATTAGAGGTTCAGGATAGTTTTGGAATTTTTACAATAGTAAATGTTCTCAAAAATTATAAAAATTATAATCTAATGTACATTACAATTTTCTAAAATGTTTATGTTTTGCTAAAGCCCAAAAAGGTCGTTTAATGGATAATTGTATTTTACCCTTTAGCACAGTCTGCGATCAGTTATTAAAAATAGAAATGTGCTTAGAAAATTATGAAACTTTCCAGTCTATTGTAAAATTCAATTTCCTAAAATTTTTGTTCTCTAGAAAACCCCAAAAGATCATTGAAGGTATGAAAATAGAGAAAAGGTGGGAAAGGCAAATTACTGATGTGCCGAAATGTTATAATAAAATGGATTTCTTACCCCTATAAATGGGGTAATTTAAGAAAATCATGATTTTTTGTAAAAAAAAATAACATTTTAAAAACTTTAATATTTTACATTTTTCCAAAATCAGAACAATGACCCTAAAGTGACGAATTAAAATTGTGATAGAAAAATGCGTTCTATTTTTTTTAAATTTTGGGAAATAAAGGTATTTTTAGTAGGGTGAGGAAGAGATGATACGTGATTTCCTTTGGGTCTTGGGCTAAGTCATTCTATGTTATTTCGCTTGGTTTAGTTTAGGTATGCGATTTCTTGAGCTTTAGGACTATGTCTCATTTGAGTAGATCTGCTAGGTCAAGATGTGTAGACCGATTAGATCTTTATGTTATCTTTAACAAAGACGATCTAGGGTATCCTCGACTGAGTAGGTTTATATCAGTCATTAATAGTCTTATATTTACAACTGTTATTCTTTTTAGGTGTGTATTGGATAAGTTCATAGATTTGATTAGTTTTCTATTGATAATCTTTTCATTTAACTTACTTTCATGAATTATTGGAAGGGATTCTTTAAAGATAGGTATATTGTGATGACCCGGGTCCAATCTCTCTAATATAATTTTATTTAATTAAGTTAATATTTGTCACTGAGAATAAATTATTATTGTTCATTTGTATCATATGTGGTTGTAAATTGAATAAAGCTTATTTTCAAGAGATTAACAAATGGACTTAACAAAAGGACCCCTCTAAAATTGAAGAGGAAACCCAAATTAATTTCGTGTTCCTATCAGTCTCAGAATCCTTTAAGCATTTTAGCCAAAGTATTCTATGAAAAAAATTGACCGCTCTTTTAGAAAAACTACTTAAATAATAGCAGGTTGCAAAGAATATCATCAAACTAAAGGGTGTCGTTCAGGTTTGCTGAGAAAGACCCATCTTCTACAATCCCAAAAGGGAAGAAGAATAAGAAGAAGAAGAAGAAGAAGAAGAAGACTGAAAATTCTCAAGTCTAACTTGTGGTGGTAAGTAAACAACTAAAGGTAGGTGTTGTATCTATAATCAATCACGACATTGGAAGAATCATTGTTCGATCTACTTAGCAAAGCAGAAAAAAGGAAATGATTATTTCTCCTTAGTGATTGAGATGTGTTCTGTGGTGCAATATACCGATACATGGTGTGTAGATTCAGTATTCATTAATCATGTTTGCAACTATTTGCAAGGGTTCCAAGTAACTAGGGAGTTCAATAATCGAGAAATATTTTTATTCAGAAAGAATTTCATCAAGGCAACAATTTTAATAGTAGGATATATAGTTTTTAATTTTGGTGCTGACATGAAGTTAATTTTATAAGATTGTTTTCATGTTCCTACTATTAGAATAAATTTGACTTCGGTTTCGAAGTTAATTTTGAATGGATATTCAATTTTTCTTAATAATTTTTTTTATAAAAAATGGCAGAGCTTTTATCTGTTCTTGCATATTGGAAAATAATCTTTATGTTATAAAGCCTGTCTCATCACATATTAAATACTGAAATAAAGATTTAAAAAGAAATAATCTAAAGAGAAAGAAACCTATTAAGTTGAAGCATGCATCTTTTTTAAACTTATGATTAGGTCATACTAATCTAAATAAAATTCAAACATTGGCTTCAAATGGACAATTGAGTTCAATGAAAGTGGAGTCACTTCCATTCGATGAATCTTATTTATAAGGTAAAATGACTAAAATGAATTTACGAATAAAGTCTATAGAGCTAAAGATATGTTTGAATTGCTTCATTATGATTATGTGTCCCTATTACAATCCGAGAAAGAGGTGGTTATAAGTACTTCATCACTTTCATTGATGATTACTCAAGGTTTGGATATGTTTTTTTTATACACCACAAGTCCAAAGCCTTGGATAAGTTCAAAGTGTAAAAGGCCGAGGTGGAGGTAGGCGTGGTAAACAAATCAAAACCCTACTATCTAGTCATTGGGGGATCACTTCGCGGGATAGTTTATGAATCATTTATCAAAGGTGAGGATTACACCCCAATTTTCTTCACCAATCACTCCACAATAAAATGGTGTAACCAAGAGAAGGAACATGACTCGTTTGGATATGGTTATATATATGCTGAGTTATTCAGATTTGCTAAATTCTTTTTGAGGTTGTGCATTCAAGATAACTATTTATTTAATGATCTTAGTTCCTTCTAAGTTGGTCTAAACAACGTTCGTAAAATTGTAGAGTGGGTGAAAACCTAGTCTAAGACATGTTTGAATTTGGGGATGCCCGACACGTGTGCTGAGGAAGGAGTCGGGAAAGTTGGAATCAAGGACAGATGTATATCTCTTTGTAGGTTGCAAAAAGAACAAAAGGTGGTTAATTTTATGATCCTAATGAGCATAAGGGTATTTTTTAGCACAAATTTTTAGTACTTAGATGAAGATTAATGGAGAGACCATAAACCCAGGTGTCGGTTGATCTTACGAGAGCTAAGAGGTCAAGACCATGTAATTGCTTCAGAATCACCCGTACACGATCAAATACAACATGATATCAACAATACACTACTTAATGGTACTGGGAGTATTATTAATTATTAGGATACACGTGTCACTTATACTGGACCACAAGTGGAGCCACGTCATAGTGGGAGGTTCTGGCGTCATCCTAATAGGTTGGTGTATTTAGGTGAACACTTCGGTAAGTCCTTAAGGTAACACAGATTAGATCTTGGGAGCTACAGTGAGGCACTCTAAGATAAGGGCTCTGAGCTTTCGCTAAAGGATATGAACTCCAAAAAGATTCAATGTATTTGAATCAGGATGGGGAAATTATAAACTTTTCAAATGGGATAAACACATCAGATTCAAGTGAATCTACAAGAATAAATGAAGGGTATATGGTAAGGTAGAAATATTCAAGGCAAGGCTTGTTGCGAAATGGCTTACTCATAAGGGATTTACTATGAGGAAACCTTATCACCTAAATCCATGCTAAAGTCTAACTAGATTAATTTATCCATTACGTCTCATCTTGATTTTGAGATTTGGCAAATGGATGTCAAGACAAAGTTCTGAATGCTAGTCTTGACGAGTGCATCTATATGTTGCAACCCAATGGATTCATAATAAATGGCCAGGAAAACAAAGTTTACAAGCTTAAACATAACCAAGCATCGAGGTCTTAGAACATCCGATTTGAACAAGAAATCAAATCTTATGGTTTTTATTAATGCTCAGATGAAAATTATGTGTATAAGAAACATATCAATAACATGGGGGTAGTTATGGTACTCTTTGTAGATGATATTTTCCTAGTTGGGAATGAAGTGGGTGTATTATCTAGCATAGCAGTATGGTTTTCTAGTGAGTTTGATATGAAGGATTTAGGAGAATTTAGTTACATCCTTGGGATAAAGCTTTTATGTGATTAGAAAAGTAGGATGTTAGGCTTATCCCAAGAACTTATATCGATGATGTTCTAAAAAAACTTGGAATTAAAGATTCAAAGAACGAATTTTTTTTCCTTCCAGGCATGGAATCACTCTATTTAAGGATTAGTGTCCTAAGATTCCATAACAGATATAGAGAATGAGCAATATACCTTATGATTTGGTAGTTGGCAGACTCGTGTATGCTATATTGTGTACAAGATAGAACATTTACTTTTTATTGGCATGATCAGCAAATTCGACTCCAACCCATGTGAGGAGCACTAGACTGTAGTAAAGTACATTCTTAAACATGTAAAAAGGATTAGAGATTATGTATTGGTTTACTCAATGGATAGTCTTATACTTATAGGATAAACAGACTCAGATTTTTAATCAGATAAGGATTCCAAAAAGTCAGCATCAAGATATGTATTTACCATAGGAGGTAGAGCAATAAGTTAGAGGAGTATTAAGAACTCATGCATCTCTCATTCCACTATGGATGTCGGAAATGTTGCAGCTTGAAAGGAAGAAAAAGAGATAGTTTGGCTCTGAAACTTCCTAAATAATTTGGGTGTGGTTCCTTCACTGCAATCGGCTATTGCATTTTGTTTTGATAATAGAGGTGCGATTTCTAATTCAAAAGAATCAAGGACTCGTAAGAGGAAAATCACATTGAGTGAAAGTATCACTTGATACAGGATATCGTATGGAAAGGCGACATCCTCATGACCAAGATTGCATATCAAAACAACATAGATGATCCTTTTACGAAAAGCTTACTAGATAAGGATTCTGAAAGTCATGTAGAGGGAATGAGTTTTAGATACATAAGCACATGGATTTAAGACTACGTGGGAGATTATTGGAATTATTATTATTAAAACCACGTGTGATGTTTATTTTTTTAATAAAGGTGTGCCAGGTTTAATTTGAAATTAGAATCATGTCTGTGAGAATTACTTATATTTGTTACAAATATATTATACATGTCGGTTAATTGGACTTAGTAGGAATTTTGATGAGTTTTGTTCGGCCTGATCATAAAAGATCAGAATTAAAGTAATTGTAAAATAGTATAACTCATAGCTTCTATAAGGAATTGTCATTATAATTGTAAAGTTACGAGTATAATCCTAATAGTCTATCTTAATCATGAGAACATTTTTTATGGTTCAGAAACTTGTGTGATAATTCAAAGAGAATTATGCTCACACATCAGGAATGTATCTAATAGGACCATGGGCGAGATTAAAAAATAAATGCTAACTAGATTAGACTTACACTCTCTCAAGTTTACAAAGGGTGCATAGATTCTTAACCATAAGGGTTGTGAGGATAAGAATTCGTGGACAATTTTTTTTTATTGTTACGGGTGAGATTCAATTTAATTTGGTTTAAATCTATGAAAGTTGGGAAATCATTATGTAAGCATATCTGAGATCATAATCTAGAGGTATCTGCATCCAAGAAATGTCTTGGATTGATATAGCCTTATAAGTTTTTATTCTACAAGTAAACTTGGCCATGGATTTATATCCAGTAGAGTAATAAATAAATTAGATTTGAGATCAAGGAATAAATAAGATATTAATTAAAATCGATTAGCAACAAATTGATTTAACCAAATGGGTACTGTATGCTTAACGCATGGAATCATATTATGTACCATATCAACTTTACAAACAAGACCTCATCATTCGAGTAATTTTGAGATAATTAAATTGGAGTGTAGTTGTAATTATTTTATGGAATTACTTACTACTAAATAGAGAAAGGAAATAAATTATGGGGATGTAATTTATGATTTTCGAGTACCTATTAGTTATTTAGTCTTGGGTCCCTAGTATAGTCTATTTATGAAAATAGCAGGCCCGGACAAACCCAGTTTAGCATGCACTATGTGTGTGTGTGTGTGGTTTTTAAGTTACATGAAACATAATTAAGGTTTAGAGAGGGACAGGAAACGTATTATTCACGTTTGTATGAAGGGGAGTGATGACAGAGTATCATATCTCACTCAAAACATCAAGTATTCATTTTCACACAAAAGATTTGCTTTGAGGGGGATCATATGCTTGAAGATCTGAGGATTTTGATGGATTCTAATAAGGCTTTTGGAGACTTTAGAAGAGAAGAATGTTCAATATCTTCATCAAGATATTGCCTCCATACTGAATCACTTACTAGGTCCGCAAAGGTATTATGATTTGATCCTTGTATTTATGCTTCATCTAGTTGTTTTATTTTCTTTTTCTGAAATAGATTAATCAAAGATCAAGGGGTGCAGAGTTTTTTTATAAATTCAACCCCAAACATAGGGAAACGTTTGATAGATATTCCCCAATTTCCTATATTAGATAATTTTATTCGTGGATGAATTGAAGGCTAATTTTCTTAACATAAGAAAAATTTGCAAATTCTTTTATGAACAAATGTCAAGTTATATATCAAAGAGTAAATGTATTTGAAGGTCATGCGTACCACGGAGAATTGTTACTTCATTAATGTGGTTATAAACGTGGTTTGCAACATTACCAAAATGGACGTGGAAGATCTTTTTCATAAGAGGTTAAGGTATTTGAATTGCAATGGTCTTAGAAAACTTTTCATGAATGATATTCTTGGAAACCTACCTTATTTTGATTAGACTCCATTCCATATATGTGTAATTTTCTAAATCGAAAAACAAATTTGTAACCCATATAAGAAGTTGAATGTGATTCCTCATAAGTGTTAGAGATCTTACATATAGACCTCATGGGTGCAATGTCCACAGAGATTATTGGAGTCAAGAAATATGTCCTGGTTATCGTAAACAACTTCTCTAAATTCAATTGTAGGATTTTTACATCACACATCTGATGCTAATTATTTTTCTATTCAAAATGAAAAATCTCCACAATAAGAAATCATCACTATCATTAGAGTTAGTAGTGACCACGGATAATAGTTTATGGGAATGGTGATTCTAGAATGGTGTGATGAAGTCGGGATACACCATAAGTTTTCATCCCTCAAATTACCATAACAAAACGAGATTTTTAAGAAAAATAATAAGACTATTTAAGAGATGGCTAGGTTTATGTTAATTGGCAAATGTATTTAAGAGATTTTATATGTCATGGCATGTCACATTATGCACCGAGTTTATAAGAGGTATAACACAAACCAAACCCCTTGTGATACTTTCAAATGGTATAAAACTAATTCTTAAGAAATATAAAGTCAATAGGAGAAAATTCTACATTTTCAAGGGTACATAATATCTAACTAAGCTCGACTCAAGAAGTGATAAGGGTATTTTCCTTGGATACTCCGTTAATAAATGAGACTACCATGTTTACAATTGTGTCTAATAAAAAATAATGGAGTACATTAGTCTTATAATTAATTATGACGAATCCTTTGCATTTAACGAGGGATTATATGAAAATTATTCTTATACATTTCCCCATATTGAAGAGGAAATGTTAAAAGAATTAGAAGTAGGTAAAGATTTGACCACACCACTGAAAGTGGTTGATAATGTGGGTGACAAACCTTAATGATGTAAATATATTCTTAACTCTACAATCTGGTGAACTGTCTTTGGTATACCTTCAATATTGAGAATAAGAGCGTGAAGGAATCCTTATTGGATGAATTTGGGATCAATGCTATGAAAGAAGAGTTAGGCCAATTCACCACGTAATAAATTTGGAATTAAGTTCCTAACCCAAATGATATCATGTTATTAGTACCAAGTGGATCTTCAAAAATAATCTTGATAAAGATGGTGCATTTCTTCGGTAAACTCAAGGCTAGTGGCTCAAGGTGATACACAAATTGAGGGTGTATATTTTGATGAGTCTTTTTCCATGACATCTAGGATAAAGTCTATTATATTACTCCTATATAAAGCATGTGCCTTAAATTTCAAGCTTTACCAAAAGCATATGAAGCTGGATCCATTTCTTATGCGTTTTAACCTCGAGCTTTGTCTTTATTCACTTTCAGCATGAGGCCTATCATGTGCATCCTTACCCTCGATCTTTGTATGCTCACATTTCAGACCCAATATTTTTCATGAGTTTTTATTCATAGACTTTGTCTTTATTCACTTCCATTGCTAAGCGTAATCTTATTGCATCCTTAGACCCAAGCTCAACCACAAGCAATTTCATCCTTGACCTTCATATTTATTCACTTTCGATCCTTAGCATCGTATTTGTGCATCTTAAACCCTGATCTTCTTTTTCACTCATCCTTAACCTTAAGCAACCTTAAGATCTATCCTCTAATCTATGCGATTTCACTTTAAGGCACTTAGTCCTTTAATATTCGCCTCCATTTTGATCCCAATATCATTGACGGGACTCTGGTTTTTTTCATAATATGTCTACCCTAGAAGTGTCATTTATCATAATTCGATCTTAGTCTCTCTCGCTAACGAGATGATGATTGTCTTAACAACCTGGATACCCCGTAATGAGCATTGATCATCCTTTAATCGTAGTCTCATTGATGGGATGATGATTGTTTTAATAATATGGAGGCCCTAGAATGAATTTTGATCATCCTTCAATCAAATTATTACTATGAGGGTTATTTTTATAACGTGGCTACCCTAGAAAAAGCATTGACCATCATTCCATCCTAGTTGATGGGACAAAGGTTGTTTCGACAACTTGACTATCCTAAAGTTAGCAATGATCATTTTCCAATCCTAGTATCAGTAATAAAATGATGGTTATTTTTATAACATGTATACCTCTGATAAGCATTGATGAACCTTTAATCTTAGTGTCACTAATATAATGATGGTTGTTTAGGTGTATATACCTTGGAATAAATGTTGATTATGTTTAGATCATAGTCTCATTAAGAAAATGTCAGTTGTTTTGACAACCTTCTTACCTTGGAAGGAGCGTTGATTATCCTTTAATCCTATTATCACTAAAGGAACAATAATGATTTTGATAACATAGCTACCTTAGAAAGAACACGAATCATCTACCACTCTGCCCATAGTTTTCTAGCTACAGCCCGACCTTATGGATTACACAATTATTAAAACTCCTATTGGGGTTTCTATTTATCAATATATTTTTTAATTTTTTTAACCTCACCAGTCAAAGGGATTTGCAAAACACTCATATTCATCTTCTTATAGGTCCTTATAGAGATCTCGACTCTTCCCTCGATCAAGTAGACATATATGCTCCAGAATCTACTTTCCCATGCTCTCATTTGAACTCTGTACCACTCCACTACCGAGAATATCCGGGTTTGGGAGCTCATTATATATGACAATTGTAGATATATTAATTATTTTTCTAATGGAATAAGTCATACATAATCAGACACTCGGTTGGAAAAAAATTCAAAAATTGGAAATTTGTCTCGTAAATGCGAGGCCTAGTCAATCGTCATTTCTTGGGACCTGCCAATAGAGGTTGACCACATGTCTATTAGTGTGTGAGCAAACATGTCCATTAGCATGTGCCTCTAAGGTAGTTTTGTCCCCTTATATTTTTTAGCTTCATATAAATAGATATTTATCCACCTCATTTTTATTATCTAAAACCCTACATTGTCTCCTTACATTTTTATCTTTACATTATTCATTCCATACATTCCATGTATTTCAAATTTCACTCTCATTCTTTCCCACATAACATAGAAAGAGCACTTAAAGAATATTAAGGAAGAGTCTTAAAGATTACCTACTAAGAAAGATATTTAAGGTTCGAACGCATTTCTAGCTTGATTCACTTTTCTTTTACCTTCATTCCCACTTCTAATACATCCATTTATATACATATTGTATTTATAAATATTTGCTAGTGTTATACTTTGTCACTTAAATTACTATCACTGGTATTCACATCTTTACTAAAACATTTCCTAACAAATTTATTTTCTAAAATAAGTAAAGACTAATTTTACAAGTTAGTGGGGGGTGGGGGAGTGGGCTTTCAACCATTTTTTTACAAACTAGGGTTTTAGCACCTTTTCCCTTCGAAGCATCATTAGATTGCAAATCATATTTAAATGCACTATTTGAATCCATCTTCGAACTATATGGGATTTTATATTTTCTTTATGAGGGTATATAGGCATCTTAGATTCATCCCCGAGATTCAAGTTCAATTTTAGTTTTTGCATATACTCTTCATTTATTTATTTATTTATTTTCTTAGCGTTATCTCTATCTCATTTCACTTCTTTTTGTACATAGTACATGTTTATCATGCCCTATGTTATCATTATTCCTTTGACCTTTTTTTTATGATTTTAGCGACGTCATCACTCATGTTCACTCTCTCTATAGTGTTTTCATGATAAAATAAGTCGATTTATGTTTATTTCTATTGATTACTCTTGATCGTCTTATCTAGAGTGTTGTCGTGACTAATATTTACTCTCATTTATCGCACTCCACATCCACCCACTTCTATCATTTTTTACATTTATAAACACTTTCACATATTCTCACGTGTTTTACATACATTTTCGAATCTTATTCTTATTCCACTAAAATCACACATACATATTCACAAGAGTAAGAGAATACGATTTATACCCATGAAATACCAAAAGGCTTCCCCTTTTGTAACTTTGTCCTGGGACCATTTCTCTTTTGTGTTGTTTTCTATCATTTTCCTTTTATCTTCTTTTAGGGAATAGATTGGTGACTTTGAGATTTACACCATCACACATAGGGGTGGGCAAAAAAATAGACCGGATCGCTTGGACTAATTGGACCAAATCGGACCGACTCCATATTTTTGGCCTTTTTTTTAATTCTTTCCTAAATCGGTCCCAAAAAAACACTAACCCATTTTTTCGATTCGGTATTAGTTCATGCATTTTAAAATTCGGTCCAGACCGGATCGACCCATTTTTTTACTACACTTCCTATTTATATATAAATATAAATATGTGATATATTATAGACATAATATAACCTAGAGACTATCTAGAAAAGAAAGCTTGGTGAGGCCAAAACATTTCAAATTTCACGCTTTATTCTCTCAAACCCTATTTCTAAAAAAAACATTTCACCCCAACTCTCTCTTTGTGTGTGCTCACGCGACGGCGCTCCATTTCACCCCAACTCTCACTCTGTTTCTGCCTAAAAAATTTCAACCTTCTTCTTCTCCACTTATGCATCTTCTTCCTCTCTGATTTAAACGCCACGGAACCTGAGAGCCCAACTCGTGATGATGCATCTGCTCAACTATTGCTAAGACAAATCAGACATTTAAATGTTTTTTATGAACATCTGCTCAACTTCTTTTTTCATGAACATCTACTCAACTCGTTTTATGAACATTTCATATAAAATAATTTTCCAACTCGATTATTTCAAATGTTGAAATTTTCTCAGGAATTAAACAGAGGTTGGAATTGGTTATTTTTTTGCTTTGTTTTCTGCATTGTTTTCCAGTTAGTTTGTCACTTTGTTTTCTAGTTGGTTTGTTTCTGATATTTCGTATGAGATGTTGTTTCTTTTATTTCGTATGTGGTAGTTGGATTGCCAAAAAATAGGGTCTTACTGTATTCAAAATTGCCCATAAAACAGTTCTAAAAGCTCATAAAAAACAGCCCCCCCCCCCAAAAAAAAAAAAAAACCCTTTTAAAAATAGTATAAATTTTTTTAAATTTTGGAAAAATCATCTAACAAATAAATTTTAGGCTGATTTTGTTAATTGAACCAGACCGAAATTAGCCTAGACCGATAAAATAGGTTAATCGAATTATTCGGTCCAAATTTGGTCTCACAATATATAGGATTGAATAATTTGGTCTGGTCCTAAAAATGGCCTAAATTCGGATCAGATCGGACCATGCCCACCCCTAGAATCTATTTCTTCCTTTATTGGCCAATAGGATTCTATTAGATAACCTTCCGACTCAGCCTCAAGGAGGAAGGTAAGTGAAGGATCGCTTGTGCACAAATCCACCCTCACTTGGGTGTAACGTCGCTGTAAGCTGCCCCTCCTGAATAGAATGAATTGCTCACCGTTATGTGGGAGGCTGAGATGGACACAAAATCACCACTCGTCAATGAATTTATGCAATAATAATATCATATCCTTTACCATGTACTAATATAATTATACATTCATATGCACATAGGTACATGCATAATAAAACATGTACACGCTTAAATTAAACAAAGTACATAAAAAAATCTTAAGGTACAACATAAATTCATTAAATATATGCATATTCAATTCCAATATACATATCCCATTGTTATTAAGTACACACATAAATACAAACAGTACACATATAATACTTATAATTTACGTGCACTTATCCAAGAAAAAGCATGAAAATTCACATTCCAACTCAAATAAATAAACATGTTTACATGCACAACGCTTATCATTTATATCACACTAACACTAACTCACAAAACATTCAAATTGCCATTCAAACTAATATCCTTAATACCATATTCATGAACATGATCATTTATGATCTTGACAACGATCGCATATATCGCAGACATTAGTAATTTTGTCAATGTCTTCTAAAGATTTCACCAACAACTTTTCATAAAAGTATATAAATTGGATTCTATTTTATTAGATATTTAATTCCAAAGCTTCTACAATAGAAAATTTTCGAGGTATTTAATTCTACAATAATGCTACATACCAACACACACAAATATTAATACAATAAATAAACTGATACAAGAATATATGTAGTTCGACATATTGGCCTGCATAAGTCCACGGGGAAGGGAGAGAGGGATGATTTTTATTAAGTAGGGAAGAAGATGACTTAGAGTGATAGATAATGCTAGCCAACAGTCTTGGTCGTTGGTACAACATAATTTTATATATTTTACCATAACAGGGGCATTCTATTAATAGCTACAAGAGTTCTAACTATGTAAACTTCGTCTTTGAGATTTCCTGTTGGATTTGGCCTCTATATCTAGACTGGTCTTTTAGGTTATTGAGTTATAATAACATTAAATCCAATTACATTATCATTCTCATCAGCAAGGTCATCCTTATCTGATCAGTAAGGTTATCCTTATCTGATCTGTATCGGATATATATTAAATTGTCACGTGCTATGACACAAGGACTACCTGACTAATAATCCCTTCAATTTCCTCTAGAGTTATGACGATTAGTCTTTAGGTCTGGTTGGCCTAGTTTTTCCTTAGTATATTGTTCACGTCTGATGTGGATTTTCTCACCAATGCCCCACTAACTACCACTCATCCCACTTATACTTAGCAGGAATGAAATTATGGGCCTATTCAAATATAATCCCTATATCTAGGGTAACATGTGCCCCTTCTAGGTTTCCTCAAGTAATCATTGCACGTGAAGTGTATGGCCTGGGGTGCATGACTGTGAGTCTCTCATTTATAAAGAGCCACCATTTCATGTGCCTTTTAGTGGTAAGAGCTACAAGAGATTTAAAAAAACTAAGTCCTTAATTGTAGCAAAAGGTATGAAACTCTTCTTCATTTCACTCTCTCCACGATTTGAGTTGTAGAGAAACCTTCATCTTTTTGCTTTAAAAAATATTCACCTTTTTCAAATTATTCTTCTCCATTCCACCAATACGCCATGTCTAGGCACCTTAGGAAGTATGAAGTGACCTTATAGAATGACTTTGTGGAATTTTTCCCCACGTAAAATTTAGCCAACTCCATCAAGATAAGAACCTCACCTGACAATGTAAACACTTACGACCTCACTCATTGTGAGGTTCCTTTTATGACGGTCATCGTAATAGAAAAATAGGTTCATTTCCCCTCCCCCCCCCCCCCCTCCCCCCATTATTAGTAGAGGTACTTTGTTTTTAAGAAATCTACCTATCCATACAAAGCAAAGTCTCTTTATTATTATTATTATTATTATTATTATTATTATTATTATTATTATTATTATTATTATTATTATTATTATTATTATTATTATTATTATTATTATTATTATGGTTATAGTGGCTATAAACCAAATTTGTGTCATCAACCTGGGTTTGAACTAGATCAAGTGTTACTACGATCTTCAGATTCTTCCTTGGTCTATCACTCGCCATTTTCAGGCCATGGATGATTCCCATAATTTGGTCATATGACTGAACAAGTCCCAGACACAGATGGAGATATACTTTTCTTTTATGGGGAAATATACACCGGATAACTACACATGTATTTTTATGCCTATGGCGGTCGGATATCCTGTTAAACTCTTTACCATTCACTTTAATTTCTCAGTCAACATAATTTTGCTTGTTACTAATTATCCTTTATCCGTTCGATGAAGATACTCACTAAATAAATAATTCCATAGACTTTGAATTCAACCTTTTGATTTGGAAAGGTTTGGTATCAGAGAGCTTGTTGTGTAGTTGCATTTTATTGAATAGAAACTCACATAGTTCTTAGCTACGAACTTAGTGTCGAGTTAGCCAAGAATTTTATAGTCTCCCCCTCTATAACTACGGCTAATTATATTGTGGTTGGTGATTTATTCATCACAACAATCACTCTTATATTCAATGTATAGGCGAGATGATTTTATATAAGTGAGGATTCCTC
Source organism: Sambucus nigra (assembly GCA_949130495.1). Taxonomy (NCBI): domain Eukaryota; kingdom Viridiplantae; phylum Streptophyta; class Magnoliopsida; order Dipsacales; family Adoxaceae; genus Sambucus; species Sambucus nigra. The sequence continues at coordinate 132,330,186 of OX422216.1, read as the reverse complement.
AACAACCTACATGATCTCCATTGATTCAAAAGGAACCGAATCGGTTCACCATCAAGAAGACTTCAAAAATAACGATATCTACCCTCTCTTTTAAAATAAGGTAACAAGTTCGTCTAGTCATCTTTGGGAGGAACTAGAATATGAGGAAGAATAAGACTCCATATTTCCTCCCCTCTTCCAATAATCTAAAGAAATAACATGCCACCCAAGGTGTGTTATTGATCTTGGGGCCGCTGCTAGGGTGAATCTTAAGAATATGGGAGAATAGTTTGATCAAGCTGCCCAAAGTCAAACAACACCTAAAAAAAGAATAATCTCCATCTGTGAGAAGGAGAACAAATATAAAGAGAGATAAAAATGAAGATAGTTCGAAAAGGACAAGAAGTAGAGGACTGACAAGACCCTTTTAGTACGTCGACCAAGGGTAGTAGTGTGCTAATGGGGATCGCACCTCGAAAAATAAAATCTCCACCCCCTCCTCATCATCCAAGATCAAACCTTGGATGATAGTTTTTTTTACGGGAAAGGATACTATCACCACCGACGAATTGACATATCAGAAGACTGAGGTCAATTATTATATTGCTTAGGTCTCCATGATGCCTAAAGACATCCCGGCCTTGAGAAATTTACTCGGGGATCGCCTTTATAAGGAAGGTCTTCTCCATATGCTGTTGGTAAGTTGGTTATGCATTTTTTTCTTTTCTTTTTTAATTCTTTTTTATTGTTTTTATATTAAATGGTCATTTTTTGTACTTGTGACTATATGCCATGTAAGCTTTGTATAAGACGGCCCTCTGAGCTAGTCGCCTGACGACCAAGAATGACATTCTTCATGATCAAGCCAACATTATGAATAATTAATTTGTCCAAAAGGACATCGAGACCACTGAGTTGCCGAATGAGTTAGAGGAGAAGACTATCGGAAAGGATAAGACGACAAAAGAAGATGAAACCTTGTAAATGGATTGCAATAAGGTGGAATCCTAGCTTATGAATATGAACAAGTCTTATGTCTAAAAGTCTCTAGAGAAAAGGATCCTCTAAAGGCATAACATTTCCCTTGCTGTCAATTTGAAGTTAAATAATGAATAAGCCTTTGATGAAAGTTTTGAAGCTGATGTCCAAGAGGTTGTTGCACATCTTGACTACCACGAGACGATTGTTTTCAACAAATGTTGGATTCCGAACCTTAATAGGTGAAACGTCCCTTACGGTGATGCTTTTTACCTTGATCACCCCCTCTTAAGAAGACTATAATAGATGATGGGGGAGTTTCTTTGGCACCTGACCAAGAAGTGAATTAGCCCATGACTAAGTTTGTTCTCCCTAATGTAACACCCCGTATTTTTTAGTATTAATTAATTCGGGTAATTTTAAATTACAAGTGTGTCGTAATTTAATTGAATTAATTATTATGTGTTAATTAAAATATTAATCGGGATAGATAATGGTTAATATTTGTAGAATATAATTACTAAGTGAATATTAAATTATTAATTTTACGTGCCAGCGAGTGATAGTGACGTGGTGATATTTTATGTCAATCGGGAATCAGTATAGACCATAGAGGGTCGAGATAGGAAATTTTTGTGGAGTGACTCCGATGGAGATTTCGAGGTCACGATTGATTCCGAATGGATCGAGATAGTCGGAATAAAGTACCCGGGAGTAGTAATTGGGTCTCGAGGCATTTTTAGGCATAACCAGGCTCACATGAGGGTGTTCGGGTCATTTAGGCATAAGCTTAATTTCGGGATTAAAGCTTATTAACCTAATTTAAAGAATTGGGGAAGCATATCATCATCATGTAAAACCCTAATATTAGAGAGGAAGAAAGTGATAAGCTTTTGGGAGCCAAATCCAAGAAGGAATTGGGCATGCTGTGTCAAATTCGTCATCTTCTAACATGAAATCAAACCCTATGAATATAATCAGGCAAGTACTTAACTTACATTCAATCTAAATTGTATTATTTCGATTCATATTTTAGTGGGTGTAAATCAAAGCCCGTTTTTGGGTGGGTTACCACATGTTAAATTGGGTTTTTGCGATTTAAACATTTAGTTGTGATATTAATGTTTAATTAATGAAGAGATGTTATCCCATGATGTTAGGATCTGATGTAGAAATGAAATCCAGCAACCAATATTGTGTAATTTGGATTTTTGAATCAGATTGAATATGAATTGAAAGAATTTTGAGAAAAAAAACAATTCGTTAAACCTAGAAGTTTTCATGAAAATCAGTGATGATTGATGATATATATTGGTGATTAGAACTTGTTTGTGGATGAAATAAACATAGGATATCATTTGGTTTAAGTTTGGGTTGGAGTCGAAGCTTTGAGGTTTAAAAATGGTGGAATTTGCAGTTGGAGAAGAAGGGTGTCATCTGCTCGAGCGATCAATCGATGGATTACATCGATCGATCGATGATCCCAGAATTTTGACAATTTTATCTATTTAATTATATATGTTAAATTTTCTTTGGAATTTGTTTTAAGCTTATTTATTTAGTGAAAAATGAATATGGGGCCTATCTCCTAGCAATTATAGATGGATGTAATTGGGATTAGGAGGGTGAGACTAGGTGTATCACATAATTAAGGAATTGGTTGAAATAAATTCTAAGGGTTAAATTACAGGCCGAGTGAATGAGTCCGGGTATTGTAGTTGAGTGACACTATGCTAATAAATTAATAAATGCTTGATTCATTAAATTACGAGTCGGTATAGAGACTCTGGCATTTTGGGCTAGTGCTACGGTTGCTAGACACGGGTTAGCCGAACTTTTATTATTATTATATATATATATATATATATATATATTGGTATGAATTATAGATATCGATGTGAATGGTATTTATGTGAAAATCATACCCCTCTAGTGCTATCATAGGAGGTTAAATGATGTGGGTTAATCCCCTGGCTTGAGGAGCAGGGATAGTATAGTCCCCATGTCATATCACCTATTTTTATTGTGTGATTTATTTTTCGAGGTGAGACGCTTTGGGTGTGATTTGGTTTCACTTTCTTGGGGAATATAACAGCCTCCACTGCATTTGCGATATTTTTGCCCAAGTTCGGTGTGAGCTAGTCTGACTTGAGGTGTTTGGGTTAGAATGAGCATGCCTGGGACATGATAGCATTTTAGAGAAAGCATTGGGTGAGTTAGTACTCAGGAATGGATGCTTATTGTACGCGACATGTGTGTGAATGTTGTAGTATGCTAGTACGTATATAAAATGAGTAGATAATTATATATGGGATTAATACATAAGTTTGAATTTATTTCTTATATAACTAGTCTGAAAGTTATATGACTTGAAAAGGTAATTTCCTATATAACTAGTGTGAAAGTTATAGGATTTAAAAATGGGTTTCCTATATAACTGGTGTGAACGGTATATGATTTAAAATAGCTGAACCAATTAATAAGTTAATGAGAAAATAACTTAATAATCAAAGTAAGAATACTCGAGTTAGAGTAGTGCGGTAGAAAGATGTGTGATGCGGCTAGTTAGGTGGGGAAGCTTAACTAATAAGGTTAATAGGTAGGCATTAGGTGTGCACATTAGATGAGGGGTGAGCTATACCTCAAGGGAGTGCGACAATATCTTAAATATGAAGAGTGTGCATGCATATTTAATTATTGCAATTTAACTACTTGCTAAATATTTTCAAAATATTTTACTTGGGTTCTGACCCGTGTCAAAATCTTTTTCAAAACCTTTTAGGTGTGTAGCCATAGGGATGCCCAATTTGAGGATTATACCTAGGGATGCGTAGCTGCAAATCCTGTGGAAGTTGCAGGACTTTGATATAGACGCTTTGTTCATTTATTACTAGTGTAGGATCTTTATTTCAGTAGTCATTTAGGGATGTCTCCCTCAGATTTAATATTTAGATATTTACTTAATCTTGTGTATCTCGGTTATTATTGTAGTTACTATTGTATTTTATTATTGAACTGAAACTTGATTCGGTCATCTTTATTCATATTATTCATTTGTGTTGGATTCAGTTATCTGTTTGTGTTGGTGGTTTAAATTATTCTTTATTTTTCGCATGTTGTTAATTAATAAAAGATAAAATTTGGCACCAATCTATTTAAATTACTAGGTGGTTAGTAACTTTAAAATGTTTTCACCAGTGATGCTAAGAATGAGCCATATGAGACCAATGTTTTATTTTGATCACGAGCTAGCCACCTGGTATTTTAGTAAGCGGGGTGTCACCGATGGTATTAGAGCATCAGGTTGTAGAGTCCTTAGGATTTGTGCGGATTATTACGTTTTAGCGTAGCGTTCTTTGATATAGAACCTTATTATAGGATTGTTATATCCCTTAACGTATAAGACTTACATTCTCCTACTATAAAGTATGGTTGATGCAATTCATATACGAGTTTGATTGGGATTCGTACACCAAACAACTTTGGATGACCAGTGAGGACTGTTAGAAGGACTGGAGGGGTAGAGGTTCAGCAGAAGCCATTGAATATTCTTGGAACGGTTATCACGATAGGAGTCACCACGGATATTGTTCAGGAAGATGACATTGGTATAATTACCAAGGCAAAATAGTTTCCCTAAGCATCATCGTAGAAAGCGGTGGTGCAAATTCAAACTCACACAACGTAGTCGGTAAAGAGGGGGGAGTTGGAGGAACTTTTTCGAAGAGCCATCTGTAAGGATTCAGGAAAGAGAGGGAGTGTGATGGGTCAATAGAAGGAGATAATCCAAAGGTAATTGTGTAGGGTGGAGTGCAGTGACACCCAAGATTAAATTTAAGGCAAAATATTTCTTATAGGAGTGGCATTGTAGTGGTAGGAGTCAATCACCACAACCATGGAGAGATACCATGAATAACGAGGAATTTAGAGTGTGGTTTGACTGCAAATACTCTCATCAGTTGCTTAAGAAGAGAGGCAAATGAGATTTCAATACTTATTTCAGAAGAGCCATAAAGTGGTTGTCCATCAAGGAAAGTTAATTTATTTCATGAACTTCGTACCCGATGAGGTGTATAAAAAAAATAAAAAAGGTCCTTAATATTAATAATGGACTCATTGGTAGAATATACAAGAATGGATGGGGAAATTTGGCTAGAACGACTGGTACTGTTGTCATCACTGTCGCACATTTATAATTTGCTATCAACGCTTCAGTGAGAAGGGAGCCAAGAGAGTTGGAGAATCTAACCGAACGGCAATATTGAATTTAACGGTGATAGTGAGGCACCATAGGAGTGGATACACAGTAGAGGACCCATTTTACTGATTGAGATCAATAGAATTCCTATCAGGTGATGGTGGATTCAATCAGGGCCATTAAGGTCAACAACGAGTCCCATAGGGCCAGTGGGGCTAAAGGGACAACGGGGGTAGCAATCAGGGTCAAGACTACCAGGTCCGCGAGAAGGACAATCTCGACATGGCCAGTGGGGCCAAAAAAAGGAGAATAACATAGAGAGGCGCCTTATGGGTAAAGATTAGTAACACATGCATGGATCGTGTCCGTAAAAAGTTTGGGGACAAGAACGGGATGCCCAGTAGGGGCAATAGTTATAAGAAGTTTTTGGTTCAGTTGGAACGAGAGTGTTATGTCTAGAAATCATTTGAACCACCAGTGCTATTGACAATTTAAAGTATGAGTTTTATCTCGGGGTGAATGGGGTCTATTTTGTGTGACATGAGTAAGTCACAGTAGTTCATTAGCACTAGATTCATGCGTGAAACGAGTTTAGTAGAACTATTGTTAATAGTACTATAGTTGTATATATTTACCATTGAGTAACGGGGCTCTCTTTAGTTCCATCTGCAGGGGAGCGGGTGTGGACACTAAGAGGATATATTTTATGAGGACATCTCATTTTGAGAGGTGATATGCGATCTATGATTTTATCTTGGGTATGGACTGGTGAGCGATGGTGGGTGGTTACAACAAGACTATTATGTTTACTGTTCTGGGGTAGCTTATATATTCTTGCGATGTCTCACTTGAAAGAGGTTAGAGCTCATGGCTATATTTTTATGAAGCAAACTTCAGAAAGTGAAGTAGTCTAGTAATATTGGATCCTGGTGTGTAGGGACTTTTACTGATAAAATTCAGGATATGTCGGGGCTACCGTGGAGCAAAGAGATTTGACTCATTATTAACTTGGCACTGAGGACTTAGTGATAGTGCGAGCACACTATTATATGACTCCTTTAGAGATGCGAGAGTCAATGATTAGACTTATGAGTAGGGACAGGGTTTTGATGTCCCGATTATATGATTTTGATCTACTGAAATTGATAACCGACAATGCTAGGGAATAATGTATTGGTGAAAGCTTTTTGGAACTTTGTTATGGGATGTTACAAGCATAAAACTTAATAAACATTGGGAGTGGAGAGACGTTGTTGGATCCTAGTGAATCTTTTTATATGTTAATTGCTGAATGTATGGAGAAAACACTTTAAGTTGAGAGCTATTACAAAATAGGGCCAGTGGAGCTGGGTAGTGTTGCGAAGGAAGCATTGTGAAAAATTTTGCACCATAAGTCAATGGGTGGGATAATATCGAAAAGAATGAAATTGTGATTTATGGGGTAATAGAGAATACCCATATGATATAGCCACATCAAGAGTGTGGGGATGATCTTGAAATAAGTATGTTATGTATGAGACATTAGTGATAATTATAACTGGATGCAAAGGCTATAGGGTATATAGGCACCCTGGTTAGTTTAATTTTAATAATCGTCTAGGATAAAGGAATGTGAAAATAAACGTGTTAATGTATGCCTGCGGGGAAGTTAGGAATATATATGGAAAGGTATGATGGACTGAAATCTATTTGTGAAAGGAGACAGTCCGACTATATGTATATCAAGGAGAACTATCACAACCGTGGGGAGTTGAAAGGTGGTAGAGGCACATGTAAAAAGATATCCCTAGACAAGGGAGGACCCCATAATTTTGAGAAAGTGGAGCAGAGTCTCACTTAGTCAAATGCCTAGGGTGGGTTACACATATATAAGATGTTGATTACAACCAGATGAAAAAGTTCCCAAAGAATGCTCAATTTTGGAGCAAACGCAAGGGCAATGAGTTTGGTATATCCTAGGAAAAAAGGGAGTAAAATGTTCCACATGATGTGAAACGTTGAGCATGGGGATTGGTATTGAATGAGACACAGTGAAGTTGTCTCCAGGTACAACATTTAAGGATTGAAAAAGGTTGATCCAAGGTTATCAACCAGGATTTTTGTAATTTTGATGGTTCTAGTGATGGGATTGATGCGCATATTGGTAAAAAAAATCATATTTGGGTTATCCAAAAATTATGGAGAGGTCAGGGTTTTTATTCAGTTTATGAAATGGATTTATCATAACGGAATAATTATTATTTTGGGGTGGGGTATACTATCGGGCAGTATATTCAACATTTCATTTTAAGAGAAGAAGTGAAATGGAACAAGGTACCGTCCAATATTGTTTTAAATTGGGATGAGACATTTTAGTCCCACCTCTAATAGGAAGTGTCGGGAGGATATGGAGACGGAATTGCATATCATGCCAGACATGTCACCCACAAGTCGATGGGTAGACGGGAGGTGACTAGGATGTTGGAAAATGCTATAAATGCATATTCTGGATTCGTGGGTAATTAGGAGTATTAATTACCATTAGTAAAGCTATGCATGATGCCTTGTAGCCGTTTATTATCTGCATGACACCTTCTGAGGTTTCATACGAAAATTTTGTCAACCACGTTTCGTTTGGTTAAGAGTGGGGAATAATAAGCTTCTCGGACTCGAGATAATTTATGGTTCGTCGGCAAGGATTGAGTTAATCTACATCAGTTTCGTGCAGTTCAAGAACGTAGTGAGAGTTACATCACCGTGAATCGAAGTTATGAAGTCTGACATAAGTGGTCAAGAATTGTTGCGAGTACTTACCTTTGATAAGGGAGGTCATAAGGTTCAATAAGAAAGGAAAGCTAGCATCGAGGTATGTGGGACCCTTTCTGATCATTGAGAGGGTGGAACCAACTCCGTAGAGGCAGGGCCTACATGAGCATCTACAACGGATTCATGATTAGTTTCACGTGTCATCATTAAAGAAGTACCAGAGGAGTGAGAGGTCCTTTTTGGCATGTTCAATTAAAGGAGATCTATCTACAGTCAGATATCTCTTATGAGGAAAGATTGGTTGCGATACTTAATCGTACTGAGCCTAAGCTACGGTCTAAGGTGGTACCTTTGGTTCGAGTCCAGTGGGGCACCACAATGTTGATGAGTTGACGTTGGAGCGGGATGAGGATATGAGAGAGCAGTATCCAGAGTTATTCACTGCAGGTACATCCTAATTTCGGGGATGAAATTCCTTTGTAAGGGGGGAAGTACGTAACACCCCGTATTTTTTAGTATTTATTAATTAATTAATTTGGGTAATTTTAAATTACGAGTGTGTCACAATTTAATTGAATTAATTATTATTTATTTATTAAAATATTAATCGGGAGAGATAATGGTTAATATTTGTAGAATATAATTACTAAGTGAAAAGTAAATTATTAATTTTACGTCCTAGCGAGTGATAGTGACGTGGCGATATTTTATCTCAACCGGGAGTTAGTATAGACTATAAAGGGTTGAGATAGGAATTTTTTGTAGAGTGACTCGGATGGCGATTTTGAGGTCATGGTTGATTCCGAATGGGTCTAGATAGTTGTAATAGAGTACCCGGGGTAGTAATTGGGTCTCGAGGCATTTTTAGGCATAATCGGGGCCACACGGGGGTGTTTGGGTCATTTGGGCTTGGCCCATAAGCCTAATTTTGGGAATAGAGCTAATTAACCTAATTTAATGAATTGGGTCAGCATCTCATCATCATGGAAAACCCTAGTATTGGAGAGGAAGGAAGAGGAAGAAAGTGATAAGCTTTTGGGAGCCAAATTTAAGAAGGAATTGGGCATGTTGTGTCAGATTCGTCATCTTCTAACATGAAATTAGACCCTAAGAATCTATTCAGGTAAGTACTTAACTTGCTATTAATCTAAATTATAGTATTTAGATTCATATCATAGCGGGTGTAAATCAAAACCCGTTTTTGGGTGGGTTGCCACATATTAAATTGGGTTTTTAGGATTTAAACATTTAGTTGTGATATTGATGTTTAATTAATGAAGAGATGTCATCACATGATGCTAGGATCTGAAGTAGAGACAAAATCCAGTAGCCGATATTTTGTAATTTGGATTTTTCAATCGGATTGAATATGAGATTGAAAGAATTTTGAGAAAAAAAACAATTCGGTAAACCTAGAAGTTTTGATGAAAATCAGTGATGATTGATGACATATATTGGTGATTAGAACTTGTTTATGGATGAAATATACATAGGATATTATTTGGTTGATGTTTCGGTTGGAGTCAAAGATCTGAGGTTTAAAAATGGTGAAATTTGCAGTGAGAGAAGAAGGGTGTCACCTTCTCGATCGATCGATGATCCCAGAATTTTGGCAATTTTTCCAATTTAATTATATATGTTAAATTTTCTTTGAATTTTTTTTAGGCTTATTTATTTAGTGAAAAATGAATATGAGTCCTATCTCCTAGAAATTATAAGTTGATGTAATTGGGATTAGGAGGGTGAGACAAGGTGTGCCACATAATTAAGGAATTGGGTGAAATAAATTATAAGGGTTAAAATTACGGGCCGAGTGAATGAGTCCGGGTATTTTAGTTGAGTGACACTATGCTAATTAATTAATAAATGGTTGATTAATTAAATTACGAGTTAGTATAAAGACTCTGGTATTTTGGACTAGTGCTACGGGTGTTAGGCACGGGGTAGCCGGACTTTTATTGTTATTATTATTATTATTATTATTATTATTATTATTATTATTATTATTATTATTATTATTATTATTATTATTATTATTATTATTATTATTATTATTATAATTATTATTATATGCACGGTTTATGTGATAGTATATATGTATTTGTATGAAATATAGATATCGATGTCAATTATATTTATGTGAAAAACATACCCCTCTAGTGCTATCATAGGAGCTTGTGCGATGTGGGTGAATCCCCATGCTTGAAGAGCAGGGAGAGTAGTGCGGTAGAAAGATGTGTGATGCGAATAGTTAGGTGGGGTAGCTTAACTAGGAAGGTTAGTAGGCAGATGTTAGGTGCTCACATTAGATGAGGGGTGAGCTATACCTCAAGAGAGTGCGACACTAGTTGAAATATGAAGAGTGTGCATGCTTATTTAATTATTGCAATTTAACTGCTTGCTAAATATTTTCAAAATGTTTTACTTGGGCTATGAACCACGTCAAAATATTTTTCAAAACCTTTTAGGTGTCCATCCATTGGAACGCTCAATTTGAGGATTCTATCCAGGGATGCGCAGCTGCAGCTCATGTGGAAGTTACAGGACTTTGCTATAGACACTTTGTTCATTTATTCCTAGTGTAGGATCTTTATTTCAATACTTATTTGGGTATGCCGCCCTCAGATTTAGTATTCAGATATTTAATTGACCTTTTGTAGTCAGGTTGCTATTTTCAGTAACTTTTGTATTTTATTGTTGAACCGAAAGCTGATTCTGTCGTCTTTATTCATATTATTCATTTGTGTTGGATTCAATTATCAGTCTATGATTATTCTCTATTTTTGCATGTTAATCACTAGTTTATTTAAATTACTAGGTGGTTAGTAAATTTAAAATGTTTTCGACAGTGATGCTAAGAATGAGCCATATGAGACTAACATTTATTTTGATCATGAACTGGCCACCCGGTACTTTAGTTGGCGGGGTGTCACACCTAAAGGTCAGGTTGGACAACGCAATGAGGTTGTCAAAACCTAGGGGAGGTAACTTGGGGACATTTCTTCATTGAATAAAAAGCTCGTTATTATTTTTTGTCTTGTCTATTCTATTTTTGTATGAATGCTTAAGGTCTTTTTGCAAGTGATCTTCCCAATCAAATTTGGACTGGTTAATTAACTATTTTTTTCAATATAAGGCAGGTCAATGAACAACTGCACTCACTTGTAAAATTTAATAATAAGTTAATCTTATTACTTAACTTATCATTTAATCAGTGAAAGGTAGGTATGTGGTTGACTTCCCCTAGTTGTAAAATTTAATAATAAGTTAACCTTCTTATTTAACTTATTATTGCACCACCATTCTCGAATGCGAGTTTTACCAGTTCTACGCAAAAATGGCTTATTCTGAGTTGCACCACCCATTTGTAGGTGGGTTTGTGCCTGCTCTAGGTCGACTAACCCATTTTGGGGTCGTACCGCTATTTTGAGGTGGTTTTTTTCCCGTTATAGGAAAAATCGACTTAATGTTAGTCGTGACACCTGTTCTTAGGTGGGTTTATGCATATTCTAAGCCGACCAACCCATCATTAGGTTGTTAAACCAATGTAGATGGGTTTTTACCCGTACTAGGAAAAACTGACTTGTTTTAAGTCATACCACCTATTCTTAGGTGTGTTTATGCCTATTCTAGGTCGAAAAACTCATTCCTAGACTGTGCCACCGTTTTAAAATGAGTTTTTGATTGTTTTAAGAAAAAATGACTTATTCTAAATCATATCACCTGTTCTTAAGTGGATTTATACATATTTTAGATTGACCAAAACCATCATTTTTAAGTTTTTTTATATCGCTTAAAAAATTACAAGGATATAATTTTTTGAATCATTTCTACTAAAAATGAATAATCTTTGTTTGGTTAAGTTATGTAAAGTAAGCTAAGACTACTAATGATAAAATTTCCTAAGGTTCATGGCATTCCATAACCTTGGTATTGTTGTTCCATCCAATACCATTAAGTGATATGAACGAGTTCTCCATTTTGAAGCAATTCTATAACGTCCCTGCCAATTTGGGGATAGCTTTTCATTAGCAGGCTTCTTAAAGACTAAGAGGATCTTCCTGAATACTAAGTCATCGACTTGGAATTATATGATCTTTACTTTATTGTCATGATACTTGGTGATCTCTTACTAATAGGTTGATGGATGGAAAAGAGATTGTTTTTTTTTTGTCCTTTAGATAAATCTAGTTCTTGAGAAAGATGATCACTATTGTGTCCGTCCTCGTAGATTTTAGACCTGAGTGTAGGTACCGATCTATAGAGGAGTGACTACTTCCATGAAAAAAGCTATGGATAAGGTTTTTATCTCTTTGATCTTCTCTGAGTGTATCTATAGGCCCAAATAATGAAGCGAAATTCATTGAACCACCTTCCTTTGACATTCTCTGGTCATTGTTTGATCCCGACGAGTAGAGTCTTACCATTGATATTTATTTTACCATCACTCTAGAGTAATACCATTGAGACATAATGATTAGGAATTCCATATTCTGAGTTAAATCTCTGAATGCGTCATTGTCAAATTAGGTCCCATTGTCAAATACTATTTCCCTAAGGATGTCGAGCCGAGTGATTATGTTTTCAATACGAAATGTCTAATGTCTTTTTGTCTAATGTGTTACAACGATTCAACTTCCACCCACTCAATAAAGTAATATGTTGTAGTGATCAATTAATTTTGGTCTTATGGCGCGTTAGGGAGAGGGATGAAAATGTTCATTCCCTAATGTGTGAAGGGTAAAGGACTTGTAAGAGGGTTAAGGTCGTCCATCGGTTACCTAATGATCAGGCAAACTCTTGGAACTTGAAAAACTTCTAGACAAATTGAATTGTGTCCTTTTTCATAGGGGGATACCGATATCCTTATGAGATCACCTATTGGACAAAAATCTTCCACGTAATGGATTTTTAGTTTATGGTTCTACTTTTAGTCTTAGGGGAGTTCTCCATCTCTTAAGTAGAAGCTGATTATATCCATCTAGCTTAGATATAGATTGATCTACATGACAATTTCCTCTAATTTAGGCTTATTTATATTTGACCAGTTGATGTATTCAACCTTAATCATCCTCTTCCAATCATTGCCAATTTTTGAGGCTATTAAGGCTAAAATATCAGCATGACTATTACAGTTCCTCAACAACTGTTTAATTGATGCCGATATGAAGGTCTTAAGGATATTTTTTGCTCCAACCCTTTATGCAAGTATTTTGGGATTTATGGCTTCATATTCCCATTTAGTTGATTGATGATCAAGTGATAGTTTTAGTGTAAAATTATGTCATGTTCTCCCACGATGATAAATCTTTTGAGGCTAATAATCATTGCCTCATATTCCACTTAGTTGTTCGAGCCTTTGAAACATAGTTTAATGACTTAGTCAATGAAGAGTCCTTGTGGAGTGATGAAAAAGTTTATTAGCTATTAATTAATTTTCATATTTCCCATCAATGAACAATATACACTTGGGGGAATGATCGATATGCTCTAGATTGAATATCTTTATGAGAGGACTTGGTTGAATGGCCTTTGCCTTTTAGATTCTTGAGAAGTCTGCTACGAGTTCGAATGAAACATGCACTTTTATGGAAGTTAGGGGTTTATAGATGTCATCAAAATGAGACAACTATAATGATCACTTAGTCATCATATTAGAGAGGTTTTTTTATTTCAAGACTTCTTTGAGAGCAAAGGAAGTCAAGATGATAATGATATTTGTATCAAAATAGTGTCTTAGTTTTTTGGATAATATCAGCAATGCCAAGGATAACTTTTCAATATAAGTTTATCTCTTTTTAAAGTCAAGGAGAGTGTGGATGATGTAATATATTGACTATTTATCTCAATTTTCTAATTGGAGTAATTCTCACAAATAACTGATGTTGATAACGGGGGTAAATCCTAAATATAGCTTGATATGCTCTAGTTTTTGACATATTCCTTTATCTAGAATATGTTGTTTACATTCTATTAATCCAGAAACAAAGACTGACACTTATCATACGATCTGGATATAAATCTGCTAAGGGTTGCTATTATCTATGTAAGCACTTGAACATCTTTGACCGTGGGCTCTTTTTTATTTCCTATAAATCTTTGATATGATCGATATTAACTCCCATACCTCTTTGAGTTACATGATATCCAAAGAACTTTCCCGAACAGACCTCAAAGGCACACTTGGAAGCATTAAACTTCATTTTTTAGCTTCTTAGGATCTTGAAGGCATTAGTGAAATCTTTGATATGATCCCACATGTTTACTCTTAATGAGAATATCGTCAATGTAAACCTTTATAGTTGAATTAATATATTTTCTAAATATCTTGGTCACAAGACACTAGTATATTTCCCCAACATTTTTTAGGCCAACTGACATAACTATGTAATAGTAGAGTCCTAAGGTGGTGACGAATGATGTCTTTTCTTGGTCAAGATTGAACAATGGTGTATCTAGTGATAGCCCGAGTACATGTTTATAAAACTCATGAGTTGATGGACTATAGTTGAATCAACCAACTAGTTGATTCTAGGTATAGGGAAACTCTTTTGGGTAGACCTGGTTGAGGTTTGTAATATTGACCCATATTTTCCATTCACCACTTTTCTTTTTAACCACAATTGTGTTGGAGATCCAATCAGGTAACTGAACTTCCTTGATGGAGTTGGTGTGATGTGTATTCTCACCTTCATCCTCAACTATCTTAGCCTTCTCACGGGATTAATTCATGGGATTTTTCTTGATAGGTCGACAACAATATCCATGGGCATTATGTGACAAGCAACATTTTTGTCAACGACTAGTAGATTATAGGCTTTCTAAGTGAATACATTAGTGTTCAACCCGCGAAAATGATGATTTATTCTTTCTTGTTCTCTAGTATCTTGGATTCTGTAACACCCTGTGTTTTTATAAATTGATTTATTTAATTAAATGGGAATTTTTTAGAAAAATAAAATTTTAGATTTTTGGATTTTTATTAATTAATTATGTTGGATTTTATATTTGAAAACGAGAATTTCAATCAAATTCAAAATCGGACTTAAAATTGATTTTTAAAGTTTATCCCTTAAGTCTTTTTTTAAGTCGGCAATTTCAAAATCCCTGAGTGTTCGATCGATCGACTCCAGGGGCTCGATCGATCGACCCCAACAGATTTCGTGCGCTGCAGTTTTCTATTTTGACGAATTTTTTGATTTTAAAACTCTTCAACCTAATTATATAAATGGACTTCAGAGCTCGAATTTTGAAACCCATGTTCTACAAACCTTTGAGCAGCAGACTCTCTAATTTTCCATCATCTTCCACCTCCAAACCCTAGTCTCCATTAAAACCACTTTTTAAGCTCAGTTTTGAAGGCATATAGACTAATCTGTCCCAAGTTGATTCAACAGGGGTCTTTGATCCATTTTTCTAGAGGAACTCAATTCTCTAATCATTTTTTGTACATCTAATCATAGGCATGTTTATCCTATTCTTTTCCTTTAGTGTTGTATATCTTGATTGTAGCCTCCATTAAATTCATGCTTTCTAAACTAACTTATGAATAGAATTATTAAAGAAATAAATATTGGGATTGTTTTGCATGAAATATTAATATTATCTAATACTCATAGCCTTGTTGTTCTTTGGGTAGTGTTTGGGTCGCCGATTATGTTATGGGTATACGCATGTAGAGGAGCCCTTAGAAAGTAAATTTTGTTATTTCATGGAAAAACCCTAGATTGATTTGGTTACTTGTGTTGGAAAATAATAATCATGATAGGACTTGCATGTAGTTGTTATTCTAAAAATCACAATATTTATGTGTCCTTGATTTTAGCTATGTAATTAAAATTAAGAAATTGGGAATTTAATGTTGTTATGAATATTGTTATAAATTGTTAATTGTGCCACTTTATGGAAATATTATAATTTTGATATCTCGGGAATGTTGGGTAATGTAGGTAATTTGTTTTCACCCTTTTTATATCATACTTGCTAGGTATGGGACTAATAAGTAGGCCTTAGTTGCGATTTATGCTTTTTAGGTATGGGACTAGTTAGTGTGAGTCTATACAGGTTATATAATTTGGGGTGGGGGCTGATTTTCTACATTATACCGTCACTACGTTAGCCTAGGATTGGCGTTTAGGTGGAGTGAAATTTTTATGATCATCCTATATTTAGGATAGGACAAATTTGTGTTTGGGAACTCTTAATTAGGACTAAGGGGTATTTTGAGGATGTTCACATCTCTTTTAAGGGTGGGGGAAATTAAATGTGATTAATGAGTATTAGAAATTTTGGAAATTAATACTGCAAGACTGAAACGGGTCTTATAATTTATTGGCGACATAATGTGTAGGGGCCGACAGTTTGACCGCGTCAGAGGACGATTTATGTCGTGTCGTGTGTGGAACCTTGTCATATCGTAAGGATCCCAGGATAAAAACGAATTAGACGGTGGTCTTGACAAGGGGACGGGTGTGTGGCTGGAACCGTGTCATATTACGAGGATTGACGGTTTAAAACGGGTCAGACGACGGCTTTGACAAGGGGAAGTGTATCTTGGTAAATCATCTTCGTGGTTCATTCAATTAAATTCAACATTATTGGGAATGCAGGAAAATTAAAATAATATTGGTGTGGCATATTTTAAAGAAACCTTGCGGGTATAGTTAGTAAGTTATCTTTGGCAACTAATTATCTTTTTAATTAAAATACTCCATTGTTATGGTTGATATGTATAACACTATTGTCTGGGTTCAAGGACCCTAATTGAGAGGAGTAGCTGGTATTCATGCTCGGGGCATTGGCTCTGACACATGCGTTGTCTAATATTTTTCAGGAATAAATTCGGAGTAGTTGCATAGGATCTATGGAAGATATTTTGGAGATGCAGCTGGTGCTATTTTATTACTTTAGTAGTTAGATTTTTTATTCCGTCGTATTTATTATGAGACTGCATTTGAGTTATATTGGGCCTTTCGGTTCCAAAGTTGTCTTGAAATTTCAGTTGAATTTTAATTATTTTATGATTGAGGTATTTGGAGATTGCACAGAATGGGTTTTTATATCGCACTTTGGTGTTCTATCAGTTGGATGTTATTAGTATTTGGAATCGATCAAATTATTTATCTCGTGGATTAAAATTTTATGTCTCATATATGTCACATGCTAAGGATGATATTTAATTTACTCGCACCTGGCTTAATTTTGGTGGCGGCCGACACCAGAATTTAGTGGGGTGTGACAGATGGTATCAGAGCATGGTCTTAGGTCTTGTAGGTTGTGAGTCCGTTTAGCTTCCGCATTATCGATCTTTGATTTCCTTTGTAGATTCGTAGTCCTTAAGGTAGAAGGTCTAGCATACGTGTTAGATGTATTTCTTGGAGATATGAACTTTTGTGCAAAGGACGTTGTAGGCATTGAGTTTAGAATTAGTAAGCTTGATGTGAGGATAGTTGGAATGAATTATAGAGACGATAATTATTTTTGATATTTTAGTGCAGATGTTAGTTATCGCATGTTTCGATTTTTGTTGTTGAGATTTAATTGAGGGGGTTAGCATTTTGATGACTTTTCGGAGATAGGATCGAGTGGGGATTTGTGAGAGCGTGTGGTACGCCATTATTTTCATAGTTATGCGTATGTAGGCAATATATATATTATTTTGTTGTTCGTGGGGTAGGTGCGCGTAGAATTGGGTGTATGGGCGCCCAATTATGGCATTCAACGAGTAGGCATATGTGAGGCTTATTTTCTTTTTGCGAGATTTATGCGTTGATGTGTATGCTTCATCTAATTTCGAGGATGAAATTCTTTGCTAGTGGGAAAGTATGTAACACCTCGTGTTTTTATAATTGATTTATTTAATTAAATGGGAAGTTTCGAGAAAAATAAAATTTTAGATTTTTATTAATTAATTATGTTGGATTTTATTTTTGAAAACGAGAATTTCAATCGGTTTCAAAATCGGACTTAAAATTGATTTTTAACGTTTATCCCTTAAGTCTTTTTTTAAGTCGGAAGTTTTAAAATCCCTGAGTGATCTATCGATCGACTCCAGGGGCTCGATTGATCGACCCCAACAGATTTCTGTAATACCCCGTAATTTTAATGACTTTTAAAAATGGGTTATATTTTAAATGAATGGATTAATTGGATTTTACTATAAATTAATTCAATTGGGTTTTATCCGAATTGTGGATATTAAAATGGAAGATTCTGAATATTACTTAAAGATATTTAGGTAATATATGAATGTGATGATTATTGATATTGCTGTGAGATACTAATTCGGTAAATTGGATTTTTAATCGGACGCGGTACGAAACGTGTCGGGACTAATTTATTTAAATTAAAAAAGGAAATTTATTTTCTATCGACCTTATAGTCATTTTGACTGCGTCGTTGCTTCCGGAAGGTTTGAAATAGTCAGAAAAGTCTATTTGGATGTTGGTTTTGAGTCTCGGGTCATTTGGAAATGAATAGACAACCCAAAAGGGCATTTTGGTCATTTTTATAGGGGGGATGAATAGTGATTTCGGATTTTGTCCTATTATAAGTATTTGGAGATTAAGTGTACGTGGGTTATTCATCTTTTCTACACAAAATAGAGAAGTCATCTTCTTAGAGAGAGTGAAAGGTTGCTTGGGAAGAGAAGAGTTTACTTGGGAAGGAGAAGAACTAAGAACCAAGGGTCACCACCACCAACCACCATCGGAGGTTGGTCGGAGAAGGGAGAAACACCTGTGATATACTACACCAAAGGATCAGACCTTCATTAGAGGCAAGTGTTTGATAATGGCAATCTAAGTTTGTATATTTTCCATGTTAGAATAGTTATAAAAAGAGATGATTTTTCATGTTTGGAAGAAATAATGGAGTTGTTAAATGGATTTCTGGAAACTGAAAATATATAGGAATCAAACTCATGTTGTAGATAATTAGTAATCCACGAAATAATCATAAATCTGTTGAAGAAATTATGAAAACCATTGATGTGTTCTTGAAAATATTATGTTGATAATTTTCTGGAAAAAGAGAATATAAACATGCTTTTAATTCAATCTCTTGATGATTCTAGGATGTTTAGATGATTAGAAATCATTTATATATTTTGATATATCATGTACTAAGGATTATAAGTCATTTGGGTTGTTAATATGAAGGTTTGAATGATAAAAAATGGTTAAACCGGTAGTTGCAGATATGCAGAAAAATTGGGCTGTTACCTGGGAGATCGATCGATCGACCTCCCCAGAATTCCTAAAGTTGTTTCTTTTTAATGTTGGTTCTTATCCCAAAACTTTTGTAGATCTGTGGTGATTGTTAATCGGATATTATGGGACTTAGAGAAGATCAGTAAGCCCTAGATAAGATTTGAATTAATTTGATTGGGATTTAATTGATTAGAATAATGATAATTAATTTAAAGGTATTTTCGGTTGCTAGATTCATTTGTTGGATTATAATTGGTATGCATGAGGATTAAAGATAGGATCAATAGTGGTGATTGAATATAACACCTGGGTAACCTTAGGTTTATAAGAGGGTTTAATCCTAAGTGAGATAAGATGTGTTTGTAAGAGATTTGAAACTATCGGGTTTAACCCTAATTAAAGGGATAGTTTAATTCGTAGTAATTCGGGAGATATGATGATTTGGACCAGTAGGATATTAGTGACTTCTTACTGAATATATGTTGAGGAAAAATCTATTTGAACCTTAAGTATTGAGTGAGGCTCGGGGATAATTAAATTAAGAAGTAAAGTTATGATATTATAATACGTGGGATTTAAAGAGATATACTGCTACGTATGGGAATTATCTAAGGGTTATGTGAGTACCTTGACGATATTATATTATAGGTGTGATAATGCCTATTTGATTGATTAATGATTATGTGTATGATATACCTAGCTTACTTGCTATCGACGGGAGGTTTGCGCGTGAGGGCAGTCATATCTTGATGAATCCATGGGATCTTTGATTTGTCGCTTAAGAACATAGGTCTATGAAAGACTTATCGGGGAGTTGATAAGTCCGCTGACTGTGGGAATGTAGGTATGTTCGTGACCCATGGATACGAGAACTATGTTCGCCTCCAATTTGCATGTTGTTGTGTGGGGTTAGAGGATTCCTTACCGAACCTTTAGTCCCCTATTCGACGACCAGCGATGATGGGATATGATAGCAGAGTAATGCATTGCACCGCAGCTGTACTCGGGGTGCCATATTATATATGTATACATATATATAATGAATTAAATGAATGTATATAGTGGTTAAATCTATCTACTGTGTGATAATTGTAGATAACGGTGAATAGAGAAAGAGAATGGAATTAAGTTAATGAATGTTTATTCTTATAGAATTGAAAAGCTAAATTCATATTAATGAGAAACGATTCATGTTAATGAGAAACGTATATGAATTATTATATGACGTATGGTGTGGGACATACGGGGTTATGATATAGGATGGAATCATAATATGGAAACTAGTGATGAGGAACCATTAACTAGGAGGTTAATAGGGAATGTTAAGTGTGCACTCTAGATGAGAGGTGAGAATAGCAAGTGAGAGTTGGATACTAACATGTACATAATAAATGCTTTATTGCACTTGTTAAATACTTGCTGTTTTCAAAATCATTTTTCACAATCGGGCTCTGACCCATTTCCTTGCATATTTTCTTTTCTATTGTACCTTCTATATTAGGTGTCCAGCAGCAGGGATGCCAACCTTAGTTGATTTTAACAAGCTATGGAGCTATGGAGTATTGATTAGACGCCTATCTTCTTTTGATTCACAGTATTCTCTTAGTTAGGGCATGTCGCTCGAAGGAACTCAATTATCTCTTTTCTATCTATTTCACATACTCTTATATTTGTGTCGTTTTAATACATTTAATATTATTGGGGTTACTGTACTGGATTATTATGTGGGAATGTTTATTCTAATTGCATTTAAATTCTTTTGACTTATCTGTTCAGTTATTATTGTGGTATAATAATTTGCGTTGTGTTATTCGTAAACTAAAAATGGATTTTGTTGAATTAAAATTTGGAAAGTTTTTAACACCAGCTTAATTGGGTATTGGGTGAGTTGTAAATATTTTTGACAGTGATGCTAAGAATGAGCCAACTGTATATTCTGTTTTAATTTGGTATGGGACTGGCCACCCGGTATTTAATTAGGCGGGGTGTTACAATTTCGTGTGCTGAAGGTTTTTGTTTTGACGAATTTTGTGATTTTAAAACTCTTCAACCTAATTATATAAATGTACTTCGGAGCTAGATTTTTTAAACACATGTTCTACAAACCCTTGAGCAACCGACTCTTTATTTTCCCATCATCTTCCACCTCCAAACCCTAGCCTCCATTAAAACCACTTTTTAAGCTCAGTTTTGAAGGCGAAGAACAATTTGTCCCAAGTTGATTCAAGAGGAGGCTTTGATCCTTTTTTCGAGAGGAACTCAAATCTCTAATTATTTTTTCTACATCCAATCACAGGCATATTTATCCTATTATTTTCCTTTAGTGTTGTATGTCTTGATTGTAGCCTCCATTAAATTCATGCTTTCTAACATAACTTATGAATATAATTCTTAAAGAAATAAATATTGGGACTTTTTTGCATGAAATATTAATATTAATTAATACTCATAACCTTGTTGTTCTTTTGGTAGAGTTTGGATCGCCGATTATGTTATGGGTATACGCATGTAGAGGAGCCCTTAGAAAGTAAATTTTGTTATTTCATGGGAAAACCCTAGATTAATTTGGTTACTTGTGTTGAAAAATAATAATCATGATAGGACTTGCATGTAATTGTTTTTCTAAAAATCACAATATTTACGTGTCCTTGATTTCAACCATATAATTAAAATTATGAAATTGGGAATTTAATGCTGTTATGAGTATTGTTATAAATTGTTAATTGTGCCACCTTATGGAAATATTACAATTTTGATATCTCGGGAATGCTGGGTAATGTAGGTAATTTGGTTTCCCCCTTTTTATAGCATACTTGCTACGTATGGGACTAGTAAGTAGGCCTTAGTTGCGATTTATACTTTTCAGGTATGGGACTAGTTAGTGTGAGTCTATTCGGGTTATATAATTTGGGGTGGGGGCTGATTTTTTACTTTATACCGTCACTACATTAGCCTAGGATTGGCGTCCAGGTGGAGTGAAATTTTTATAGTCATCCTATACTTAGGATAGGACGAATTTGTGTTTGGGAACTCTTAGTTGGGACTAAGGGGTATTTTAAGGATGTTCACATCGCTTTTAAGGGTGGGGGAAATTAAATGTGAGTAATGAGTATGAGAAATTTAGGAAATTAATATCGCAAGACTAAAACGGTTATTAAAATTTATTGGCGAAATAATGTGTCGGGGCCGACAGTTTAAACGGGTCAGAGGATGATTTATGTCATGTTGTGTGTGGAACCTTGTCATATCGCGAGGATCGCATGATAAAAACGGATCAGACGGCGGCCTTGACAAGGGGATCGGTGTGTGGGTGGAACCTTGTCATATCGCGAGGGCCGACAGTTTAAAACGGGCCAGACGATGGCTTTGACAAGGGGAAGTGTATCTTGGTAAATCATCTTCGTGGTTCATTTAATTAAATTCAATATTGTTGGGAATGCTGGTAAATTAAAATAATATTGTTGTGGCATATTTTAAAGAAACCTTGCGGGTAGTTAGTAAGTTATATTTGGCAACTAATTTTCTTTTTAATTTAAATACTCCATTGTTATGGTTGATATATATAACACTATTGTCTGGGTTCAAGGACCCTAATTGAGAGGAGTAACCGGTATTCATGCTCGAGGCATTGGCTCTGAGACATGCGTTGACTAATCTTTTTCAGGAATAAATTTGGAGTATCTGCATAGGATTTATGGAAGATCTTTTGGAGATGTAGATGGAGCTATTTTATTGATTTAATAGTTAGATTTTTTATTCCGTCGTATTTATTATGAGACTACATTTGAGTTATATTGGGCCTTTCGGTTCCAATGTTGTCTTGAGATTTCAGTTGAATTTTAATTATTTAATGATTGCGGTATTTGGAGATTGCATGTGATGGGTTTTTATATCGCACTTTGGTGTTCTATCAGTTAGATGTTATTTGTATTTGGAATTGATCAAATTATTTATCTGGTGGATTAAAATTTTATATGTCTCATATCTGTCACAAGCTAAGGATGATATTTAATTCACTCGCACCTGGCTTAATTTTGGTGGCGGTCGACGCCAAAATTTAACGGGGTGTGACAGATTCGATTAGGAAGATCATCTCTATTCTAGAGGAGTAGCCCTGAATTACTCCATTAATTGGTTGACGGGGGTTATTGTGATCTCTTCCACCCCATCAAGTTCCCTTTAGTTGCAACTTGGGATGTCCTCCTTCTTAGTCATCATCATCCCGACTCTTCTTGTATTCGGATTGCTTCTATTTGATGGCAGTGGAAAAATAACTACGTGTTGCAGAATGATTGCCCTTGACTTCGTTGATTCCCTAATTGGTCATAAACTTCGGATCTTATGTTCTGAAGACGATACGTCTCTCGTGGTATGGATACATCCTCTACTTAAAATGGATTTATAGGGTGAATTTGATTAAATAACATGAAACTATATCTCACGATTTATAGAGAAAACCTTGACTGGAAATTTAATCTATCCTAGTGGGGTTTGCACATTGTCATTGAAACCTATTAGAGGTCCAAATTTTGTATCCAAGTCTTGGATGTTGTACCCAAGTTTGTATAACAAGTTGGCATATATGATCTCTGAATAACTTCCTTAGTTAACCAGTATCCTCTTCATATTATAATTGGCTACCTTGCAAATGAGGACCATGTCTCAATAAGATTGACACGAACCATGCCTTCATTAGTGAACATGATTTCCTTTTCGTACCTCTTCATTCTAGCTTGCTGGGGATAAATTTAGATACGTTTAGCTGTACTGCCTCTTGTACATTAGCTATTATTTTAATTATCCCTCGGAGTTTATTTCTTGTACACTGTGATGGATCGGTATAACTGTGAATGGCTTTGATCATTTAGAATGGATAGAGGTCGTCATCAACTTTCTTTTGAGAAACATTAATCTTACCTAAATGTCATGTCTTATCGGCATCAATGTACTTATGAAATAGGATGTCGTGGTAAAGATCCTATATGTGACACTTGGACATATTACAATTTTCAGTTTTACGACCATGATTATAATGATGGGTGCAATGATAATTTGGTGTCTCTCTTATTAGGTCTCTTTCCATTTTGGGAGGATTCTTATAGTAGGTTTTATCCCTTATCTGAGGAAGAATATTGTAGATAGGACCCTTAAAAAAGGTATCCATGACCTAATAAGAATTTTCATTAGTCTACATCTTCGTTCACACCTTCGAATTATTGGTCTTCCCCTATTTTTTAGCAATTGACGGTTACGGCCCACCTTTTGCCCTTTTTTGTTATTCTTTATAATATCCAACCCGTTTATCATCATTGAGGAGATCATCCTCTAACATATTTCTCGATATAATTAATAAGATATTCCATCGACGATGTTGTCTTCTTAGTAAGGCACTAATAAAGATCATTACCTTTGGAAATTCCAAACTTGAATGAGGAGATTGCCAATTTCTCATTAAAATTGTCAATTTATTTAAACAAATACCTTTAAGAACATTTTATGAGGGACTCCTCTTTCCTCCTCCAAAGGTTGAGGAGTTTAACTCCTTGATTGTGTTCCCACTGGTGATAAATGGGTAGTGTACTACTCGACCAATTCTCCAAAAGAAGAGATCGACCTAGGGGACAACTTCCCAAACCACTTAAGATCAATCTCACCCATAATAGATGGGAAAAGAGTCAAATTAGGGAATCTTGGTGGATCCATGGGTACATGGACTACCAATAAGGACATATATGATGGGTTGGATCATTTTTCCATTATATGTGGTAATAGTTATAATAAAGTACTTCTTGAGGGTCTTTGACTTCTCTATATCAGCAATGAAAAGGGAAGTTGAATCATGATCAAGGTTCTTCCTGGAAAGATTATTTGGGTTTCTTTCTAGGTTAAGGTTTAAGCACCCCTCCATCTACTTTTCATGAACTTCATTTAGGTTGTTCGGTTCCACGCTCTTTTTAGTAGGAGGATTTTTAACTAAACTATCATTCTGGTTGGATTTAACTGGCCCAACTGATCGACCTCCTTGAATGGATGATATATGAAAGGAAGAATGCCATAGTTGAGGTCGATTAGAGCGTGTGATGCATGGGATTTAGGATCTAAATGCTTAAACATTGTTATTAACTGGAGGTCTCCTAGGTGATAAGATTATACTCCTTTTAAGATAATCAAGGTTGTTGTTGTAGCCTAATAATATTATGCCACCTGGGCTAATACATTGATGAAAACTATCAACATTATACCAATCTAAGATGGATGAAAACTGGTCGGCTCAGATACCTTCCAATCGGCTACCCGGCTAACCGAAGCTAGTAAGGTGAACCATCAAACGCACGTGGGATACTCAACAATCACATGTATATGCATGGGAAAGACGTCCAGCTAAACATTATTGTGTAAAGGTGTAAATGCTTGAATGTATAAAAGCATTCCACCTCTTGAGTTTCCAATTATTATAAATACACTATTTGCCCCAGTTAAGGGGGACAAGGCATGAACATATTAGATTTATTAGTGCCCCGTGGATGTAGGGTCTATTCTTGAGCTGAACCACATAAAAATATCTTATGGAATTCTCTATATTTTTATTTTATCTAATATCTTTGGTGATAAATTTGGTAACTAAGGGCTAAGATCAATAATCCAATTTAAGCATCAACAGATTGGCATCGTCTATGGGAATGACAAGTCATTGTTGTTTCTTACTTGAGTCTTTCATACGCTGTCTTTTATACCCTTGATGTATGACGGATATTTTGAAAGGAAGTCTTGCTTGAGGTAATGTTTTAAATCCTAACACTCCTCTTGGTATGGGAGATTTACATGGAATTTTACTGAAAATAGCCAAGGGAAAGGAGGCGATGCAAGAAAATATGCAACAACTTACTAAAATGCTTCAAGCTAGATCCACAGTTGCAATATCCCATCGGAGGGAAATGCTACCTCCACCTCCTAGGAATGACAGAAGCTATTCTATATATTCCAGATCATCACAGGACCAATCCTACCGTCCAAGGGTAACCTTTTCACTCAGACCCACTGATTACTATGACGATCGATCTCTTACTCTAGATTTATCGATCCTCGTGGAGAGGCTGAGCAAAGCCTTTGCTTTTGATCACTTGGAACCCCGATAAAGTTGAAGTTATCCAAGGGAACCCTCTCATTAAAGAGATCGTCAAAAAGGGTCTACCCATTCTAGGATTATTATACGAGGTTCTGTGCACGCTGAGCAGACCTCTCAAAAAGAGAGCTCAGCACACACTGATGGTAAAGCCGTCAGAGCTAACCCGGCTAAATTGAATAAAAAAGATCAACCTTGGAAAGGATTGATACAATGATTGGAAGACCATTTGGGATAAATAACCAAGTCCAAGAATCCCTTGCAAAAGAGTTTTGTGAAGGGATCTCATTTTATTCCCTCCATCGTGGATTTCCCCACACCGTCCAAATTTAAGCCACCTGTGGTCACTCCTAAATATGATGATAAAACTGTCCCCATCCTCCATATTAAATAATACTAGGCAACAATTGATATATATTCAGTTTTAGAAGAGATGCATTGTCAAGCATTCTCAAGTACCCTCGATGGATCTCCCCAAATTCGGTATAATAATCTTCCTCGAGGACAAATCTCTAGCTTCCAGCAGCTTGTGAAGCTATTCATCAATAACTTTTGCTTTGCGAACAAACCTATCAAGAGGGTAGATCACTTACTAAGCGTCCATCAGCAACCAAAGGAGACCACATGCGAGTATCTAACTCGTTTTAATAGTGAAAAGTTGGAAGTGGTAGATTATGAAGAGAATCCCGCTATTACTGTTTTAATGGGTGAATTGATCCCCGAGAACTTATACTATGAGATGGATAAAGATATCCTTAAAGCCATGAACACTGAGGAAGCTATGGCTGCCAACAAGCTCCAAGTGCCAAGGTCGACCATCCTAAAAATTATGATAAGGAGCAGTAAAAAGATAAGAAAGACAAGAAATCCAAGAGGTGTGAGGAATACACTCCTCTCACTGTTAGCGTGCATCACGTCCTGGAGGAAATCAGGAGGAGCAGAGACCTCAAATGGAGGAGAGATAAGACTAAGTACTATGAGTTTCACAAGGACCATGGGCACATGACTGACAATTGTATTGCCATAAAAATTGAGATTAAAAATTTAATCCGACATGGCAAGTTATCTAAGTTCATTGAAAGGTCAGAAGAATGAGATCTAGGAGACGATCAAAATCTCCTTGTAAAGGAAGAGGTGACAAGAAAAGAAGCTGAGATAATGATTCAGAAGAAGATCCAGATCTTCCAAATAAACCTCGGGAACCTGAAATTGAGGTAAAAATTATATATTTTAACTGTCATTTTATTATAGGAGGAGATTTCGGTGGTGGAGATGAGATAGATAAAAGAAAATCCTAGTTAAATGAAGCCAAAGCATGCCCTTATATTCGATAAACTAATCTATTTGCTGATATTAATGGTTGGCCAATAAAAGTAAACAAAGATAAGTTGGTGATCAATTTATCTAAGAACAACCTATCAAGAGTAATTTATCAACATGATGATTCTTTTGTCATTACCATGAGAATACATGAGGCAAGGGTGGCTAGAATTATAATTAACAATGGCAGTTTAGCTAACGTCATATTCTATAATTATTTCCACAGTTTGGGACTATATGACAGCAAATTGGAACCTTATCATATGCCATTAATAGGTTTCTCGAGTGAAAAAGTATATCCACTGGGGATTGCCAAGTTTGAAGTTTTGATCGGCACATGGACAACTAGTAGGACTAAAAGGATATGTTTCTTCACCTTAGATAAGAATGTCTCATCAGCCTGCAACATGATCCTTTGCAAGGTTGGCCTGAAAAGTTTGAAGTAGTACCATCTACTATCCACTAGTGCCTAAAGTTCCCCAGTTATTATGGGGTTAGTGTTGTTATTAGAAATCAAATTGAAGCTTGAGAATGTTATTACACTTCAGCCGACAAAGAAGAAGTAAAGAAACTTACTGCAGCCTACTAGATTGAAACCGTAGACCTCGCGAGGAGGCTAATTTAGTTAAAGGGAAGGTTATAGAGGCCACAAAAATAATTGATCAAATGACGAAAGACCTAAAAGAACCGCTCAGATTGGCTCGACTCTGGAGCCATATCTTAAACAAGAATTGATCAGTTTCCTTAAAGAGCAAAATAGTGTGTTCGTATGGAGCCATTATGATATGTCAGGAACTGATCCAAAATTTATTTACCATGAGGTGAATATCACCAAAGATGTCAAGAAGATCAAGCAAAAATGACGTGTATTTAGTCTTGAGAAGAATTTAGCCATCCGAGAGGAGGTGGACAATCTGTAAAATATAAATTTCATTGAATATGTCAAGTACCCAGACTAGATGGCTAACATAGAGATAGTGAAGAAGAAGAAGAACAACAAATGGCACATGTGTGTTTACTTCACATATCTCAATAAATCCTGTCCAAAGGATCATTTCCCTTTTCCCATAATTGATCAACTAGTCGACGCCACTGTAGGGCATGAATTACTCAACTTCATGGATGTCTATTCGGGATACAATCAAATTAAAATGAATCCAAAAGATAGGGAAAATACATCATTTATTACCGAGGTACTTACTGCTATAACATTATGCCTTTGGGGCTTAAAAATGCTGGAGCAATATATTAAAGGCTAGCAAACAAGTTCTTTGAAGAAAAGATAAACAAAAATATGGAAGTTTATTTTGATGATATGTTAACTAAAAGAAAGGTAGCTACCGACCACATCAAAGACTTAGGCCAGACATTTGACGAGCTGGAAAAAGTATCAAATGAAACTTAACCCGACCAAATGTGTATTCGGTGAGCATAAAGGAATATTCTTGGGATTCATCGTAGATTAAAGAGGGATTGAAGCCAACCCAGACAAAATCAGGGCATTGATTAAAATGTAATCTTTCTCTGCAAGAAAGACGTGCAAAAGTTAACAGGAAGAGTTACTGCACTCAACTGATTCGTTTCTCGAGAAACTGATAAATGCTTAACATTCTTCACGGTACTCAGGAAAACTTTCGAATGGAATAAAGAATACGAAAATGATTTTCAAGAATTGAAGAGATATTTAGGTTCTTCACCACTGCTCTCTCGACCAGTCATGGGTGAAAAATTGTACATATACCTTGTTGTATCTGAGTTGGCTATTAGTTCGGCCTTCATCCGACTAGATAATGGAATTTAGGAACGAGTGTATTATATTAGAAAGGCTTTTAGGGGGAAGAGATTAGATATCCTCGCTTGAAAAAATTGGCTTTAACACTTATTGAGGCATTCAGAAGAATGAACCCCTACTTCCAGGCACTTACCATTTTGGTATATAAAGATTTACCATTATGCCAGGCTATCCATAAGTAAGAAACATCTGGGAGAGTAATGGATCGGGTAGTAGAGTTAGGTGAATATGATATACTCTACGAGCCCGAACAACACTGAAAGGTCAGGTTGTAGCTGATTTCATAGAAGAATTTACCTACGAAGAAACTATAATCGATCATAAGGGGGAAAAGGCAGAGCGGACTTCCTTGGAAAAGAGCTCAAAGTCAAACCGAATCGAACAGAGTTCTCTAGAAGATAGTTCTAAATTGGGCAAACCAAAATCGTCCACTACTCAAGATGTTGCTAAAAAGTATGAAGAATAGTGCAAAGAATTGTTCAAGCAAGGATCTTTAAGTGATGGGAAATTTGACGAAGAAATGTCTATTTGGAAGTTGTACTTTGATGGGTCCTTCTGTGCCTCTGGTAGTGGAACAGGATTAATTCTAAACACACTGATGATATATATGTGGAGTATACTTTTCATTTTTAATTCAACGCTTCCAATAATGAGGCAAAATATGAAGCATTGATTATTGGGTTAAAATGCGCTTTATCACTAGGTTCTGATCAAATAATCGCTCAAAGTGACTCTCAACTTATTATTAATAAAGTGTTAGGGATCTATGGAGTTAGAGGATAATTGATGATACAGTACTCGGACAAAACACGAAGAACCATCACTAAGTTTTTGGCAGTCAGAATGATCAGAATTCCAAGAATACAGAATATTTGAGTAAACGCACTTGCTCGGCTTGCCTCAACAACCAGGACAAAATTAAAAAGGACCATTTCGGTGGAAATCCTAGAAAATAGGAGCATAGATGAACAAGAAGTCAGTTTAATATCAATTTATCTGGCCCCCTCATAGATGGACCCAATCAAGGAGTACATTAATAAGGGATCGTTGCTTGAAGATCCCAATAAGGCCATGAAGTTGAGATACAAAGCAACTAGATACGTGCTAAGAGGTGGTGTCTTGTATAAAAAGGGATTCACTATTTTTTTACTTAGGTGTGTTCATCCCGTTGAAGTAAATGATTTGATCAAAGAAGTTCATAAAGGATCATTATTGTTTACGTGCTGAGAACTTAGTGATAGTGAGAGCGTCGTATTGTGTGACATATTGAGAGACATGGGCATAAACGATTTGATTTATGTGTCGGGATACATGATTTATGATATCGTAGTTATGTGCTTTGGATCCACGAATTTCGATGATCGACAATGCTAGGGGATAGTGCATTGGGGAAAGTTCTTTTGAGCTTTGTTGCAGGATGTTATATGTATGGACTTTAATAAACATTGGGAGTAGTGAGACATTGTTGGATGCTAATGCATTGGTTTTAAATGTTAATTATTGAACGTCTAGAGGAAACATTTTAAGTTGAGAGCTATTAGGATATATGGCCACTGGAGTTGGGTATTGCTGTGAAGGAGGCACTGAGAAAACTTATGTACCACAAGGTAATAGGTGGGGCAGTATCGAGAAGAATTAAATTGCACATTGTGGGGGTAATCGAGGATACCTTAAGGATATGGACAGGTCGAGAGTGTAGAGCTGAGCTTGAGATAAGTTTGTATGTACGAGGCGTTAATGATAATTATGCTGGGATGTTTGGGCTATAGTATATAGTATGGTGAGACTTTGTGTTCACTATTTCGAGATATGAATTACTTGTGCTAGTTATCAGCTAAAGGAGGGTCTAGTCTATATATATGTGTGTATATGTTATCGTGTGTTACATAATAGACTTATAAGAAAGTGATTGTATTGTTATGTTTAATCTCGGGGAGTAAGAATGTTTACTGATGGGATTCAGGGTGGATAGGTTGTTATTAAGCAGAGAGATATAGCTCGTGATTGATGTGCGCTAAGAAACTAGTGATAGTAAGGGGCGTCATATTGTATGGTGCCTTTTGTAACATGAGAGTGGACGAGTATACTTTTATGTTAGGAGATGAAAATTTGGGGGTACGGGCTACAGACCGACAATGTTGGGTAATAGGGTAATGGGGGTTCCTAGTTTGGATTTTGCTTTGTGAGACATCCCACGCATGAAACTTAGTGTGATGTTGGAAGTGGGGAGATATTTGGTCATTATGTAGTTATAACGGTGATTTGGAAGTTATATTATGATTTAAGGCTAGTGGAGCCGGGTAACATTCGTGAGGTTAAGAACGGGTACATGGTGTATGGGCACCCTGGGTGATTAATTTAATTTAAATATACTTTGCAATTAGTACGAGTAGAAATATGTGTAGGGAACTTAAGTTCATGTTTGTAAGGACGTATTCGAGGCTCGGAGTACTAGACTTATCTGAATTTCGAGGACGAAATTCCTTTGTAAGGGGGAAAGCATGTAACACCCCGTATTTATGAGGATATAGAATTTAATTAATTTGGTAATTTAGGATTTAAATTAATCTTAAGGATTTAATTAATTCGTGAATTAAGATTTATATAATTCGGGTTAATTTTTAATTCGCATGTGTCATAATTTGAGGACAAGGTTGGAGAGTTTTAGTTAAGTAACTCGGATGACGATTTTGAGTGCACGGTTGATTTCGAATGGTCAAAATAGTCAAAAAAAATACCCGGGGGTAGTAATTGGGTCACGGGGAAATTTTAGGCATAACTGGGATTACACGGGGGTGTTTGGATCATTTTAATTTGGTCCATAGGCTTAAAAACGGTATTAGCATTATTTAACCTATATTAAGGAGTTTCTGGCAGACACAAGTCATAAAGAAAACCCTAGCTTTGTAGAGGAGAAAAGAGGGATCAATTGGGAGATTTTTTGGGAGCCAAATCAAGAAGAGGAGTGTATTCTTTGTCGAATCTCCATCTACAACAAAGGAAATCATACCCTACGAAATTATTCAGTCAAGTAGTTAAACTTTCTTTGATTTAGTTTGCGGTATTGTGATTCATATCATGGGGGGTGTAAACCGTATTCATTTTTACGGTGGATTATTACCTAGAAAGAGGTTTTGTGAAATGAGGTAGTATGTGCGAAATTGATACAAAAATATTGGTGAAATTATATTTGGGGAATAAAGTTTATAGATTTTGGGCAAACTGATTGAAGGACCCTTTTTGTGTGTGTTTTACCAAAAACAACTTTTAATTATGCACCAAACCAAGTTGTGAAAACCCAATTCTTACTTTAAACCAATTTTATCTTGATTAATCCTAAACATGCATCTAGTGATTAAAGCAAGTAAATTAAAGTAAAGAATACTCACAACTCCGGATGTACGAGGAAAAAACTCAAAACGGGAAAATAACCTCGGACGGCCCAAGCTAGACAATCACTATGAACAATGGTTTTACAAAGACAGATTAGCCTTACACTAATACTCAATCCCCACGGGTCTTGACGCTCCTTCTGATCTTCAACCGTTCTTCAATAGTGCCCACGCAAAAATTCTGTCTTCCACGATACCTGTCCACAACACACGCATCCATGTATGTCTCGGTGTCCACCGAATGGCTTTGATTTGTCTACGATGTCGAACAAGAAGTCCTTATCTTTTCTTCACCAAAAAACCCATTTATGTTCAATGATAGAACAAACTTCTTGGTGCCGCAAGATCACTTAAACATATAAGAATGATAACTCGAATCTTTGCAAACTCTAAGGATGTGTTTATGCTTTGTAAACCTTAGAAAACACATGCAAACAAGTTTCTGGTTCATATACTATTTTCCAGAATGCACACATACGAAACTCTGATAAAACCACGCTTTAAATAAGATTAAAATGCCGCCTCAAAATGCATGTCATTCGAATGACTTAAGGCTCTCGTTCGAGCGATATAGATATCTCGTTCGCGCGAGATCTAATGTCGTTCGAGCGAGAAGTTTGACTTTTTGACTTTTTAATTAAAACGTTTCTTTAAAAAGACCCAGTAAAGTCAAACTCCTTTTTCGAGCTTATCAAAATTAAAACATAGTGTAAACCTTTAAAACACTTTTAAAAACATTTTAAAATATATTTCTTTATAAAAACATATCCTTATCTTTTATAAAAACAATTCCGAGCACCATTAATTATATGTATTCATACCTGAGTGATCTCGGAATGCAATTAACTTTGAAGACGAGTAATCTTGCACCAATTAAATATCGGCATGATAAATTCTATGAAGCTTTACCGCAACGTCTTCAATTTTCTTCAATACGTCATAGACCAAGTGGGATCGTGACAAATTAAAAATCTCCCTATGACATATTTCAAACACAATTTTGTTCACTAAATTAAGTCAAAGTAATACAATGACTCAATTGGAAATTTATGTCCTTACACTGATGTTTAAATATAGAGATGATTTTTATAAATTGATAACAACGGGTAAGGTTAAAAAGAATTCGGATCTGTTTAACTGGTGGGTGATCCATGTCAGGATTAGAAACTGTTGGAATTCTTATTAGCCATTGGGGGTTATCAAAGTTGGTTCTGGGTTGAGGTGATAAACCTTGGAAGAAGAAGAAATGGCGGAATCAGTGATGTGAAGAAGAAGGGTTGGCCTCAACAGTCGTTCGAACAACTTAAGGCCTCGTTTGAATGACGACCAATGTCCTTTGAACGACCTAAGGGTTCGTTCGAGCGATGTTACAACCTCGACAGCTCATTCCTTTTAGTTGTTTTCTTGAGATTTACGTGATAGTTCGTTACTTTTAGTTGTTTTGGTTGGGATTTATTCGACAGCTCATTCCTTTCAGTTTTTTTGTATGGGATTTAATTGTGGACTAAGGGAATTTAATTAGCGATATATGAATTGGAGATAAATACCTAGGTTGTATGGAGAAGGGTATTAAGGAATATTAAATTTAGAGAAGAGTGTCAAATTTCTTTATGGGACTTTATATTATAAATTCAATGGGTTAGATTACAGACCAAGTAAGGGAGTCCGGACATTTTGGTTGAGTGACGCCATCTAGAGAAAATTCATTTGAGGTGAAATTTATTAAATTAAGAGTTGGGGTTGTGACTCGAATATTTTTAGGCTGAGTACTGCGAGAGTTAGGGACGGGGTAGCCGGTTACTAAATTTGACGAGAGGTGTTAACCTTAATAGTGGAATTATGTGTAATAAATTCTAGAGATGAAGATATGGACCGACTGATGGAGTCTGGGTATTATAGTTGGGTGATGTAACTTGAATGAAAAATAATTAAGGGTGATTAATTAAATTACAAGATGGGATATAGACTTGGGTATTTTTGGGCTAAGTGCTAAGGGTGTTAGGCACGGGTTAGCCGAACTTTATTAAATATATGTATACGGTTATGTGTGATAGTATATATATATATGCGTGCTTTATAGATATCGATGTGAATGATATTTATAGGAATACATACCCCTCTAGTGCTATCATAGGAGGTTGCGCGATGTGGGTGAATCCCATAGATAGAGAATGCAGGGCGAGTATAATCCACGGGTCATAGGCATCCGTTATTTTATATTGTGATTCTTTTTGGGGTGAGACGCTTTGGGTATGATTCGATCTCACAATCGGGGAACTATGACCGTCTTCGCTACGCTTTTATTTATTTTCCTGAAATAGATGGATTGAGTATACCTGGGGTGATAGCATTTTAGAGAAAACATCCGGTGAGTTCTTACTCAGGAATGGATGGTTATTATACTTGACATGTGTGTGAACATTGTAGTATATTAGTACGTATATAATATGACTAGATAATTATATACAGGATTAGTACATAACTGTGAATGTATTTCTTATATAACTAGGGTGAAAGTTACATGATTTAAAAGAGGAATTTCTAACATAACTAGTGCGAAGGTTATATGAAGTAAAAAGGGGGTTTCCGATATAACTAGTGTGAACGTTATATGATTTAATATAAGTTGTACCGATTAATAAGTTAATGAGAAGATAAATTAATAATAAAAGTAAGAATACTCGGGTTAGAGTAGTATGGTGGCAAGAGGTATGATACGGCTAGTTAGGTGGGGTAGCTTAACCACGAAGGTTAGCAAGAAAATATTAGGTGTGCACATTAGGTGAGGGGCGAGTTATACCTCAAGAGAGTGTGACACTAGCTTAAATATGGAACATGTGCATGCATATTTTATTATTTTAATTTAACCGCTTGCTAAATATTTCCAAAATATTTTACCTGGGCTCTTACCCATGTCAAAATCTTTTCCAAAATATTTTAGGTGGCTAACCACAGGGATGCCTAGTTTGATGATTCTATCCAAGGATGCGTAG
The DNA here is from genome assembly GCA_949130495.1 of Sambucus nigra. Lineage (NCBI taxonomy): Eukaryota > Viridiplantae > Streptophyta > Magnoliopsida > Dipsacales > Adoxaceae > Sambucus > Sambucus nigra. The sequence goes on along the minus strand of OX422216.1, from coordinate 132,294,456 downwards.
TTGTAGCTCATGTGGAAGTTGCAGGACTTTGCTATAGACGTTTCATTCATTCCTTCCTAGTGTAGAGATCTTACTTCAGTATTCATTTGGCCATGTCGCCCCCAAATTTAGTATTCAGTTATGTATTGGTCTTTGTGTATTAAAGTAATCATTTCAGTTTATTGTTGGATTTTATTTTTGAACTGATAGTTGGTTCGGTTATCTTATTTATATTATTCATTTGTATTCGATTATGTTATTAAATTTATGTTGATGGTTTAATTATTATTTACTTTTGCATGTTGTTAATTAATGAAAGATAAAATTTGGCACCGGTCTATTTAATTACGAGGTGGTTAGTAACTTTAAAACGGTTTTCGACAGTGGTGCTGAGGATAAGCCATATGAAACTAACATTTTATTTTTCCCACGGGATGGCCACCCGGTATTTTAGTAAGTGGGGTGTCACACAACCATGGACTTTTTTAGGCCTTCCAGTTCATCCCTCAACAGGTTGTTTTCTTGTTCCAATAAATCGGTGACTTCCCGAGCACTATTCAACTCGCTTTTTATTACAATTTTTTTATTGCTAAAAGCAGAAGATATATCCTAAAGTTTCTTATCAAAAGTTGCCTCGCTCCTAAAAAGAGCATACTTTGCTTCATAATTAGTGTGAAGGAGAAGCCTTGTGATCCTCTTGCAAATGATAAATAATTTCATAATAAACAACATTATTTGTCATTGCCAGGTCAAAGAGTTTGTAAAAATGACGAAAGGCTTTCATCACTTGTTTTGAAGCATCGAAGCCGAGCAACTCCTCCAACTCATCTTCATCCAAATTTGCAAGGCCAGCACCAAATAGCTGAACACTCCTTCAGTACAGGTTACTTTCTGCTGCAACTATCACATCTCTCCTAGATTTAAACTAAAAGATAGAATATGAGCACAAATATCAAACAAAACAATCCATTCCATCATAATGGTTCAATTCCACCCACACATTTCATTATAAAATAAAGGGTTGTTACATAAAAAAAGTCCATTGATCGAGATGACATAATGAAACTAAGCATTACAGAGAGAAGACAAAAATTTCCAACAATCCTAAGGAGTCTACTCCTTCTCCTCATCTTAAGCTATCTAATCTTCCGACTGAGTAACCACTGCTGAAGCCTCAGGCACAATTGAATATTTTCCAGTACGCTACTCATCCTCCATTTCTTCATCAATCATAGGAGGGGTACTCAAGTTGAATTACTGAGAAAAATCTGAGTCAGCAATAGTCCCGACTTATATCAGTGTAAAATTCCACTCTTTCTTAAAGGAGGTATTTTTCAGATAGTCAATTTGCATAGTAGCAGTGGCAAAAGCCTTATACCAACCACAAGTTTATGCATCTTCCTTCCCTTTATTCATGGCATCCTTTATGTTTTGACAATTGTTCTCCACTTCAATGGTAGCCTTAGCAGTAGCCTTTTTAGCATTAGTCCTCTTCTTTTCGGTAGCATCCAATTAGCCTTTCCACTTCTCTAGATCTTTCTTATGGGATACTTTGCTTGCATCTGAGTATTTCTTAAGGCCTTTGAAAGCCTCTTTAACCTCAGTAGAAAACTCCCTGAGCCGAAGAGTTAGTCATAGTCCATCAAGAACTGCAAGTTTTAAGGTCAAAAGTATCGGCAAGTAATAAGTATAAAAGTTACCGATCAAGGAATAAAAGTATGTCAAAATTGTTACCGAAGATAAATTCTGATTATCTCTCTCCAACAACCTCGCCTTGGACAATGGAGCAGCTATCGACCTGTCAGTAGGGAGGACCCCAGAACTAATTAAACCCCTGGCCAAACTAGGGTTCACTTCCACCGATACAACTTCTGCAGATGCTTAGTTAACCTTGGTTTTTTAAACTAACTCCTTTTATATGGAAGGACCTTTCTTCAATCTTTTTAATTATGGCTCTGTTCTCTTCATCTCCTCAGTAGCCACTACTACTGGTCGTTTGGAACATTTCTCTGTAGCCTTTTTCTTCTCACAATGAGGGGGAGATATGGACCTACAAAAGGTTGGGAATCTTTCTTTTAACCATTTTGCTTGGGTAAGAGAGAGTGGGTGTAATAGTTGACAAATAAAAAGAATCAAATAAGGAGGAAGTTTCTCAAATGCTGTATCTCCTTCTTTTTCTTCTTATAAAGGAGATTCAGAGGCTATAACAAATGGGGATGAAACCGATTCTTCTAGGTCAATGAGGGATAAAGAGATATCCTTTGCAGGGCGAGATACAAAAGATGTCATGGAACTTCAGGATTCCAATAAGACAGAAGTTGACCAGGGATGGGTTTCACCAATTCTCTATTGGATGGACCAAATAAAATTCAATTCCATAAAGTTGACTTCAGAGTCAGGGGGCAATCTTTTTTCCTCCTCTCTGTAGAAAAACATGTGCAATATATTAGTTGGCTTATGAACAAATAGAAAGAAAACATAAAATAAATACATATGTTATAAGGGGTCGACCTATGCCACGCCCTTCTCGAGGGAACGTGGGACCATTATATCTTACCCTCTTAGGAAAGGGGCATATTGCCAATTCTTTACCACAACTCCATAATCCTAATAGTCCTTATTGGAATCAGGAAAATTTACCACCAAGACCCTGTTAGCCTGACGTGTCTTCAAATACTAAGTATTATCCCCACTAGTTCCCCAACTATAATAATACATCAACTCTTTTATTCTTGTGTGGGTTCCAAATAATTCATTAGACGGTTAACCCCATAACTACTCTCTAACTTTTGGGGGCTACTTGGGAGTGAACCACATCGAAATATTGGAAGAATTTTAAAAATAAATTATTGGGAGGAAAGGTAACCCCACACTCAATTATAAATATGGTGGTTAAACAATGACCCTCACCCATGGCACACAAATAACAAGGCCTTGTGATCATTTCCATAACCACCCAATCTGGGATTTTCCTCTTCTCTCTAAACTCCTCAAAAGAATTTCCATCAATAATATAAACCATTCTAATTGCTCAAAAAGAAAAATTAGAGGACCGAGGTTTTTACAGTGACAAGATCAGTAACGAAACCCTTAAGGTAGCAAGGAGAAGAAGTAAAAATTGATGAAAGGGAATTCGAGATTGTTGAAGTGAGGAAAAACATAGGGAAAATTATCTTTTTATAGGTACAAAGATGACTCTTGATATCTGGGATTTGAAATGGTTCAGTGTACTAACAATTGAACTGTCGATGGCGTCCCAAATCCCAAAAAGATAAAAAGACTAGCGTACCCTTAGATGGTTCTCTATTTTACAAGTTATTTACAGAATTTCCAACACTTCAATACAAATAGAGAAAATTTTTACAAGTCCTGGAGGTCGGCTACTGACTACAACCTTGAAGAAGTGTCGAGAAAGTCTAGAAATGAATATTCCATTCTTTTATTCAACCTTCAAGTATGTAGTATTGGGGCCTTCTGTTGTAGCCTAAAAATATTAGGCCACCTAGGCAAATACAGTGATGACATCTGTCAATATTATCCTAATATTTTATACTCTAGATGAGAACTGGTCGGCTTAGATACCTTCCGATCGGCTGTCCGACTGACCAAAGTCAGGAAGGTGTCAAAGACACGTGGGATATTAAATAGTCACCATGCAAATCTATGCGAAAGACGACCACCTACATCTTACTGTGTAAAGGCGTATATTCTTGTATCTATAAAATCATTCCACCTCTTAAGTTTCCACTTACTATAAATACACTATTTTCCCCAGCTGAGAGGGACAAGGCATGAACATATTAGCTTTATGCTAGACCCCTAATTTTTAACTAGGAAAACCCAAAATACTAGTGCTCTGTGGATATAGGCTCTATTCCTGAGCTGAATCATGTAAAAATCTCATGTGTCTTTCTTTATATTTTCATTTTCCTTAAATTTGGTAACTAAGGGCTACGATCAATAATACAAATTTAATTTCTTTTAGACTGTTTGGTTAACTGCTTCTTTAACTTGACTATTTCCTCGTCACATTTATTCAACTATTACTCATAAGGGTTCAGAAGATATGAGGTAGGATTCCTTCCAAGGGTCTCCACAAAGGAGTGTTATGATGAAAATTGAGTGAGGGAGGAGGTATACATGTGATGTGGCATAGTTAGGAGATAGATGAGATATCGAAGGTGTCTGTTCCATCCTTATGATTCCTATTTAAGATTGTACTTAGTTTTCATTATGGGAGAGGTAAGACTTGTGTTCATTCATGATGGTAAAGTATTGGTATTCTCAAGTGGTGGGATTCAGAACCTTCCCACGAAGGGTGCCAAATTATAGGGTGCATTCGACCTCTATCTCTAGGTTTATATTTTAGGTTATTGAGTTATAGTAGGTTTGCATCCGATCATATGATTATTATTATTAGCAAGGTCATATTTATTCAATCTGTAATCATTGAGGTTGGGCGACCAACTCTCACAGTGATGTAAAATCATTTAAGTGCCAAGTGGACCGCCTGACTCATAATCCCTATAAAAACATTGGTTGTGAAAAAAAATTCTAACTTAAAAACTACATACCCTTCATGGATCTCGTAGAAGGTAAAATCGTATTGTGATTAGTTCAACAAAAGTAAGTCGAGTAGTAAAGGAAAACCACATAATCATACAACATAAGACATACATGATTTGCCAATGTGCCTATGTCCACAGGGCGTTTCTCTATCTCTTTATTGATAAACTCTTGACAACAAAGACTACATGCCCCCTTTTTCTAGGGGTGAGGGTTATATTTATAGAGAACATAAATAAAATGAGTAATACAGGAATCTATAACCTTCCAATGCTGATGTGATCTGATCGAGCACTTAAAAGCCCCAAATTTTTCGTTGATCGGCTCCTCTTTAATTATATCTCTAAGATATGATCGTCTATAGTATCTATTGGACACGTGTTCAGTTCTCCCTCTAATTCAGATAATATCCCTATAATTTCTCCCAAAGATTTGCATCCTGAATGGGATGCAAAGGTTTGATCGCCTGTTCAGTCTTGATGCTAGTCGGTAGTGATGTTTGGTCCTCCATAGAGGCTATGGTCAGAGATTATCAACACTTGGTGTTTTTGAGATAAAAACTAACTTTTTTTTATGCCCGTTAGGTCAAGAGGGAATGCTTATAATTGTTTCAAGTTTTTAAGGGTGCGTTGGTAAATCTATGCAGTTTAATAAACAGGAGATAACATATGTACTATCGCTTGGGGAACGCGTTCTGCTAAAAATGTCACTCACCTTAGGAGTCAAACCTTAACATATAATATCTTTCAATTCCACCAGTTTGATACACATTCAATCATTTTTTTTTCAAAATCAACCCAGAGCCTTACATCTTCTCTATTCATTGTAATTCTTTCTTCTATTTTACTTCTCATTTCTCTTAACTATCTCGATTGACTCTCTTCATACTTTCCATCGTTCTTTTTCTTGAGTTTGAAGACTGGTCTATACGATTGAGCGAGAGGTCCATAAGAGAGTTTAGGAAATAGTTTTCTATTTCTGATTGGATTGTGATAGATATTGGGGAGCAGCCTGATGACTGTTATACTATAAAGGGGGCATTGGATGTTTATCCAATTCATACTGACGATGGAGTTAGTTTTCCCCCTAAATCAATTTTTTTAGAATTTTATGAATATATAAGAGTAATGCCTGCCCAGTGTACCCCAAACACTTTGAGGATAGTGAGTGGGGCTCGTAGGATTAATGAGTTGTATAAAACTCAATTAGGAATCCCAAAAATTAGGTATTGTTACTCACGGGTCGGAACAAAAAAATAGTACCTTCTATTTAAAGGCAATGAGGGCAGAGAGAGTGCTAGTAGTGAAGCTTCTTTACTCGAACAAGGTTTATTGGTCCCATAGATTTATTGTGAAGTGGTGGATCATCCACTGATTCCTTAGGGTAGCGAGGCCTATAAAGGTTTCAAGTATCCCAATAGACGACACAACATAGGTAGACTATTATTTCATGTTGTCTTTTATTTGGGTCGACCAAGTCCTGCATGAATATTCATTAACATTTTCCCTTATTTATTTTCTATAGAAGCTTCCAAGAAGAAAGATTCCCATTACACCCACATCAACTTTACTGAGCTAAGAAAGGTTTGGAATCATTGAATACCTTTGGTTGTTAGAATTGAGCATCTGAGGTGGGAATCACTGTTATCAGAGTATACCAACACTACCACTTATTTTATTTCCAGGCCAGTGGACACAATTCCTGAAATCTCAGTCCTTTTTACAAGTTTGGAGTCTTCGATGAATCCACTTTAGGTTCCTTTGAATTTGTAGATGTTGATTATATTCCTATTGTAGTCTCTGCTACCCTAGAGTAAGAAATGGCACTAAGAAGGAAAATCCCTAATCTGTTGGTTAATTTTGATGTACCTTTTTCTCTTAAAAGATCATCCAATGTGGTGGATTCCCCTAAAAATGGAAGCTCATCTAATAAAGAAGAGTAAGACCGGAACCAATATTACTGTTGCTGCTACTACTGTCCCCACTAAAAAGGTAGATCTCCCTAGCAAGGGGAAGGGGCATGCTATGATGTCTATGGCCAAAAAATCTTGGCCCCTGTGCTGCTGAGGGGTTTTATCTTGGATATGGACATGGAGCATGTCAATAAGCTATCCACAAACTAATTAGTCTCCCACTCCTACCACATGTTATCTTTGGTAAGTCTTAGTTCTCTACTTGAATTTTTTCTTGGGCAACAAATCTAGTACTAACTTTTTTTATCAGTTGTTTCCTTATAATTCCTGGTGGACTTCATCAACATACTAGATAGAAGAGATGACAATGCCAAAGTCAATGCTGAACTATGGCGTGCCATGGATGAAACACAAAAGGGTTTGAAGGCCCATGATGCTGATATAAAGGCCAAAAAGGTGGAGCTCACCAAATAGAAATCCAAAATTGAGCAGCTAGAGAAGGCTGCTGAAGAGTCGACTCAAACCTTATTTGAGGCTTTAGTGGCCAAGGATAAGGTCTATAAGAAAGGTTGGGGAGATGCCTTAAACAGGATAAGAAGTAGAAGGATATCATCAATAAGTCTAGTTTCAAAAGAGGTAGGGATGAGTCTTTGGGTAGGGAAAGAGTCCTTTTCGAGTCTGATCGCTTTTGTGAGAACAATTTAGGTTCACCTCCAAACTTAGATGAAGGTAAAGATGAAGTTGATGAGGCTATCCATGAGAAAGACGGAGCTGACCAGACAAAGGAGGCCACATATCCGAGCACGAACTTGGACAATCAAGAGGAGGTAAAAGAGAAAGAAGGCCAAGATTAGTTAAATATAGCCTAGGTTTTTTGTTCCTTGTATTATCCGATCTTTTTATCATTTGTCCTGTAAGGGCTCGTCCATTCCTATATTTTTAATGAAAAAAGTTTCATTTTGGCCTTATCGTTACGTATCTACTTTCTTTTGATTGAATGATTCAATTGTCTTTTTATCTCTAAATGTCTTATCTTTGATTTGTGTTGTCTGATAATAACTTGGCACTGATGCCAATAACTTATCAAAGCAAAGATCTGGACTTGATCCTTGGTTGAGACGCTTCTAGCCGAGATTATAAAGAATTCATATATGTTCATTAAACATTTTAAAAAATGTCAAGTGGCTATGACGAGCAAGTTGGTGTTATTGCTTCGCTCAGGGATGAAGTAAACAATATGGCACATATAGTCAAACTACTAGAGAGAATAATGCTCTAAGAGATAAGCTCGACCATACCGAGTAAACCTTTCATGAAGACCATCTAATCAACGGGAGCCTTAAATAAAAAGTGATGAGATTAAAATATAAGTTTCATCATGGTCTTTGTGATGTTTGGTCATAGGGATATAGTGCAGGTTGGATAGATGCCCTTCCCCACTTGAACGAAGCCAAGAAGTTTGTATACAAGCATGGGTGGATAAATGACTTAACCGTGATTAAACTTCCATGGTATTCCCAGTTCTAGTACTAGTATGGAGTAGGCTTTCCATTTGTTCTACTCCCTCCCCTTAAGAGTGAGGAATGTTGGATCCCTGCATTTGCCATTCCAATATAACTAATAAGAGACAACCCTCTTGATCATGATAGTAATGATGCTTTTCATCTTGGTACTGACGATAGTCACTGAAGATGAAATATTTTCATCCTTTTTGTATATCGTCGACCTAGATATTTGTAATTAACTGGATATGAATGAAATTTCTTAATTAATTCCATGCCTTGCATTTTCACCTTTTCTATATCGAGAATATTTTATTAGTCACCTTACTTTTTGGGATAAGTGTCATCGCACCACCTTAGGCCTGCACCTGGTCATAGGGCATCCAACTCGTTCAAGATTTTTACCGACCAAAGTTGGGACACTTAGTGCTTAGGGATCCCCCGTATGTGTTTTTCTTGCTTGGGAAATTCTTGATGTTTTAATGTTTATTAGTGACAAAAATATATAATCTTAAGATTTAATTAAGTGTAATCTTACTAAGGCATTGACATTGGTTATCCGAGCTTGATCGAAAATTCACACTGGCGATCAAAGCTCAATCGAATAAATTTGAACAAATTTATAATGAAAATTTGCAATTAACAGAGTTGGCTTGTGATTTGGAATAATAAGAAACCTAATTGTATTAATTGAACTTTAAATCATTCAAGAAACATAAACTTAAATCTTGAAATAAAACTAAAAGCTTTTAAAATAAAAATCTCCAAAGATTGGTTGTATTCCAGGTCCATGGGATCTACCTGTCCCCCATTGTTTCTAAATGATAGGCTCCTTAGAGGTCATCTCTAGTAACTTTGAAGGGTACTTCCTAGTTAAGACCTAACTTTCCATTTGATGGCTTCTTCCTATTTTTGATCACTTTTCTGAGGACATAATCTCCGACTTAGAATCTCCTTGGATTAATTCCTTTGTTGTACTACTAGGACGATTGTTGTTGGTAAAAAGCTAGTTAGATCAAGTCTTGTTTCTTTTTTCCTTGGCCATGTCAAGCTCAGTTCTTATTTTATCCGTTTAGGCTTTGATCGACAACATTTACCTTCATGGTCGGTAAGCCAGCTTCTAGTGGATTTATGGCTTCTATCTCATAAGCTAAGGCAAAGGGTGTTTTCTGGATCGACTTCCTGGGTATGATATTCCTATAGGATATGGGAAATCTCGTACATACAAGCAACTTTTTCCTTTTCCATCCTCTTTTTTATTCCGTCGAGCTCCTTTTTGTTAGAGGCTTTATCCGTACCATTGCTTTTAGGCTTGACCATCGAACTATAATGGTTATTAATATTGTGGCCATTGTAGAAGTCTTGAAATGATTCGCTTTCAAATTTTATCTTATTCTTGACAAATGAAAATGGGTCACGATGTTCCTTTAGATAAAATTTGATCATATCGGTATCCCTTATATTTGCCAAAGGTTTAACCTCTATCCATTTAGTGAAATAATCCGTGATGACTAGGAGATACTTCCTGGTGTCGTAAGTAGGGAACCTATAATGTCAAGTCTCCATTGAGCAAAGGGTCATGGACTGGTCAATGACTTTAGGTTACTAATTGGTTGGTGAAGCATGGGCGAGAACTCTTAACATTTTTTTTGCATTTCTTGACATAATAGACTACATCCTTCTACAGGTAAGGCCATGAGAACCTTCCTTGATATCTCTGAATGACAAAGACCTTCCCCTAGTATGACTTCCATATATTTCATCATGCAGTTCATATAGGACATGGTCTATGTAAATTGGATGCACACATTGGAGGTATTAAATTCTGAAAGATCGCCTGTTGAGATTGCCTTCAGGTCATAAGTAGAACAGAGCAAATTTTACCCTAATTTAAGGGTCCTTCTTCCTATTAGCGATTGGAACATCTTCCTGTAGATATGCTATGATTGGGTACATCCACCTAAGATATATTTGGACAATGGGGACCTGCTCGATGATATTCGGCTTCATGATGGTGAGTTGGGAAAGATATTCCACCTTAATTGTTATCTTGAGGTCGAATTCCATGATTGAACCCAAATTGGTCAGAGCATCTGCATGGCTGTTATTTCCTCGTGGAAAGTATTGGATATGAACCCTTTTGAACTGGGTGATCAGGGGTTGGGCGACCTGCAAATAGGTTAACATTCATTTATCTCTAGAGTTATAGTGTCAAGATACTTGATTAGATACTAGCCTTGAATCTTAAAAAACTTCAAGGTGACTTGTGCTAAGAGATAAGGCCTTATTCAATTCGTCGTTTAGAGCTTTGTATTTAACCTCCTTATTAGAGGCTTCAAAGCTATGTTTGGGCCCTTGATCAATAATGTTTTTGTCAAAAGTTATAAGGACATTTCTTAATCCTATCCCTTTTGAGTTGGAGGCCCCATTAATATAGACTATACACTTGTTGAGTTGGTCAAGCTCCTTATAAGTTACTTGGTCAGCATGCGTCCATTCCTCAGGCTTCTACCCTCCAATGAACTCATCGATGAAATTTGATAATACTTGCCCTTTTATTACAATTCTTGGTTAATAATGGATATCGAACCTCCCCAATTCCATCGACCATTTTGACATTCGTTCAGAGGACTGCCTTAAATGGAAATTAGGTGATGACGAACACCAAATAGGCTTCGAAATAGTGCTTAAATTTTTGTGATGTGATGACTAGAGAATAAGTTAAGTTCTCCAGAGGAAGATAATGTTTCTCAGCGTCCATAACGTTTTGCTAACGTAAAATATCAGGAATTGGTGCCTTTTTTTTACACATTAAAGACGAGTTAATCGTGTGGTCTGATACCGTGAAATATAAGTAAAATGGATCTCCTGGATTTAGGACCACAATAGCTCAAATAAGATTTAGTTTCCTTAAGTTCTTATGAGAATTCTTCATTAGAATCCATGCCATTCTCCTTGTTCAAGAGTTGAAAGAATAGTTGACTTTTCTCAGAGGATTTAGTGATGAAACAGTTGAGTGTTTCCAACATTTTGATTAACTTTTGGATATCTGGAACTGTCTTTAGAGGTTGAACATGGTTGATTTCATCAGTTTATCCTAGGTTGCTGTAATTACCCTTTGGGTGACGAGGCAACCCGAAACTTCCCAAACTATACTTCGAAAGAGCACTTGGCAGTGTTGATCTCTTTCCTATAGTATCTTAGGATCTTGAACATTTTTGCCAAGTCTTGTAGTTGATCGCCTTTATACCCTCTCTTTACGAGCATATTGTCTATATAGACCTGTATTATGTCTCCCAGTTAGTACTTCAACATTTTAGTGACTAATTTTTAGTAAAATGCTCCCGCATTCTTAAGCCCAAATAGTATGATTGTGTAGTAGTGCAATCCAAAGGTTGTAATGAATGAATTCTTCTCTTGATCAAGGTCTAACAGAGAGATTTGATGATACCCCGAGTATGAATCTAGAAATCTCATCTTCTCATGACTGGACGTAACATCGAACAACTAGTCAATCTTTGGTAAAGGAAAGTTATCTATGGGATAGACTTTGTTCAAGTCGACGAAGTCGATACATACTCCACTTCTTATTCCTCTTATTGACGATGATTAGGTTATGGAGATATATAAGGAATCAAACTTCTTTAGTGTAACTTGGTTCCAAAAATTTCCCCACTTATTCCTTCAGATCTTTATCTTTTTCTGGGGATATTCGGTGTGCCTTTTTACATGATCAGCGTGAACGTTGAGTCTACGTGAAGTCAATGGCATATGAATTTAGGATCAATCCCAAGAATATCGTAAGGTCGATAAGTAAATGCATACTGATTCTCTTTGAGAATAGGGATCAATTATTTTCTTTCGTGATCGGTGAGTGAGCTTTTGGTTAGAAAGTTCTTCTTCGAATGTGAGCCATTGAATTTACTTCTTGTAATGGTTTCATAACTCTATTTGCAGGGGCCACCCTTATTTTTTCCACCTCGTCCTCCCATACTATAGTTTCTACTTGGATGCAGTAGCCTCGTATTTGGTCTCCTCATCCGCAACCATTTTTTATTCCTCTTTTCTTACTTAGGACTGATGGCAACGATAAAGTATTGTCGAGCAATGACCTGATTCACCCTTATCTCTATTATCCCCCGGTCGGTGATGCATTTGAGCTTCTGGAGATAAGTGGAGGGTATAACCTTCATGGCCGCATCTAAGGGTAGCGTTTTAGGGTAACTCAATATCCACAACTAGGAACTTGATTAGTTTTAAGATATTCTTAGTTCGCACTAGTAGTACAACCTTCCATAGCGGCACAATCATCTTTCTGGCTTCGCAAACCAAAGGGATGGTAGCTTTCTTTAGATCTTTCATTTTGAGATTGATCTTATTGAACAACTTTAGGCACATGCCCTCTGAAGAGATCCTCTAGTCATCTAATTGTTTATCCACATCCAAGTTTATGATCAGAGCAATTACTAGCGTATCATGATGTGGACTTCTAACTCCGACTAGGTCTTCCTCGGTGATGATTGTTATAGTCAATGTCTTTTAGTCGACGATGCTTACCCTCTAAGGTCTTAGTGAGGTCGATATGTAAAGCTTTCATGATCGCATTGACCTTTTTTAGCTCCATCCGAACAGTGTTGCCTTAAACTTGGTTTGGACTAAATACTCCGTGGGTGACCTTAAACGCATGCCCCGTATCAGTGTCATTTAGGAGATTATCAGGTTCCTGGTCTTGTTCCACGGAGGTCTTTGTGCCCTTATTTTCCACAGAGTTATCCAGATGGCCTGTCTGGGCTAACTCTTCCAAGTGGGATTTGAGCGTTTTGCAATTATCCATTTTGTTCATGTTGTCCTTATGATAGGAAAATATAAAGGCGGATTTTCTTTTTTGCAGATCCCCTGTCATCTTCCTCAGGCATTTAAAGAACTTTTGATTCTTAATATTACTCAAAATCTTGTAGATCGATTCCTTGAATACGGTTCTCATTTCCTGGTGGGTCTTAGTGGGGTCTACATTATCATTACTTTTAGACACTCTATTCTTCTTCCCCCCCTCCTTGGGAGCGTTGTCTTTGTCACCTGTTCTTGGTCGGCTTTAATCGACCATTGTCGTCTTGGGTTCTAGCTGTCACATCTTCTACTTTGGCATACTTCTCAATCCTAGACGTTAGGTCATCGATAGTGTTGAACTCCTTCTTTATGATAGCCTAGTGCAGCATAGAGTTACTTGGTAAACTAATTTTGAATGAGGCAACGACTACCTTTGCAGAGCAATCCTCAACTTCATTGTAAGTTTTCCAGTACCATCGAGCTTACTCTGATAAGGTTTCCTGGGGATTCTTCCTTATAGTGAGGAGTGAGTCCATCCTTTTAGGATGAGAACAGTTGGTTATGGATTGGCCTTGAATGATTTCACGAGCTGCTTGAATTGGTGACCAACCTATGTGGTAGCTTCTCGAGCCTCTTTTGTGTGGTATTCCCCAGACGAACATGATCGATGGGATCAATCTTCCCGTCATGATGACAACCATTTTGAACCTATCAAATCCGCCGAACGCGTGTTTTGTTTTCCCATTAGGTCAGATAATTCTCCCATGGATCTCTTTTGATAGATTTTGTTGAGTGCTCTCAAAATATATAACTTTAGTATAAATCTATATGTCAAATTTTAAAGTTTCAGCACAAAACGACAAAATCAAAATACTGACTTTAAGATTGAAATATCTAGATCCTAACACAAAAAATAGAGTGTACATTTCACGTTGTCAAAAAGTGTAATAATTGATATACGGGTACATTTCTATAATATAATAAAAATAAGTGTTTACAAAATCAAGAACAAAAGATGAGGGAGGGAATAATGCTAGGACATTCCGCTCCCACAATTATTTTCCCAAAATAGTCCATAATAAAAGATGTACTAAATCGATCGAGAAATTATAACTCATTTGGAAATTTTTAACATTTTTCTTCAAGTATCATCTTTTTAGCGATGATCACTTGTAAGAGATTTTTTTCCCAAAGCAATTATAAATTATGAATTAATTTGAAAAATCTTTTTAATGTTATTTCTTAAATAAAAATTTCCTCTAGAAATAAATCGTTTTATAATATTTTCTATAAACAATAAGGGTCCGTTTGATATACAAAGTTTGCCATGGCAAATGGGATTTCTCCACTTTTTTACACACTTTTGTAGTATTTGATAGGCATTTTTGCCCATGACAAATTTTGCCCAAAAAGGTCACGTGACCTCTATTTGCCTAAAATTGTGGAGAAAATATGCTTTGCTAATTTGGTGGAAAATATTTGCCATGACATTTGCCTAAAATTGTATATTATTTAATAAAAAAGCTATAAATAAAAAACTGATATTTTTTATTAAAAAAATTGATATTTTATTAAAACAAAGTGGACATTTTTATAAAATAAGATTTTCTAATTTTTTTATTTTTTATAACAAAATACATTTTTTCTAAACTGTTTATAAAATTGTTTTCGTTACAAAACTGTTTTCATCGTTTTTATAAAAACTATTTTAGTTATTTAAAAAAAAAAATTGGACGTTACTTTTATTTTAGATAAAAAGTTTAACATTGTTTATAACGTTTTTTTAAAGCGGTACAAAAATCTGTTTTGTAAAAAGATAAAACAAATGTTTCGGTTATCTTTTTTTTTATAATAAAAATAAATATTCTCTTATTGGACGTTGTAAAAAAAAGGTTGTTCGTTTATAAACAAAAAGTTGGACCTTGTAAAAAAGTTATAATTTTTTTTTTCATTTGTTTTAAAATTGAAAGTTATTTTAATTAAGAAAAAAAAGCTGGACGTTTTTTTTAAATTGCTAGATTTAACTAAAAAATAGTTTTTTTATTAACTTAAAAACGGTTTTTTTTATAATGTTTCAAGAAAACAGTTTTTTTTTAAAATTGGTTGATTTAGCTTTTAACTTAAAAAAATGGAAGTTTATAAAGTTACGTTAAAAGTGTTTTTTTTTTATTGTTATAAGTTCATCAAATATTTTTTAATATACATTTAGTCCAAATTTTTTATTGATTATTACGCAAATAGATAAAAATGACAAGAATTTGTCAACATTATATGAACAAAGTTTATATTTACTAAGATAAATTTTTGCTATCAAACAATATGAGTAGGTAAATAGGTGTCTTTCACTAGGCAAACTGTGCATATCAAACACAAAAAAATGACAAATACAATTTTTGTGAACGTGCAAATAAAATCTATTAAACAACACGAAATCATCTTTACCACAATTAAATTTATCTAGACAATACTTTGTCATGCCAATATTTTTACCCAACGTGAATGAAACGGACCTAACATTAGAAATGCTAAATGTGAATTTTCAATTACTTTAATACCCAAAATTGACGTGGGTTGGTGTTTGTGGGGGCCCGTAGGCGATCGAGCAATTCTCGGTACACTTTTAGTGGGGAAGGGGTAAATATGACATTGATCGTCCTACAATTTCCGAGAACTCAACGAAAGTTGGGACAAGAAGGTCAATCCGCAGGTGGGATGATAATGATATCCATGTCCTCATATTGGTACTTCCTTTCCATCTGGTGACCAAATTTACTTCGCAGAACTGGTAGCTTTTCCCCTCATATAAGAACGCAGAAACGGTGCGTGATTCTAACGATGAACTCTAAAGTTACTTTTGAATTGGGAGACACACAATCGCGTGTAACAAGCTCCCGAAGACGCGTGAGTTCCAACATTTGTGGTTGCAAAGAAAGGGTCAAAAGTGGCCCAAGTATTAGGAAGCAAGTCACATGAGATAAAGTTGTGTGCATGTGACCCGCCAACAAATCTCTTAACCCTAGTTAGGTGCTACCTATGCCCACTAGTTAATCACGTGATTTGATCTCATGCTTGCTTAGGTTATGGTTTTAAGCATCTTCTATTGCGTTGCAACAACTATCTTATTAAATGAAATAATGTTTTTCCGAAGATAGTGACATTAGGCTTACTAAATTTTAGGAGCTTTTGTCATATATAATTCAAACTTATCACATCCATTTTCAATTATAAATATATTGTAGGGTCAAATTTAACAAGAGTTATTTACACAAATGAGAAAAAATATTGTACCTATCATAATAATAACCTTAAAAATGGATGTTCAAAGTTATCACGACTCCACTCTGCTTGTCATGTATCAGTGATAAATTATGAGATCATTTATTCATATTTTCCTCGCTTTCTACATTCCCGTCAATGAAAGTGTCGACTGCTTTGTCTCTCTGTTTTTTGATCACTTTCTCTCCAACATTAAATATTAAATTGAACACCTTTGGGTTTGGAGGTCTCTTTCCTTTTCATATTCTGATTTCACTTAATAATTATACTACTTGTCTTCCTAAATCAGTTAATATATATGTCAAAGCAAACCCCATGAGTTGATATATATTTAAATCCCAGCTCTAAACAACACAACTTCTATTTTCTTGGTCATATCGCTCGTCGGGAGTTTTTATCAACTGGTATAAACGTATCAGTCTCATCGTAATTTCCGCAACATTTACCACAAATTTTCGAAAGAAAAATCTGACAATTTAGTTCAAAGGTCAAATCGTCGAAAGTTATTATGATTTTTTTAATTACTTCAATCCCTTGTAGATTAAATAGTGGATTTCAATTCATTAACAATGAAAAGTACATTATAAGGTGACTTAACTTTGTAAGTATAATTTTATTTTCATTGGGTAATGCTTATTCCTTATATTTCATTTCGAGACTGTCTGGCATATGTGTGATCTTAGATTCTTTTTAGAGGTTTATAATTTTGAATTAATAATTACTTATTTTGGTTTCAACTAGAAAACACAAGAAATTGTGGATTACATGCTTTCAGATTACATGACGAATGCTGGGAGAAACAAAAATAGGTTGTCATTTGTTAACTTAGTTTTTTACTTAATAGGTTATAAAGATACATCTAATGAAATATGAGAACTTAAGTGGCAAAACAAGATTAATAAAAAGAAATTCTAATATATTATCATTAGTTTTTGGTCATGTGAAATATACTTTAATTAAATAATACAAACTATTAAACATGATTTAATTAATCCAAATATAAATTAATAAATCTTGCAATTGTCCTTTATATTACATGACCTTGAATCGTCATGAAAATCACATTTTAACCTATAGAAGAGATCAATAACACTTACCTTGATCCATGCTAATAACGTTCTTGAGATTGGGTGAGAAGTTGAATAAACATTGAATCCTAGCGCCTTGAAGTTGCTCTTTACTATTTTCTTCTTTACAATTAGATCACTTTATGATAATTTTGGATTTCTCTCCCTTAACTTATAGTTTCGTTATGTTATCTTTTAATGTATCTGAATGATGAAAATCAGTCACGTATTTATAGACATGGAGAGGATCCAAATCATCTGCATTCACTTAATTCTAACTGTCCATGACGGTAGATACCCAAGAATCCATAAATTCTTATTTAATCAAAGATGTCCTTTGATTATTCATTATAAATAACATCGGCATTATTTAATTATGGACTACATTAAGGAATTATTTTAACTTAAATAATTCTAACAATCTCCCACCTAGTTCATAATTATCAAAAGGCACACAATGAGCTTTGATTAGTTCTTTAATGGTTCTTCATAAACACTTTAATCAAACAAAATATCTAAGTGAGTCACAATGGCTCCATACTAATTAATAAACATGGTTCCTTCCATATATTACAACATTGATAATTTATTTAACAAGGTAAAAAATAATAGTTATTATTATGGTCCAATAATTGTCTTATAAAGACTATTTCTATCACATTTATCAATTCACATGCATGTAAACTTATATTAGCGTTATTTAGGGGTTTGCAGCAGAACAATGATAAAAGTTTTTATGATGGCAATTATTATAGAGAGCCTCGTGAGAATATAATTACTTCGTGCTCACGAAAGTTAAGTAGTTTATTTAACATAAAAATGACTAAGGCTCGCATGCACCTGGCTAATATAACTCTGAGCCCAAACATATGAGAAAGTGTGACAGTGCTTCACTGTCAATTAGTGTAAGATAGATAGAGTACTCGACCATAGCATCCATTTAGAAACACACCTATATGTACTCGACCAGAAATTAGTGTAAGATAGATAAAGGTTATTTATATGTTTTGCTTGAACTCGGAAATTTGGATGCTGGCTGTATCTTTACAGTTTCAAATCATGTTTTAGTATAATGTAATCTCTTTCTTAAATTAGTTGGAGAAAATTCTAATTACTCCGTTGGCTGACCTTGTATGTGTAAATAATATAATATTGTTCAGATTGTATGTTTATTGGCATTATAAGGCATCAAGGTCCTAATGTGTGTATTTTTAGGTTAATGAAAGTCACCACACACACATATTTGAACACCTCATCCCCTTCAGGAGTAGGTCTCCGGTTCCGTGCAGGAGTCAATCTCCTTCAGAGTTATCCATCAATCATTATCATACATTGGTTATGGTGTCAATCTCTGTATAGAACTGAACTCATATTTTGTCCTTTCGGTGTTTGCATTCTGAGTAGCTCAGTAGCGGAGGGAGTTTCTCGTCTTCAACTGACTATATGCATATGGCTTGGATGCAACCCACACACCTCTTCGTGCAGATCTATCCTTATGCACCCGGACTCTACTCGATGAACACAGAGGAGTATATTGACTCCATGAAGTCCCTTCAGTTGAGTACGCTCTATTGAGCATATACTTAGCATTTTTGATTCCGTTATTGGCCTCGACCTTATCATCAGAATATTTTCCATGTTCAATATTGGACAAGAGGATCCATCCAGCTTGTATATTTACTTCATCTCCTAAAATTTTAATGCTAGCGATGAGGTCATATTCTACTCGGAGTTTCCTTTCATTAAGGGAGGTAAAACTTGGAATTTTATGTTACAAGAAGACAAAATGCTTCTCAGCGCTTTATACAAGAAGACATAATGCTTCATCAACTTGAAAAGCCCAAACAGACACCTTAGCTAATGATTGTTTAGTGATGTGCTCACTGCCTAGACTGCCAAGTCCAAGAAGATTTTGTCTCTCATAGCTGGTTGAAAAAGTAGAGGAACCTTGGTGAACTACTTTTGAAGGGCGTAGAATCATTCCTCATTTTCTTAAGTCCAGGTGAATTTCTTTTTAATAGTTCTGAAGATGGATAGACATTTATATGTTGCTGGTGAAATAAACTGATTAAAGACTACCACATGCCCTATTAGGCTCTTGGGATTGTAGTTGGCAAAAGAAACTCATTTTATGTGGACACTTATAGGGAGAGCCTCGCTTTACTCTTGGAAGGAAATAAAATTTGGAAAAACCAAGCAGGTGACAGTGATTCTGATTTGGGGGTGGGATTTTTTGGACAAAATTTAGAAGGGGAGGATCCTTTTGATAATTTATATTTTTCCTATTATATATTTTCCAGATCTTTGCACACTACCTATTTAATGAAATATCACTATGGAGGGAAAAACTTATAGTAAGTGACACGACTCAGAATGTGTCTCTAAAGTGTGTACTCTCTAGGCTCAAGTGCAAGCCTATCGCTCAAGTAATAATCCGACAAGTCGGGTATCGATCCTCAGGGAAAAAGGACAACGGAGTTGTGACGACGGGATAAGATGGAGGAATCCTAACGATGACTCTAAAAGGAAAGGAAAAGATTTGGTTTTGGGAATGATTAGACTAAATGCAATTATGAACTTATGATGACAAATGCAACAAACTAAAGTATCTAAATGAGGAATGAAGAATTGAATCGAAACTTTTTAAACTAAATGATGAGAAAATAGGATGGGAATGCAATCCTCCAACCCTAGTGTAATGTAGTGACAACGTCAATTATAAATTTATCCGATTAATCCGACCCGGAATTTAGGACTCCCAAGCATTATGTATACGAGGTTCAAACCCGCGTCATACCTAATCTGAGGATGAGTAAATCGGTATCGCAGTAATTGCATTCAAATTGTACTCTAAATCATCACAAGTACCCAAAGGTAAACGAGATATAAAGATCCACAATTACTATGTAATTACGCGATACGATCAAGATCAATCGTTAAATTCATCGGATTAACGTTATGCACACGCACTAACACATCGGGTTGGGTTCATGCATCCCAACCTTTAAAACCTAGCCGGCCATGTTAAATGGACTAATGCATGAAATAATAACGTTGCATGTGTATGAATTCATGATGAAACTAGATTGAAACATGTAAATATGTATTATGAACGCAACAATAAGCTGAATCGAATATGGAAACTAGGCATGCAAGAACAATGACAAAAATCTTGAATCTTGAATAAAAACTTGAAAAACAAATCCGTAACAATTAAATCTTGAAGCAATTAATTCCCTTGATGTTCCTAGATGTTCCTCTCCTTTTCTCTCTATCAAAAACTGACTAAAACTATCCCTAATGGCTGTTCCTAAGTTGCTGCCCACGTTCCCTACAATTTTTGAGAGTTTTAACCTAATAGGACTCTTGGGAACCAATCAGAAAAAGGAGCAAATTCTCGCATCAGGGTTCCCGAACCGGTTCGGCCTGTACCCAGAACCGGTTCGCCCCCAAACCGGTTCGGCCTGGGGTTCGCGAATGCTTGCTGGTTTGGGGTGCTTATTCAACACTTAGAATTTTTTTAGCTTTCTTTCCTTTTTTCCTTGGATTTTTCTTCAACTTCAACTGGGCATAAATCATCAACCGTGGCTCGAATTTGGGTGTCGTTTCTTCCAGTGTTCTCTTTGTTCCGAGCTCTTCAACTTTCCAGTTGACTTCTCCTTCCGGATCTGGCGGAAAAATTACCAATTTGGCCTTGAACTTGCCTTCTTAGCTTTTCTAGCATTGTCTTGCTTCCTCTTTTGCACTGCTTGCATAATTTACCTGTAAAACCAATAAGAGAAGCACGAAACACGAAATACTCGCCAACGAAGGTTAGTAGCATAAATGTGCATCAAATCCATATATGTTACATCACTCGGGTTCACAAATGTACTGAAATTAGGGGGATAAATATACAATATTTATGCCCAATCAAACCCCCCTAACTTAGAACTTTGCGCGTCCCGAGCAATGTAAAAGAATGAGAGTATGAGTTAAGGATCCATCAAAGACTTTATTGGGATAGAGCACCTCTTTCGCGGGCAAGCGATTGCATTTAGCGTATGCAACAAGCCTTTAAACCCATAGGTTACCCTAGTAGGACGAGTTGTGTCTCGTGAGGGTTTGCAGTGAATATACCCACAAAATTTGACTCAAAGAAAATTCAAAATACGCAAAAATTGAGCAATTCAAACTTTTCCAGAAAATAGTCATCATCAAGTCATATTTACGAGTCTCAAACCGTAGTGTGTGTGTGCGAAGCCGAAAATATAACCGCCAATTTTCACTGATTGATCATTACGTTACTTATCCGAAAATTCGTTTTGATTTCAATTTCTCACGGAACGCTCTCACAAACGAATCTCTTGGATTATGGCATTTCTCTCGGCATGCGTGATATAAAGAGTAAATGTAATGGAAGCAAGTTCACGCATACAAGTAGAAAGACGGTAACTTTATGGCGAAAGGATCTCATCAACGGATTACGATTTTAAAAATGGGAACATTGCCTTTATTTCGCGCACTTAGCCTCTTATATTATCTTTTGGTGTCTTAGCTCTCCACGCGGTAATCAATTTTCGCAATTTGGACTCGGTTAGGACTCTTTCGGGTTGAAGGTTGCATTGGGTAAAATGAAGGCGGTATGGAAGGTTGGAATTGGAAACGTCATTAATGATGTTCAATTGTGCTTTTTCCGGGCTATTGCTCAATTTTTTTTTTCTTTTTCTATGTTTTTCTTTTTTTTTTTTTTTTTTTTTGTTGAGCATACTATTTTGTTTCTTGCCCCTTTATATGCACTTTTTGGACTTGAAATTTGAATTTTTTATTTTTTACAATTCCGGCTATTTTGGGTTTTTCGGGTTGTCAAACGAAAGGGAAAATTATTCGGCTCAATTTGGGTTGCAAAGGGTGATTTTTCGCTACTTTTTCTGGCCAATATTTTTTGGGTGATAAACGAGGGCCTACTTCATTGTCCAAAATGCCAATTGCGTTACCATATGCGTTTCGAGGTGAATTTAGGTTTAGCGACTAATTTGGCACGTTTTTCAAGGCAATATTGCACACATTTTTTTTAAAAATCGATCAAAATGAAAGGATTGAGATCCTTGACAACTTATTAAGCGCTAAAAAGAACTTTGAGTTAACAATTAACTCGGATTGATTTAAAAACTCGAAAAACGTGATAGGCTCGAATCTCACCGGGTTTGTTAATCTCCACATTTATTCGTTAAGTCGTCAATTTTCGCACAATTTCCATCTTTGGTCAATTTCGGCTTTGTGGATGTTGGATGTTTACAATTTGAGACTCCAATTCGACTTTTAATGATATTTTTGAAAAATTTGAATTCCAATTTTTATTAATTTTGAACAAAAATATTTTTGGGTTTTTCAAAATTTTATGATTTTTTTGGAAATTTTTGGGCATTTTTGAAAATTTGTGAAGTTTTAGAAATACGCACTTGTGACCCCCCCTAACTTAGACTTTTGCATTGTCCTCAAGCAAAAAAGGACGAAAATCTAACTCAAAGCGAATAATAAGTGCGGAAAAATAAAACAAACAAATATGAAAAAAAATGCAAGCTTGTATAATAACAATGAGAAGCCTGTGTTACATAAGAAATGAGAAAGCAACTGCGAAATTCCTACAACAACCGACATCCACACCAAAAGATAAAAACAATCATAGGTCATGGTGGAGGTGGGTGGGAGGTGCTGGGTGCATTTGGATCATACGGGTCATAAAAGAAGGGGGGAGGAGGACCGCCAAAGTTGAGTTGGTGAAGGTGGACTTGGAGTTGGTACATCATCCGGGTGTCCCTTCGGTAAGCCGATTGGTCTTGATTGTATTGGTTGATGAACCCGTCGAGGCGGGACTCAACCGCCGAAAGGCGACTATCGAAGTTTGCCCCCAGGGGCTCGAAATCGGAATCCTCCCCATCATCCTCAAATTCGTCCTCATCGATGTCCATCATTGGGTCATAATGAGCTTCCTCGGCCACATCCTCTTCGAGAATGGGACGGTCGGGGTGAGCTACGCGCATTTGACGTTCGCTGCGAGTGGTGGACGTGCCGCCAATGGGGCGAGGAAGTCGAATTTGTTGCCCGGGGTCATCCACTCCAGCTTCCATCAATAGCTCCGTAATGAAACGGGCGTAGGGGAGTGCAGTTTTGCCATATTCATCGTAGGAGGCATTGAGGATATCTGCGTAGAAGAGCTGGGCAAGGTTGATGGTGCTCTCGGGGTCCAAAAAGTAATAGAGGAAATTAGCGTGACGTAACCGGACCACCGAGTCATTAGTGGTTTGGTGGATGGCCCCACAAGCAATGAGGTGCGTGAAGCGCACCGTAGCGGCCAACCCACCAATAGGAAAGGATTCGCGCACCCATTCCACCCCGGGTGCCATGCGTGCAATGCATTCTTCTTTGGTATGGGGGGTACCATTGTTGGGGTATTGGAAGGGCACGGGGAGGATCACCCCTTTGGCACGCATTTTGCGTGCGATGATGGCCGCCGAGAAGGGAATAGTGATACCGTCAAGATATGCCTCGTGAAACGGGGAGGATTTTTGAACCAAGGTCGCATAAAACTGGCGAATGGCGGCATCAAACACGTTGGTGCTCGTTGGGGCGAGGAAAGAGCACCATCCGCGACGGTCGAATAGGGCGGTGACATCGCCCGGAAGTTGGCCCCAATCAACGAAGCGTTCGATGTGGATGGGGCGCGTGGCCGAGAAGTATTGCTCGGCCCAATGACGTTCTTGAAAACATCGAAAGACCCCCTTACCCGGGTCATCAAGGACGGCGGTATCATCATATTTTTTGGGGCGAAGGTTGGTGCGGCGAGGGCGCGACATTTTGAAGGAAAGAGAGAGGGAGAGGGAAAAAATATGGGAGAGAAGAGAGTGAGGGAGATTGTTTTGGTGTGAGAAATGGAGGATGGGTGGTAGGGTATTTATAGGTGTGAAGGGGTGTAGTTTTGGTGGGAAATGTGAAAGGGTGGGAAGGAGAGGAGGGAGGGAGTGAATTGGGATGAATTTGGGAAGGAGGGAAAGATTTGGAGGGAGTAAAAACGAATGGGGAGAATGGGGGGAAGAATGGAGGGAAGGGGAATGAATTTGGAATTGGGGGGGGGGGGGGTGAATCTGCTAGGTACCCCGAACCGGTTCGGGGTGTACAACGAAGCGGTTCGCCCCCCCGAACCGTTCTGGATGGGGTTCGGGGTGACATGCTGGTCCGAACGCTAGAATTCACTCTTCTCTCCGTTTCAAGGTGCTCTCTCATCCTCTAACTTGTGCCTAAGGCCCCTAAAAACTTTCTAGACCCTCGGGGTTCCTAAAAATTCCTCGAATTCAACCTCGTAATGCGTACTAACTCCCTCGAAGTGCGTGCTAACCGATCTCGTTTGCAACTCAGGATTCAGACTCCTAACTAACCTATTCACACACGACTACTATACATACAAATTCACCCCATACGCGTCGGGGGTGCGACGACCTTACTTTCTCAGCTCAATTGACCCCGTAAACGGGGTCCGACAACCAAATTGTGTCGACCTCATACTCACACGCCTCTAGGTATGGCTTTAGGCGTTGTCCATTTACTTTGAACGTGTTTTCCCCTTTTAAATCGTCTAGTTCAACAGCTCCATGGGGAAAAACGTTCTTCACGACGAACGGGCCGGACCATCGTGACCGCAACTTGCCTGGAAAGAGGTGAAGCCGAGAGTTGTAGAGAAGAACATTTTGGCCGGGATGAAACTCTTTTCGTCGAATGATGCTATCATGAGCAAGTTTCATCCTTTCTTTTGAAATTTTGGCGTTCTCATACGCATCATTGCGTAGTTCTTCTAGCTCATTCAATTGAAGCTTACGGGCTTCACCGGCTTTGTCCAAGGCATAGTTCAATTGCTTAATTACCCAATACGCTTTGTGCTCGAGCTCAACAGGAAGATGGCAAGGTTTTCCATACACAAAACGGAAAGGAGACATGCCAAGTTGATTCTTAAATGTGGTACGATAGGCCCATAGTGCATCGGTCAATCTAAGGGACCAATCTTTTCGGGTAGGATTGATGGTCTTTTCAAGAATGTTCTTGATCTCCCAATTCGCTAGCTCGGCCTGCCCATTCGTCTGTGGGTGATATGTCGTCCCAACCTTGTGGACGACGCAATACTTTCTCATGAGCTTCTCGAATGGACTATTGCAAAAGTGCGTGCCATTATCGCTAATTATCGCTTTCGGTGCATCGAAGCGAGAAAGTATGTGTTCCTGTAGGAACTTTATCACCACTTTGTTGTCATTAGTCTTAGTAGCTATAGCTTCCACCCATTTAGAAACGTAGTCTACCGCGACTAGGATGTATAGGAAACCAAAGGACGAGGGGAAGGGACCCATGAAGTCAATACCCCAATAATCAAATATCTCAATGATAAGTATAGGGGTAAGGGGCATCATGTCGCGTCGAGAAATGGCTCCCATTCGTTGGCACATATTGCATGACTTGCAAGTGTCATTCGCATCCCGGAAGATTGTGGGCCAATAGAGGCCGCATTGCAGGATTTTAGCGGCCGTCTTTTTCGTCGAGAAATGGCCTCCACATGCTTCCGAATGACAAAACTAGATGACTTTCGGGATCTCTTCATCCGGTACGCATCGTCGGATGATTTGGTCGGCGCAATATTTAAAGAGGAAATGATCATCGTAAAAGAACATGCGCGACCAATTAAGAAACCTCTTCTTATCTTGCGGTGTCCAATTGGGAGGGACGACTCCCGTGACAAGATAGTTCACTATGTCCGCAAACCAAGGATACGAAGAAGTGGCAAATAGTTGCTCATCCGGAAAGTGCTCGTCTATGGGTATGGGATAACTAGGTACGTCGGACGAAAGCCGAGATAAATGGTCGGCAACGACGTTTTCTACTCCTTTCTTGTCTTTGATGGAGAGATTGGACTCTTGTAGGAGTAGGATCCACCTTATGAGGCGCGGCTTGGCGTCTTTCTTCGCAAGTAGATACTTTAAAGCCGCGTAGTCGGTGAAAACAGTAATAGGAGAACCAATGAGATAGGAACGGAACTTATCGAGGGCAAAGACTACCGCTAGCAACTCCTTCTCCGTGGTAGAGTAATTGAGTTGAGGTCCGGTAAGGGTCCGGCTAGCGTAGTAGATGACATTAGCTTGATTATCTTCACGCTGGACCAAAACGGTCCCAATCGCGTAATCGCTTGCGTCACACATAAGTTCGAATGGTAAGGACCAATTCGAAACTTGCATGATGGGAGCGAACACTAGCATGTTTTTCAACTTATCAAAGGAGCTTTGGCATGCCTCTGTCCACTCAAACGGGTTGTCTTTCATGAGTAGGTTGCTTAAGGGCCTAGCGATGGCGCTAAAGTCCTTAATGAATCGTCGATAAAACCCCGCGTGGCCCAAGAAAGAGCGCACGTCTTTCAGCGATTTCGGTGGGGGAAGATCAACTATGACATCTATCTTAGCCCTATCAACCTCTATTCCGTTGGATGAAACAATGTGGCCAAGAACTATTCCCTCGGTGACCATGAAATGTCACTTCTCCCAATTCAGCACTAAGTTTTTGTCCACACATCGGGTAAGTACTTTTTCCAACTTGTCCAAACAATGATCGAAAGAGGTGCCAAAAATGCTGAAATCGTCCATGAACACTTCGAGTCCTCTCTCGACCATGTCGCTAAATAAGCTCAACATGCACCTTTGAAAAGTCGCGGGTGCATTACACAAGCCAAATGGCATACGTTTGTAGGCAAACGTACCAAAAGGGCAAGTGAAGGTCGTTTTTTCTTGGTCAAGTACATCCACCTCAATTTGTTTATATCCGGAATAACCATCAAGGAAGCAATAATAAGGGTGGCCCGCAACTCTCTCAAGCATTTGATCAATGAATGGTAAGGGGAAATGGTCTTTTCTAGTTCCCGCATTGAGTTTTCGGTAGTCAATGCAAACGCGCCAACCGGTGGTGGTGCGTTGGGGAACAAGCTCTCCCTTAGCATTCTCAATCACAGTCATACCCGACTTCTTCAGGACGACTTGAATAGGGCTCACCCATTTGCTATCCGAAATTGGGTAGATAATCCCGGCATCCAATAATTTGATGATCTCGGTTCTCATAACTTCTTTCATGTTGGGGTTCAGTCTTCTTTGCATTTATCTAGAGGGTTTGACATCCTCTTCGAGATGAATCTTGTGAGTTCAAATCAAAGGACTTATCCCCTTCAAATCAGCAATGCACCAACCAAAAGCACTTTGGTGCTTCCTCAGAATTCTCAACAATTTACCCTCCTGCCCTTCATCTAGGCTAGAGGAGATAACAACAGGAAATGTCTCATCCTCTCCTAGGTATGCATATTTAATATGGTAGGGGAGTTTCTTTAATTCGAGGGTTGGAAATTTTTCACTGGAAGGAGCCATGTGTGTATCCCTCGGAGGTAATTCCTCGAATCTAAAAACCCAATTAACCTCTCTCACGTCCTCGTCCGACATACTCTCATCGAGTAATTCTCTCAACCTTCCAACCTCCCTCTCGAAGTGGGTATACGTCCCCTCACACTCATATCTCGTCGCTAAATAGGACTCTAAAGCGTCGCCACAGAAAGTTTCCACAAAGTACTCTTCTACTACCTCGTCGATGAGGCTCATGTGACACCCCGCCTAATTAAATACCGGGCGATCACTCCTTTATTAAATTAAATCAAGGTAAACAGTTGGTTCATTCTCAGCATCACTGTCGATAAAAATAAAATTTTCCAATTTAACACCCTAAATAATTAAGTTAAGTGTTAAAACATTTCATACATAACTTTCCAAATTTTATTTAAAGAAAAAGATTTATTTATTTTATTAACACCATACCAACAATTGAGAATCACACCACAATAACCTGTAACACAAAATTCAATGAATATAATACATTCGTCAATCGAATGTCCATATACGAAAACTAAAGTCACGAATCCAAACTGAATAAAACCCATAGTAACAATACTGGAATTAACTGAAATACAAATATCCCAACAATAATGAAATAATAGAAAGGGCGACACATGCCCAATAAATGAAAATGCTAGAAATGAAGTCAATAAAGGAAGCCGTTTACGCAAGTGACCTGTAACTCCCACCTAAACTGCAGCACGTTCCTCTCAAGGGATCCTAAGCAAGACGCCCCTTTGATCGGGCACCTGAAATATATACATATATATACAAGAGAGAGAGAGAGAAGAAACGGGTCAGAGCCCGAAAGTGTGTTTGATTTAAAATACGTTTAGCAAGTATTTAAATTGATACAGGCCAATGCAACAACATATTAGTGCGTCACTCTCTTGAGAAATACTCACCTCTCTTCTAATGTGCACACCTATCGCACTAACCTTCCTAACGGTTTATCTTATCATATACCGCACTAGTCTTCCCAAATGATTTAACTTATCTTAGATTACTCGTAAGATTTTCAATTCAATGATTCCATTTTAAAAAGGATGTTCCAATTTGAAACCAAAGTCCTCTGTTTTAAACTTTATAAAAATAAATGAAGTTTTACAGTGACATATTATACTTTCTCAAAACAAGTATTTATAATTTGAGTCAACAACCATGTCCTACTTATCAAATCCCAGTAGGCAGTTTCAAATTTCATAATCTCATATATTTATTAACTACTCGTATAATATATATAAAATAACAGCATCCCTCATAAAACTATGGTGCGTGCATACTCTACTATCCAGAACCTTATATCACTCATATTAAGGGGAATACAATCGGAATCACTCTTGAATTGTATTAACATAAATACACAAATAATATTGAGGCGAAGCATAGATTCCAAGTCTCTAAGAGGATGGCACATACCTGCGTCTCTTAGGACCGTCTGAACTATCACATCGATAGCCTGTACCAAGGATATCTATCTTCTAGGATACAAGTCAATATCCCCCATAAAGGTCCCATCGAGATAAGACTTGTCCCAGCGCGGTAACCTCAGGGATAGCAAGTAGCGTGGGCATGATTTTCACAAATATATAATATATATACACACAATCATATAAATATACCACTTTATCATAATAATATAGGTTCCTCTCGTCACCCATAATTATACCATTTATCCTTAAATTCACATTTATAGAATTACGTATAAAGTTTCATTCCTATCCTTAACTCGAAGGGTTTTCTCACTCATTACCTGACACTCGTGGACTATATCCTCACAAGTCTGAAATTCAGTAAGTGTCTTTATTAGGTTCCAACGTAACTCTCTTACGCACCTCACCCTTTAGATTTTTAAATTCACCAACCCTAAAGTAAATGTCCCATAAATACCATTCTCGTTGAAGATTAAAGGTCCCAACATTTATTCATATGCCCTACTGGTCCTCAATGTCTCCCAAATCATTTTATCAAGAATGCCCAAGAATTTTATCACGACAATTTGAATTTAACTCATTTAAAGAGGGAATTAAGAGTCTGCTAGGAGGGGTCGATCGATCGAAGCTTGGGGCTCGATCGATCGAACCTTCGATCGATTGAAGCTCTAGGCTCGATCGATCGATCAAGCAGGTCTGCGAAAAATTCTGCAGAATGCAGTTACGGGTTTCATCACCAAAATTACACCAAATTCATATTTTCAAGTTCCAATCGTCCCAGAATTCTACTACTAACATTATAACAATATACCAAATGATTCTAACGTAAGGCATGTACATATTCATCATTTAAACACGGATTTTCAACCTAAAATTATATCCAATTATCAAGAACCCTAGAATTTTCTTAAACAGTTTTCTAACAAATCTTTCTCCAGAGTTTCTTTCTTAAGATCATCAAAATTTCGTGGTTTATTTCCTCTACATGGCAAGGGTTTCCAGAATCAACATATAAATCAATACTACATGGATTCTCCTATCATAAATTGGGTTTTCTTCCATAGTTTTCATCACAAATCAATCCTAAACTAATATGAAGATTGTACCAACGAAAATAGCAAGTTAAATACTTGCCTGGGATTTTTGGTATTCTGATTCACGGCTGATTTTGGTATGGCTGCGTTCCTTGTCTCGCGATCTACGCGGTGGTGGTGGCGGCGGTGCAAACCGGTGACTTTTTGGCCTTGAATTGCCTTGGAGCTCTCTCCTCTCTTCTCCAATGGCCGTCAGTTGATTTCTGGATATTCTAACCCTAAAAGACTAACCTAGTTGGCTGATATAGGTTGCTGAAATTCGTGGGTTTAATTACCCAATTATGTAAAATGACTAAAATGCCCTCCCGGGGTACTAATTAGGCCTAAAAACGCCTCGAGACCCAAACTAAACCCCCGGGTACACTTTTCTGACTATCTCGACCCTACCGGACGCGTTGGCGCACTCAAAACGACCATACGGGCAACTTATAAAATATTCACTTTTTATTTAACAAAATTAGTCCCGACGCGACACGAGCACGTTCCGACTTAAATTTCCGAAATCGTCATTTAATTCACTCATGACATTCAATATAACCAATATAATATATTACCTTGCTCATTAGTAATATTCAACAAATTTTCCATAATTACTAACTCTCGTCACGTTAATAATTATAACATAATTAATTTCCAAATTTTTATTAAATAACTAACTCACATTAAATTTAATAAATCCGCAAATTAATATAGCATAAAAAATAACTAACTCACATTAAATTTAATAAATCCCCAAATTAATATAGCATAAAAATACGGGGTATTACAGCTCACCGCGTGAACATCATCTTCCTCCCCTGCATTTTGGGCTATGTGGAAGATGTTAGTATCTAAGGTCATGTTCCCAAAAGTGAGTTGCATTCCCCCATTTCTTGTATTGATGATTGCATTAGCCGTAGCCAAGAAAGGGCGCCCAAGGATGATGGGAACATGATTGCTCGAGTTGAAGGAGGGCTCCGTGTCCCAAATGACAAAATCTACCGGGAAGTAGAAAGTGTCGACTTGGACGATCACGTCCTCGACTATGCCTCGTGGAATCTTCACTGATCGATCCGATAATTGGAGAGTGACTTTTGTGGGCTTGAGGTCGCCCAAATCAAGTTGCCTATAAATTGAATAAGGGACTATGTTTACACTTGCCCCCAAGTCAAGTAAGGCTTTCTCAATTATATTTTCTCCAATGATGCAGGATATAGTGGGTGCACCGGGATCTTTGAATTTAGGCGGGAGATCATTTAGTAGAATGGAGCTCACGTTCTGGGCTAGAAAGACATTCTTTTTTACCTTCATCTTCATTTTTACCGTCAAAAAATCTTTGATAACTTTGCCATAAGCTGGAATTTGTTTGATGGCATCAATAAAGGGTAAATTCAGCTTTACTTGCTTAAGTACTTCTAGCACTTCATCACGTGGATTCCCCTTTTGAGCGGGAATCAACCTTCGAGGAAATGGTGCTGCAGAAGGTGGTTTCGCTACCACCTTGGTCTCACTAGTGTCTTCCTTGTCACTCTCGTTCAAGGGGACATCTTCGGCCTCTTTCGTGCCGGGCGAAGTCTCCTTCTCTTTTGTTGTGTCGTGTGGAGGAGGTGATGAATCAACGACTCTTCCACTACGAAGAGTGGTCACTGCTTGACATTGCTCCTGATGTTCAGTGGATGTGGAGCTAACACTAGTTTGACCTTGGGGAGGTCGTTGGCCCTGGGCAGGAAACTTGCCCTTCTCTTAAACACTCAACTAGGATTGTATCTTTGACAGATTTGCATTTATGTCGCCGATCAGACGATCATATTTGGCATTGGTTGCAGTCTGGCTTGCAATGAATTGATTCATGGTATCCTCGAGAGTTCTCCGCTGTGGTGGGATATAATTTCCATGAGGTGGTGGTGCTTGCACATGTCCTTGCATGTGTGGAGCTTGTTGGAATTGTTGTGGTGGAGGAGGGGCAACATGCGAAGGAGGGTTCATTACGGCATGTTGTTGCCCGTAGCTAAAACCGGGATGATTTTTCCATGAAGATTTGTATGAATTCCCGTGCGGGGCACCGAAATTACCCTTAAAGCCTCCTATACCACTAACTTGCTCCTGCAACATTACTTTGTAGGCGGGTATCGTCGGGCATTCCTCAGTTGAAGGTCCCGCCTCACAAATCGCACACACCTTCATGATACGGTTCAGAATGGGTCCAGCTGGTCCTTTTCCATATAACTCGCATAGGTCTCGCAATCCTTTCTCAATGGTGTCCAATCGACAATCCGTTATAGAATTCTTATCTACGTGGAATAGGCCGGACGCCGATGGAGCAGTGGTGGGTTGTCGATTTCGATTTTGAGCGTTCGGGTCAGAGGTATCCCAGGATTGGGTAGTCTTGGCAACATACCTCATGTGAAGATCAGCATCGTGGGCATCGAGATCGACAAATGGACCGCTTCCCATAGTTTCAACAAGTTGTTTAGAGTTAAGATTTAACCCATTATAGATAAAGGAGATGATTTGCGATAGATCAAATCCATGATGGGGGCATGAAGCCACTAACTCGTTGAAACGTTCATAACATCGATGGAATGGCTCATTTTCATGTTGCCCAAATGCTTGAATTTGACCCTTGATAGAGATTGTTCGATGTGGTGGGAAGCATTTCTTGAGAAATTTCGACTGGAGCTCATTCCAGGATGGAATCGAGCTTAGAGGTAAAGACCATGGCCAGGCTTTGGCTTTATCTTTAAGCGAGAAGGGGAAGAGTTTGAGGTGGATTACCTCTTGTGTGCAGGTTTGATCGTTGAGAGTATCACACACGTCCTCAAATTCCCTTATATGGAGGTATGGCTTTTCAGAATCCATACCATGGTAATGTGGTAGCATTTGGATCATTCCATTTTTGAAACGGAACTGCCCGACATTATACGGGAGTATAATGCATCTTGGAGTGACAGTGCGCTCAGGATATAAGAATTCTCTCAACGGGAGGTACGGAAGCTCGTCCTCGCCGGTAGGTGCATTACTATGTTGCGACATCTCTCTCTCACTTGACGACTCGGCGCTCTCACTAGGTGTGCTCGAAGTGTGTCCTACGAATGAGAATGGAGTGTTACTAGAGACTGAGTGCGATGGTGTGGGCGTTTGGGGTGTGGGGACTATCAGGGTTATACTCAACAAGTGGATTTTCGTGAATGCTGGTTGGAGTATTATGGGGTGTGGGAGTGGTTTCAGAATTTTGCATTAAAGTTTAGGGGAGGTGATGATTATGAATCTTTTTGTGCTTTTTTTTTTTACTTTTTTTTTTGAATTTTTCGTCAAAGCTTTGGATTGGCTCGATCTAATCCTAAGTCTACCTAGTTCCCCGGCAACGGTGCCAAAAACTTGACACAACTCAGAATGTGTCTCTAAAGTGTGTACTCTCTAGGCTCAAGTGCAAGCCTATCGCTCAAGTAATAATCCAACAAGTCGGGTATCGATCCTCAGGGAAAAAGGACAACGGAGTTGTGATGACGGGATAAGATGGAGGAATCCTAACGATGACTCTAAAAGGAAAGGAAAAGATTTGGTTTTGGGAATGATTAGACTAAATGCAATTATGAACTTATGATGACAAATGCAACAAACTAAAGTATCTAAATGAGGAATGAAGAATTGAATCGAAACTTTTTAAACTAAATGATGAGAAAACAGGATGGGAATGCAATCCTCCAACCCTAGTGTAATGTAGTGACAACGTCAATTATAAATTTATTCGATTAATTCAACCCAGAATTTAAGACTCCTAAGCATTATGTATACGAGGTTCAAACCCGCGTCATACATAATCTGAGGATGAGTAAATCGGTATCGCAGTAATTGCATTCAAATTGTACTCTAAATCATCACGAGTACCCAAAGGTAAACGAGATATAAAGATCCACAATTATTATGTAATTACGCGATACGATCAAGATCAATCGTTAAATTCATCGGATTAACGTTATGCACACGCACTAACACATCGGGTTGGGTTCATGCATCCCAACCTTTAAAACCTAGCCGACCATGTTAAATGGACTAATGCATGAAATAATAACGTTGCATGTGTATGAATTCATGATGAAACTAGATTGAAACATGTAAATATGTATTATGAACGCAACAATAAGCTGAATCGAATATGGAAACTAAGCATGCAAGAACAATGACAAAAATCTTGAATCTTGAATAAAAACTTGAAAAACAAACCCGTAACAATTAAATCTTAAAGCAATTAATTCCCTTGATGTTCCTAGATGTTCCTCTCCTTTTCTCTCTATCAAAAACTGACTAAAACTATCCCTAATGGCTGTTCCTAAGTTGCTGCCCACGTTCCCTACAATTTTTTAGAGTTTTAACCTAATAGGACTCTTGGGAACCAATCAGAAAAAAGTAGCAAATTCGCGCATCAGGGATCCCGAACCGGTTCGGCCTGTACCCAGAACCGGTTCGACCCCCAAACCGGTTCGGCCTGGTGTTCACGAATGCTTGCTGGTTTGGGGTGCTTATTCAACACTTAGAATTTTTTTAGCTTTCTTTCCTTTCTTCCTTGGAGTTTTCTTCAACTTCAACTGGGCATAAATCATCAACCGTAGCTCGGATTTGGGTGCCGTTTCTTCTAGTGTTCTCGTTGTTCCGAGCTCTTCAACTTTCCAGTTGACTTCTCCTTTCGGATCTGGCTGCAAAATTACCAATTTGGCCTTGAACTTGCCTTCTTAGCTTTTCTAGCATTGTCTTGCTTCCTCTTTTGCACTGCTTGCATAATTTACCTGTAAAACCAATAAGAGAAGCACGAAGCACATTGGTGGATAAAAACTGAACTATAATCTGTGGTGTTTTTCAGAATCTGGATCCACTTCTAAGGAAAAGGTTCTTAGTAGAACACGTGGGATAGCAACTGATGTTCTTATTAAAAGTTTTGGGGGTTCTAAAATTCCAATTCAATGGGACTCAATGCATAATAAACCGATTGGACGTACCGCTACCTCTTTGGCTAATGAAATTGGCTTTGTGATACGAAATTTTGCCCCGTTAAAGGTGGAAAATGGGAAATGTTGAAGAGAAGGATAAGACATCAATGATTGATCGCGTTTTGTTATGTTTAATTTTTGTGTTCTATTCCCCTAAAAAGCTGTGATTTTATATATTAAACTCGTTAAAACTTGTGCAGTCGAAATTTGAGTTAGACATCACAAATCCGACGGTTGTGAGCTATTTGTATACATCAATGTCCGCACGTTATAGTGGATTCCATAACACATTGAAGAAACATTTTTCTAAATTTTCGAATATTGAGGAGGCGAACAAGAACAAACCTAGTGATGTGGAAAAGGACGAAGATTGGAAATTTCTTTGCTCATTTTTTAGTACAGAGGAACATAAGGTAATAATTTTCGATGTATGTTTTATGTTAAAATTGTATATTTTCTTAAGTTTCAGTAAATTAACTTGAAGTATATCACTTTTTTGTAGCGTAAATCTGATGCTTGCTCTACTAGTCGTTCAAATGTCAAGTATGTTCATCGCGGTGGGACAAAGTCTTTTGTCCAATACTTGTATGAAGACATGGTAATTTTTTGAGCACTTAAAATTTGTTAAATTTTAATTTTTGTGGATACATGTGCTTATGTATTTTATTTTTGTATGTTAATAGGAAGGTAATGCATATGAGATGCCGAAAGGACAAATTGAAGTATTTTATGATACTCATTGGACGAAGGACAACTGGTGGATTAGTGAAGAAGCAGAGTCTGACTATGTAAGAATATAAAAGAAAATAATTTTACATGCTTAGACATAAAGCATTGTTCTCAAGCTGTGCGAGCTGGATTGATTTTTTTATTATTGATTTGTGTCGCAACAGGTTGGATTTCATGAATAAATAAAGGAAATTTTGCCCATTTTAAAAAAAAATAAAATGAATTCGATGGAAGGGATGCATTGATGATTTACTAGTATCTATAGTGGTTCGATTAGTGATTTGTGTGTCACAACATGTTGGATTTCTTAAATAAACAAAGGAATCTCTGTTGATTTTATTTTTTAAAGTTTAAAAAATAGTCAAACCGATAGTGTAACATATTATTTTCTTTTTCTTTGTAGAAAGAGATGATTGAATTGCAAAAAATCTCGGAAGATTCTGATGAAGCATCAATCTGTCAGAAAGTCCTTGGAAAGAGGTCGGGATACGTAACGGGTCTAGGTACCCGACCTTTGAAATCATTATACAGGCAGAATTTTGATTTGGAGAACAAAAAGTTACAAACAGAGATCGTAGATTTGAAAAAACTAGTCCAACACCTTGTGTCAGAGATGGCTACAATGAAGGCCACCTTACTGCTAGATAAAGGCGTTGCTCCCGAGAAAGATGTTCCTGAAGGATCTTCGGCCCCTTCGACTCAAGTTGCATGATCGCAATTGTTGATTTTATCATTTTGGTTGTGATGAGAAAACTAGTTTAAACTCATCTCTTAGTTATGAAGTATTATTTACTTTTGAGCATCATTTGAATATAATATAACATCTTGTAATTATGTGTGTTTACTTTATTTTCGTTTTATTTATTTCAATATTCAATATAATTTCGCAACGAAATAAATGTTGCAACGAAAAAGAGTGTTATAAAAGACTATTAGCAATGAAGAATTGAGATTTGGTAAGGAATTTTAATTCCCTCAATATTTTTTACGAGGAATTATTAGTATATTTTGCAACATAAAAAGAGTTACAAAAGACTTTTAGCAATGTAAAATTAACATTTGTCAAGGAATTGTAATTCTCTCAAAATATCTTTTGCAAGGATTTGTTAGTATCTTTTACAACAAAATATTCATTTTAAACGGTGTTTAGTCAAAATCCGAGAACTTTATTGCAACGAAAAAGAGTGTTACAAAAGACTTTTACCAATGTAAAATTAACATTTAGCAAGGAATTTTAATTCTCTCAAAATATCTTTTGCAAGGATTTGTTAGTATCTTTTGCAAGGAAATATTCGTTTTAAACTAGTTTTAGTCAAAATCCGAGAACTTTTTTGCAACGAAAAAGAGTGTTACAAAAGACTTTTACCAATGTAAAATTAACATTTAGCAAGGAATTTTAATTCTCTCAAAATATATTTTGCAACGAAATATTCGTTTTAAACGGTTTTTAGTTAAAATCCGAGAACTTTTTTGCAACGAAAAAGAGTGTCACAAAAGATTTTTAGCAATGTAAAATTAACATTTAGCAAGGAATTTTAATTCTCTTAAAAACTCTTTTGCGAGGATTTATTAGTATTTTTTGCAACGAAATTTTCATTGCAAAAGCTTTTTATTCAAGATATGAGAACGTTTTTGCAACGAAATATACTGTTTTCCCCAACGAAATTTTTTTTGCGACCATAACAAAATTTCCTTGCAAAAGATCTCTCTCATGTTGGCTAATGCGAGGAACGCTGCAAGGGAAAAAACGTTGCAAAAGGTGTTTTACAACGAAAACATACCTTTTGCAACGACTTTTTTTCCTTGCTAAAAGCAATAATTCTTGTAGTGAATGTCTTTTGGTTATATCTTATTTATTAGTGGATATGCTATGTTGACACGTTAACTAATGTGTTCAACTGACAATCATCGTTTACGAACTTCTTCGTTGACAGATATGTATTCTATTTTAAAATACTTATCATTTCTTCATAAAGAAGACTAAATTGGAATTATCATAATACTTCACCGACTTGGTAATAGTATCGATAACTCCAAGTCCTGAATAAATTTTTACAACTGTAATCCATAAAATATAGACTCAAAGCATGCAACATGCTCAAATATTTATAATAAACAATAATGAAATATTTCGACTCTTTCATACTATTGGTCATTATGCTAAAATAAAATACTTAATCAAGAGCTAATTTTATACATCCAATAAAATATCTAATTATTGATCATCTTTAAATGAACAGTTATCATAAGTGTAATGAAACCTCTGACTATAAATAAATATTTTTATCTTGACTATAAGTTATCACATTCTATGAAGGTTTCACTATTTGTAATGAAACCTTTGACTATAAGTCTAGATTTATATTGTTGATTACCCTACGGTCATTTTTAGTATTATTGTCCCATTTACACTCGACTCTAGTGCATCAATTAAGCAATTCAACACTATCCTAAACTTTATTTTGGTCCATTAGTGTCATTTCACATAAATATAAGTTTTTTTTATCAATCAGTCCCGTTTACTAAGTATATAGTTCAATAGGTCCTATCATCTTTTTTTTCTCTAACAGGTCCCATGTAAAAAGATTTTTGGTCCAATAGGTCCTATTTGTAAACTTATAGTGAACATTCACTGTATGTATAAATAGGATCTACTGGGAAAAAAATGTTATGATAAGACCTATTATGAAATGTCTTATGTAAATAGGACTTATTCGTAAAGCTCCCTAAATATAATGTCTTACAACTTGTGAAGATAAAAATGGATATTTTCTTACTCCTATTTCAGATTCACATTATTGTAAATAAATAACACAGTCATTCAGAATAGCAAACTCCTTTCAAGAGATTCTTAAAACTATTCATTGTGATTTTATTTGTATTTATTTTTTGTGATAATTCCATTATATGATGTTTGATCATTTATTTGTTGTTTGTTTGTAAAACAATCAACTAACTAAAAGAATAAAAAATTTACAAGTTAAAGGGAATTGTACAATTACCTTAACATCCTTTACCACCACATTTGGTGATCTGTTACTCCCACTAATTTAAACATTCTTTAAACAATTCGACATTTTTTATTTCAACAGAAATAATACACCTTCTTGAAAGTATAGAAAAATAATTCTAAAATCCAATTATTTTAGTGGATTATAAATCCTTGAATTTACCAGGCATACTCAATACTAAGGGTGTATCAAATTGGGTAATATAAAATTATATAACATAGTTTTAATCATATACATTTAAAAAAACATCCATAAAAAAGTTGAAATATAACAATTTCGTAAATGTGTGAATAATTTCAAAAACTCTTTATTGTGTGTGTCCTTGATGTGCTTGGCTTGTTGTTTCATAATGTATAATGATATGATCTAATGATGCTAAGATTTAGCACCACCAGATAAGTGATGATGAGCTCAAACAGTAATAACAATGGCAGCCTGATAGATGTATATGTGTGCAAGTGTATAGAAGGGGATGAGTATAAGAGGAATAAGATAATGGTGTATAGTGATTTAGCCAATTAGGCCTACATCCACTGTGAGTGTGTGATCCACTAAATATGGGCACTAATGGCCTCGAATATAATGCACATAAGCCCACTCTCTCTCTACTGTGTGTACGAGCAGAGTTTTAGCTAGGGTTATAATTATCGACCCCCTTACAAATTTGAAGATGACCAGTATATATAGGGTTTGGGGGTGTAGCGTACCCCCCAAGTATGCATGGTGCATGTGATATATCCAATCCCCTACTAACACCTGGATGTGCCATCTTCAATTAATGATGACATAATATTTCCTCATGTGAGGGGATGATATTGTTATAACGATTTAGTACATATGACATATGAGTCCCACGCGCACTGTTCCACGCGTCTCCCAAATCACGTACTGTGATGATGTCACCCTCATCCTAGGATGCTAGGTTGAGGCTAAAGTTGGTGCTGGCATTGGGACCGACTGGATACGGGCCTCGTACTGTCGTTTCCTCATAGGGTCGTCTGGGTCAAGCTGAGGGGTCGGCCCCTTGAAGGATCATCTGGGCCATGGTGAGGGGTCGGCCCCTTGTAGGGTCGTCTGGCCAAGCTGAGGGGTCGGCCCCTTGAAGGGTCGCCTGGGCCATGATGAGGGGTCGACCCCTTGTAGGGTTGTCTGGGCCAAGCTGAGGGGTCGACCCCTTAAAGGGTCGTCTGGGCCATGGTGAGGGGTCGTCCCCTTGTAGGGTCATCTCGTCCATGCCGAGGGGTCATCCTGGCTGACCCTTCCTATAACGGAGCCATGGTCATTGGACTCATCCTGGGCGGAGGACACCCTCGGTCTGGCTGATGGTATATCATGATCTATGTAGGTTCATTATGCAAGAAAATTACTATAATCTCCCACTTGGGCTACATAGATCATCCTAAAATTATAAAACCTTAAGATCTCAAACGTGATTGTCAAGATCCATAAGTGAGAACCCCAAGACAATATAACCCATTAAATTATCAAAGGGAGTTTAGATTTAAAAGAGTTTCATATTCAATTTTGCCCTAAGATTAAAGAATTTCAATAATAAAGGTACATTTAAGTTCAACATTATGATAAAGGGATAAAACTATTTTCCTTATAAAAGGTTTTATCAAAAACATAATTGAACAAACCATCAATGAGAATATCATAATTAAAAAAAAAGATATTCTTCTATAAACTTGAAGTTCTTTTGAAAAACTCAAAATAAATCCCTCATGATCAATTTTTGAAAAAAAATATTTACACATCATCGAGCTTTTTTTAAGATCTAAATAATGAATTGATTCCCAAAAATGTAAAACAAAGGAATCCTTTTGTGAATTTATGGTTTGTGTACTAAGGAATTCCTCTATCGAATTAGAACTATCTTTCGTAGCATACTAGTTTTGACAAAAATCAAAAGATTGAAAATTTTCTTAATGACATATTATATTCCACACAATATATCTTAAAACATATATGTTACATAATGGGTACCTATATGAAAACGATAACTCATATTTTAGTCTCTAACATTATGAGATCAAATGAGTATGAAACACTCATTTGAATTAACTTGATGCTAAATTCATTTAAGGATTCTCCAAACTTTATAAGGAGTGTCCCACATTACTTTTATCACTAGGTTTTAACCCCGTGCAATGCGCGAGCAGTTTACAAAAATAATAAAATGTAAAAATGTGGCGTAAAACCTTTGTCTTATACGACAAACATAAGAAAATACACTATATTAAATTAATAACATGGTACA
Source organism: Sambucus nigra (assembly GCA_949130495.1). Lineage (NCBI taxonomy): Eukaryota > Viridiplantae > Streptophyta > Magnoliopsida > Dipsacales > Adoxaceae > Sambucus > Sambucus nigra. The sequence continues at coordinate 132,253,394 of OX422216.1, read as the reverse complement.
TATTAACCACACCACCCCTTTTAAACTTATCTCCCATAGACCTATTTTTTAAATTCCACCCCATCCTTCTCATATTGTCAAACATACAAAAAAATATGCCTCCTATATCATAAAAATAACCATAATCTCGTCATATATTAAATCTACTTTTTCCATACAAATCACCTACAAATTCATATACTATCCCACCCAACATTCTTGCTTTAACCTAAATTAAGAGAGATACACCCCATCAACTTCATAGGGCAAACCTTAATTTTTTTTAATGTAAACACTAAAATTTAGAATCGATATATATATATATATATATATATATATATATATATATATATATATATATATATATATATATATATATATATATATGTATGTATAATTTTCCTTTTTTTATAATAGTATATCAAAGGGTAAATTAGAAACTCTTCAATATTTTAATCTAAGTTCTTAAGCGATTGAATACAACTCGAGTTTTTATGATTGTAATAGTTGATGGATATTATTTCCATTGCCATGATAGTTTAAGGATTTATATGTAATTTACACCACTAATTAAAATTTACATATAATTTTTTTTTATAAATGTCAACTAAATAACAGAGTTTAACACATATGAAATGAATGACATAATACATGAAACTTTTGATCCTAATAGATACACAACATGCAAGTCTTAAACCCTTATTGGTGAATTGTATTCATGATATCCAAAACTATGGAATAGTTAAGTGCTCATACGTAACCATGTAACATCTCTAATTATAAGGATCTACTTTATTATATCTCAACTTTTGCACATATATCATCACCAAAAGGCAAAACCACTATTCTAAAAAACTCGCCTAGGCTCCGCCTAGGCACCCTAGGTTTGAGGCGTGGGAGAAATGCCCTGCCTTACGCTTTTGACGCCTTATTCTTGGTAAAACCCTTAAGGCGCACTTTTTTCTAAAAATAACAATGCTTTAGTGAAACGATATCGCCTTTTAAAGAATTTTTTTTATAAACAACCATTATCTCATCCACAATAATCAAATAGTATTTTAATTTGCATATATTAAAATATATTTTTATGATATGTCCAATTTCAGTATTTTAATAGCCTTGTTATGGTTAAAAAATATTAAAATATATTAAGAAGGACTAAATGCCTTTTCACGCCTTTTTAAGCCTAAGCCCGCCTAGGCTTCTAAGGCTTAAGGCTTGACCTCCAGGCGTCGATCACGCCCCGCATTTTTTAGAACCTTGGGCAAAACATAATGTTCTCTAAATAAGACTCGAGATACCTTATTGATGACAATACATCTTTAGATTTGGTGATCTATTGAAGCATGACTCCCTCCCTCTCGACTATGTCTCTTTATTAGAGAGCTCATCAAAGATCTTAACATCCGGCAAAAATATTTTAGGGGTATTGTTTGGTTAGAGTTTGGGTCTCTCTGTCTCTCTCTCTTACACACACACACACACACACACACACACGTCTATGGGTCATGTGTGACAATGTGTGTGTATGTTTTCGATAAGTTATGACGGTGTGTGTTTTTGGCAAGTTGGGTTTATTTACTTGTGAATATGTATGTGAGAGAGATAGAGAAGGGGCGATAAAGGTGGTCAGTGGTGGGGGAAGGAGGGACAGTGGAGATGGGGAGAGAGAGGGAGGGGTGGTTGGGATATGTCGGTGTATACGGGGACAATGCAGAATCATTTTTATTTTTCTGACTTAGATGCTTAGTTTTTTTTTTTTTTTTTTTTGGGGGGGGGGGGGGGGGGGTTCTTTATTAGTTTAAATATGCATTTTATTTCTTTTTCATAGTAAATTACAAATTTACCCTATTAATATTAATCTATTTCCTATCTTCCCCTCACAATGGATTATGTGCATGGCACATGACTCAATTCCATCCAACTTAACGGCTTAAAGTGACAGAAGGACCACTTTAAATCCGTTTTGATAGTTTAAGGGCTTAATTGACACTTTTGACAATACAGGTGTCATTTTGAAACAATGGTGATAGTTTAGGATCCAAATAACTAATTTATTCTTCCACGAATAGTAAACTGTATTATTTATGTTTAATATGTTTATAAACACCCGTAATACATGAATAATTTACATTAATATATGCTACTTAATCTGATACTCATACAGTATTTTAGTTTTTCGTAATATGAATATCAAATAGACTAGGGAATTGCATAAATGTTTAGGTCAATAATTGTAATTGAACCTTCGGGCTACCTTATCACAATGATTCAATAAACATTATCATTCATTATCACAAATGGACCTTTAGGTAACTAAAACATACATAATATGAATGGGAATACAATAATATAGTATTTACAACTTTAGATTGGAGAAATATTTTGAGCACCTAATCAAACTTAATGTAAATATTAGTTCTAAGGATAAAAAAGCTTAAAATGCTTCAAGGTTTAATTGCTGAAAAAACTTTATTATTCATTAATGTTCATTTAATAATCGTAATTGTACCTTTGGAAAATCAACTTACAATGGTTTAATGAACAAGCCACATCATTATAATATAAACAAGGTAACATTCATAATTATGTTTGAACCTTTGAGTAACTAAATTTATATACAATAATTTAATATGTATAAATATAAACTAGGGCACCATGGTGAACACCTAATCTAGCATAATATAAATATTAGGCTCCAAAACCTTATGCACAGTAATTTAATATGTATAATATATACTAGGACACTTTGGTGAACACCTAATCTAGTATAATATAAATAGTAGTGTCAAAACCTTAACTTTAAATCTAATATTCGTAATAATGCGTGAACACCTAATCTAGTATAATATAAATAGTAGTGTCAAAACCTTAACTTTAAATCTAATATTCGTAATAATGCTTGGTGTATACCAAAAAACCACATAACATGAATATTATAATAACCAATAAGGTAGGATATCTTATATAGTTATGAAGACACATAATATGGAGAAATCCCAAAATTTTGAATATTGAAAATTTTGAAATATCATTACAAAAACATTATAATTTACTTTTGGGATCAATCTCTAATTAACAGAATTTTTAAAAAAATAGAGAGAGAATTATTTGTCAGCATTATTACCCAAAATGGTAAATTTAAGGTCTTGAAAACTTAAACATGCTCGGATAGTTGAAAAACAATGTGCATCGCAACTAAAAATGATGACTTTTGATTATTAGGCCATTTCGGATCGACATGACAAATTTAATATAATTTCAACTAATCGGCAATTTAAATTTCTATAATTTCTTATTAGAGGAATAATAAAGTCGTAACAAAATTTTAAATTTCTATAATTTACTTTATGTAACAAAATTTTAGATTTTCATTTTTATAAAATAAGAAAACTTAGCAGTGAAAAAAAGTTCGCCACCCATAAATTCAAAATCTACAATGGGAAGACAGATCCCATAGACCATGCGCACCAGTACCAACAATCAATGACCCTTTAGAGCAATAATAAATCCCTTATTTGTCGCATATTCTCCTTCATCTTAGGAGATATCGTGCATAAATAATTCAAGAAGCTCCTATAAAGGTTAGTTAATTGCTTCAAGTAGCTTGCAGAGGATTTTATCGTAAGATTCATCACCAGCAATGCTCATCCAAAGAGGATGGATTCACTCCTCACCATGAGGAACAAACCCCAAGAGACCTTGCGAGAGTATACTCGAAGTTAATGGGAAACCTATAACAAAGCGGAGGACTACTCCGAAAAGGTTTTCGTGGCTTCATTCAAGATTGGTATGTCGAGTAACTCTATGTTACACAAATACCTTACCAAGAAGGATGGAGACACTATTGAAGACCTTATGTATGGGATTGATAAATATGACAAAGTAGAGGGTGTGGCATCCAGAACCCAGCACGACAATAGTCGACCAAAAAGGCTAAAAATGGGAACAAGGAGAATGTTCCCAAGAAAAGGAACAAGAAGATGAATGGTGGGTCCAAAAACAATGATAAGGCTGACCCTACCAAGTTCTACTAGGCAATCAACACTATTTCTAATGAGTCGATCTATAAAATCTAAAGTAAGATTAAACATCAGGAGTACCTCAAGTGGGCGAGGAAGATGACGAGAGATCTATCAAAGAGGAACACGCCCTGAGATGTGCCAAGCACAAGGAGCATGGGCACAAGATATAGAACAATAAGGCACTCAAGTTTTACTTGGAGGAGTTGACATAGGTTATCCATCTTGATGACTATGTGGAAAATAAGGGTGCAAAGACCACCATGGAGAATAACTAGAAACATGACAACCTCCTAGATGACGACGAGATGTGATGCGAGTTCGTAGTCATTCACAAGGCATCAAGTTCGAACCAAATTCAAGGCAATGATGTTCAAATTGATTTGAAGAAGGTCACGATGGTCATGCATTATTTTCATATTGATCATGCTAAACATTAGCAATAAAGCATCGTCGACCAAAAAATATTGATTATAATAAGCATATAGTCTCCACCGAGGAAGATCTGGTAGGAGTCAGGACTCCGCATCATGATTCCCTAATAATCACCCTCAGAATAATAAACTGAGATATGCACAAGCTACTAGTTGACCAAGGGGAGTTCCTTGGAGTTATGTACCTATATCTATTTAACCAGTTCAACCTCAAGATAGAAGATCTGAAGAAAGTGACCATTCCTTTGGTCGGCTATGCTAGAAAGATGACTATGCCACTAGGGACTATTGTACCGCCAGTCTGAAATAGTAATATCAGAAAAATGATCAATTTATTAGTTATAAGCTTCCCCTTATAATGCTATCCTTTGATTAGGATGTCTTCACACCATGAAGGATGCCCCTTCTATTTATCACCAGAATCTAAAATGCATTACCAACCTGAGGATAATGGAGATCATGGGTAACTAGGTCATTTTTCAGTAATGCTTCATCGCTTCCATCTAGCCTAAGTAAGAAAAAAAGAAGAAAAAAATGTATTCATGGATGAGACAAATACGGACGGGGATACTTCGTCCAAGTAGCAATTAAAGTATAATAAATCGGGGGTGGAAAAAATAAGGGTGGACCCTACAAATAGAGTCATATAACCATTGTAAGAAGTAATGTTTGATGCCTCACACCTAAAGAAGAAATTTCTGATTAACAATTCACTTACCGCTAACAAAAAGAAGAATGCATCTCTATGCTCAAAGAGAATCAACATGTATATTATTGGAACCCTTACGATATGCCAGGCATTGATCCTGAAATTATATAACATCGAATTCACGTGGACCCATCATACCCTCTGATCATACAAAGAACACGCCGAATAGCCCCAGAGAAGAAAAAGTTTGTGTAAGTATAAGTGAGGAAAAACCTGGAGGCAAGGTCCATTAAATAAATTAAATTCCCCAAATGGCTCTCTAATACAGTGGTTGTCAAGAAAAGTAATGAATAGTGGAGAGTTTACATGGACATCCCTAACCTCAACAAAGCTTGTCCTAAATACAACTTTCCTCTACAAATATTTACTAATTGGCCGACGCTACAACCAACCACGAACAGATGAGTTTCCTAGATGTGTATTCAGGATAACATCGAATTCCTCTATTTGGTTTCGACCAAGAAAATACCTCATTTATCACCACTATAGGCTTGCACTACACGGTCATGTCGTTTGGAACCCATAATGCCGCAGTGACTTACTAACAATTGGTCACAAATATTTTCAAACACTAGTTGGGTGACACAATTGTGGTCTAAATAGACAATATGATCGTGAAAGGTAAGCATAAGAGAAATCATTTGTAGGACTTGGAGAGAACGTTCGAAATCCTGAGATGCTACATGATGTAAAATGTTCCTTTGGAGTACAGTCTAAAAAGTTCTTGGGCTACCTGGTCATCTAGAAGTGGATCAAAGAAAAATTCGAACAGATTGAGGCGATAAAAAATGTTTAGCCACCAAAAATAGTTAAAGTTGTTCAAAAGTTGACTGGAATATTGATCGCGCTCAATCACTTCACCTTTAAATCCTCTGAGAAGTGCCGATTATTCTTTCATCTCTTAAAGAAAGAGAAGTTCCTGGACTAGAATGAAAAATTCTCAAAGGCTCTTAAAGAAATCAAGTCTTATTTAAGTTGACCGCCTCTACTTAAGGTCCTAAATCTGGGTGGCCCAGTTTACTTATATCTCGTGTTATCCGACCATACAATTCACTCGGCCTTAATGTGCGAAAGGAATGGCTCCAAACCCAAATATATTATGTTAGTAAGACTTTATTGGGTGCCAAGAAACTGTACCTTTCTATGGAAAATCTAGCTTACTTTTCTGGTCATTTCTTCAAAGAAGTTAAAGAAATACTTTGAATCCCATTCAGTCATAGTCGTCACATCCTTTCCACTAAAGGCAGTCCTAAAGAAGGAAGATCTCTATAGACAGATGTCCAAATGGTAAGTGTAATTGGGAAGATTTGATATCCATTATCAACTAAGGACTTCAGTTAAAAGGAAGGTGTTGCGAATTTTGTCATCGAGTTCACTTAAGGAAGGGAGCTCTATAAAGGGGAACTCGCCAACCAAACAACTAATAAAGAATTGAACCAACTTAATAAGTGTACACTTTATGTTGACGGGGATTCCAACTCAAAATGGGAAGGAGTATGAGTTATCGTTATAACTCTAGAACAAATCATGGTCAAGCAAGGGATCATACTTGGCTTTGAAGCATCCAACAATGAGTCCGAGTATGAAACTCTCATCGCCGGACTAAAAAAATCCTTATCTCTTGGTGCAATTAACCTTGACATCTTTTTTGACCAAAGTATGGTATCTAGTCAAGTATCAGGAGACTATAATGCCATAGATGAATGGATGTCAGTATACTTACAGGTCATCCAGGATATGATCGCCCACTTTAAGAAGGTTCATATTCTATAATTTCCATGGGTAAATAATAGTCATGTAGATTCTCTGGCCACTCTGGGTTCGGTCATTGATTTCGATCTCAAAAGAACAATTGGGGTTGATTACATTGCCCAACCAAGCATCATAAAGCCAAAGGTCGCCGAAAAAGTTCACATTATCCAAAAATCTCCCAATTGGAAGGACCTAATCATAACATACCTACCAGAAGATATTTTGGCTACCAACAAAATGCATGACCATCAGATCAAGGTAGAATATTCTCGATCATACCTATCACCCGAAGGCAAGCTCTGTAAGCGATCCTTCACAGGCTTATACCTTCAATGTGTGCATCTAAATGACATTAACTAAGTTTTGTACGAGATGCATGAGGGCATATGTGGAAGTCATGCTGGGGAAATATCTTTACCATTCAGAGCCATCAATAAAGGCTACTATTGGATTTACATCCATAATGATGTAGTTTTTTACATTAGTAGAGTCAATAAGTGTCAAGAGTTATCACCTACGCTTAACTAACAAACCAATTACCTATGGTCATTGACTTGTTCGTGTTCTGTCGCTAAATGGGAACTAGACATTATGGGTCCCTTAGCTATAATAATATGGAATCAAATTATCTCTTGATTGGCACAGACTATTTCACTAACTGGATAAAGGTTGAATCTTTAGGAACGTAATGGATATCAATATGATTAGATTTATTTGGAGGAACATCCTGACCCACTTAGGCGTGTCGAGTATGATTATCACCGATAATGGGACGTAATTTGAAAGTGGACCATTTTAATACTTCTATAGTCGCCACAACACCAAGCACCATTACAGTTCAGTATCTTACCCCCAAAGTACTGGTCAAGTTAAGGCCTCCAACAAAATGGTGCTTGAGAATGCCCTTTAGTAGTTATATTTAGGTGAATGGAAACAATTCAAATTTTCCAAATCTTATGTCTCAAACTTAACTTGTGAAAAACAAATTTTTATTTACCTATTTTATCTTATTAATCCTATAGCATGCATTTAAATGATTAAGTAGATAAATTAAATAAATCAATCACAAGAGACATCGATGTACAAGGAAACCACGAAGGGGGAAAAACCTCAAACGGCTAGGCCAGACAATCACTATAATAGGGAAAATTATAAAGAAAGAATTTAGTCTTACTCAACGACTCGATCACCCACAAGCCTCGATGCCTCTTCTTCTATTCAAACGCTCCTCCACAGTGCCCACATAGAAATCATTCCACGATACTCATCCAAAACACACGACTCCATGTATACCTCGGTATCCACCGATGTAGCCTCAACCTTCACCGAATCGGAACACGAACTTCACCGCTTTGTCTTCGTACATAGTACGTATGAAATCCACCACACGAAAGTAATATGATCAACTGAATAAAGAGCATGATTCTGGTGAACACGTTCAAGATCATAAGATTTGGATTTGTTAGATTTAATCTTGAATAAACTCCGAATGATGGACAACCTTAGGAATATTTTTGCAAACTATTGCAAAAATGTTTTGCAATGGTTTTATGTATGTATTTCTGAGTGGAAGAAGTCTTTTTATACCAAACACAAAATTCGAGGCGACGAGTCATTCAAACGATATCACCATGTCATTTGAACGACATGAGATGTCGTTTGAATGGCAACTAAAACTGATTTTATTTTTAAAATAATTCCTCAAAATTTCTAAACATATTTTAACTTAGAAATAATAAAAATACGTTTCCACAAAATATATTTAAAATTCCCAATATTTAAAAACATCCATCATTTAAACAAGATTCTAAATCACATAAATCACTAAGCATCTATACCTGAGTGACCTAGAACTATCTGAATGTAAAAAATGAAACATGGCAAGATATCATCTTCAAAGATATAACCACATATTCTTCAACTTTGAATGTGGTAGGCTCTGTGGGATCACAACTCAATAGCTAGCCTAGACTCAAACTGTTTTGTCTAATATTAAACTAATTACAAACAAACTGACTCTATTAGAAATTTGTCCTTACAAATCTCCCCATTTGGGTATTTCGGGACAAAACTAAAAAAGGTGAAATACGAAAGCCAGATCGTCAAGCTGAAAAAACTATGTTCCATCCCATAAACCCCCAAAAGAAAAAATACAGGACACGAAAAATAATCTGTAGGACCGGTAAGCTTGAAATGGTCTGAATATGATGTAGATGAAACCTGTATTGCCAAAAATATCTACACACATGAGACGATAAACAGATAGCAAAGTGAAGTATAGAGGAAAAAATATATCAATAAAGCGTAAATAAATACTCCCCCTACATCATATCTCTCTCCCCCTTTTTGCCTGGAATAGACAAATCGTGGGATAGACAATGCATGGGTAACAAATCTAGTGGTAATGGAATATGATAAGAATGGCGAGATAAATAGACTAAAATCAGTAATGTGAACTGGCAGGACATGTTGGATATAAATGCAGCAGTAGACCAATATAGAGCATATGAGTGTAAAATGAAAATCCAATATCATAACTGAATAAAAAGGATACATAAAGAGAATATCCATCTCCAATAATGAAAATGTACTTATAACCATATCAACATGATATATATACAGAGTGTATAAAAAATAAGTACATCATAACTGAGATTGAATAAATACATCATGAAATACAAATGTTGTCTCAAATATAATGTAAGTAACAGTAAGTGTCTCAAAATAAGCTACTCATCATCAACATCATCTCTGTCATCATCATCAGCAGCATTAGCATGTCGCCCTCTAAAAGATCTAGCACCACGATGCTGCTCATGTTGCTGCATATCCTCAAAATATGCTTTCATTCGAGACTTGTTGATAGCATGGGCCTATGCCTCTGCATTTAATTTAGCCATCAATGCATCCATCATCCTAGCTTGAGAAGCAAGTTGTGCATTTTTAGTAGCAAAATCACTCCTGTCTAGGTGCAGTCGTGTGAGTACAATCATGAGTGTCGACTGATGGAGGCTGATTGTGGCCAGCAGGCTGAGAAGTGTACCTAGCACCAGAAGAAGAGGCATCTACAGGTGGAGCTCTATTCCTGGCCTCCTCTCATAAGTGTCTCTCAGAATGTCCGATAGATGAAACATTTATGATAGAAATATCACTGATAAAAGGCTCATCCTCTAGAATGGGGACACCAGCAGACACACGTATCCTGGAAATAAGGATACCATACGAAAGAGTAGTCCTATCAGGGGTGCGACCGATGATGGAAATAATAGACATCACCTGAAGCAGTGTAGCAGGAAGGTCTATGTCCCACAACTAGGATACTGCGTACATGAAATAAACTATATTGAAACCAATCTGCTTATGGTTAATCCGAGAATAAACCGATGATGACGTAAACCAATTAAGGATGCCCTTTAGCAGTTATCTTTAGGTAAATGCAAATAATTCAAAATTTCCAAATTTTATATCTCAAACTTAACTTGTGAAAGATAAATTTTGATTTACCAATTTTATCTTATTAATCCTATAGCATGCATTTGAGTGATTAAGAAGATAAAGTAAATAAATAAATCACAAGAGACGTCGATCTACGAGGAAACCACTAAGGGGGAAAAATCGAACGATTAGGCCAGACAATAACCATGGTAGGGAAAATTATAAAGAGAGAATTTAGTCTTACTTAACGACTCGATCACCCAGAAGACTTGACGCCTCTTCTTCTCTTCAACCGCTCCTCCACAGTTCTCACATAAAAATCCTTCCACGATACTCATCCATAACACACGACTGCATTTTTACCTCGATATCCACCGATGTAGCCTTAACCTTCACCGAATCGGAACACAGACTTCACCGCTTCATCTTCATACATAACACGTACGAAATCTACTGCACAAAAGTAATATGATCAACTAAATGAGGAGCATGATTCCGGTAAACACGTTCAAGATCACAAGATTTATATTTAATAGATTTGATCATGAATAAACTCCGGATGAGATGGAAAACATTGGGAATATTTTTGCAAACTATTGCAAAAACGTTTTGCAATGGTTTTATGTACGTATTTCTGAGTGGAAGAAGTCTTTTTATAACCAAACACAAAATTTGAGGCGGCGGGTCGTTCGAACGATATCATCATGTCATTTGAATGACATGAGATGTCGTTTGAATGACAACTAAAATTGATTTTATTTTTAAAATAATTCGTCGAAATTTCTAAAAATATTTTAACTCAGAAATAATAAATATACGTTTCCACAAAATATATTTTAAATTCCCAATATCTAAAAACATTTAAAAGCATCCACTATTTAAAAAAGATTCTAAATCACGTAAATCACTAAGAATCCATACCTGAGTAACCTACAAATATATGAATGTGAAGAATGAAACATGGCAAGATATCATCTTAAAATCTTTAACCGCATATTCTTAATCTTTGAACGTCATAGGCATTGTGGGATCACAACTCAATTTCTAGCCTATACTTAAGCTGTTTTGTTCGGAACTAATCCTATTACAAATAAAGTGACTCTATTGGAAATTTGTACTTATAGTGCTCAATGGTGTTTGTTTATTTTTCTCTAACTTTATAGTTAATTAGGATTATGAGTGTGTCAGATAAGATTTGTGGTCTTGCCAACCAAAGATTTTATCCTACTGACAATTATTAAGTAATTATGTTGAGTTTAATGCCTTAATTAAGAGGACTTATGCTTCCCTTAGGGAAGACTTTGAAGTGTGTGCTAATTTGTAATAATTAACAAGGACACACATAGTAAATAGTATGAATTAAAGAAAGGTTAAAGTTTACAAATAAGAGAAAAGAAAATGCGTTAAAAGTAAAGATTTTCAAGAAAGTAAATTGCGAGTAAAGTAAATTGCAAGAAGTTAAACAATAATGAATGTAAAGGAAAGAAACTTTAAATAGACTTTGAAAGAAAACTATTAAATAATTACAAAAAGGTGGTGAATAATTACAAAAACTATTAAACTTCGAAGATTTACCAAAGATGGTGAATTATTACAATATTTTTTACCTTCGAAGATCACTAAATATAACTAGTAATTGCACGAAAGTAATTAAACTTTGAAGGTTATCAAAAATGGTGAATAATCATAAAAACTTTTAAACTTCAAAGAGTCACCAAAGATGGTGAATAATTCTAACATTTTTTTACCTTCGACGGTTACCAAAGATGGCGAATACTCACAAAATATTTTTATCTTCTAATGCTCACTAAGGATGGTGAATAATTATAATATTTTTTACTCTTTTATGATCAACAAAAATGGTGAATAATCACAAAGAATTTTAACATTCGAAGTGTCGCCAAAGATGGTGAGTAATTAAAATATTTTTAACTTCAAGGTATCACCAAATATGGCGAATAATTGAAACATTTTTAACTTCGAAGGTCACCAAAGACGGTGAATAATTATAACATTTTAAACTTCTAATGCTCACCAAGGATGTTGAGTAATTGTAACATTCTTTACACTTCGAAGATCACAAAAATGGTGAATAATGACAAAACAATTTAGTATTCGAAGTGTCACTAAAGATGGTGAATAATTGAAACATTTTTTACCTTCTAAGGTCACAAAAAGGGGAAAATAATTGTAACATTTTTTTTACCTTCGAAGTTCACCAAAGGTTCTTAATAATCACAAAAAATTTTAACTTCGAAGGGTCACCAAAGATGGTAAATAATTGTAACATCTTTTACCTTCGAAGTTCACCAAAGTTGACGAATAATCATAAACAATTTTAACTTCGAAGGCTCACCAAAGATGGTGAATAATTGCCACATTTATACCTTTGAAGTTCGCCAATATGGTTAATAATCACAAAAATTTTACCTTCGAAGGGTCACTAAAAATTATCAATATTTGGCATATTTTTTACCTTCGAAAGTTACGAAAGAGTTTTGTAACAGTTTAGAAATTTGACCTGACTTCCCAAGTTTGGCATTATTTGCGTATTTTGAACTAGACAACGAACCATACACCAAAAGAAATATTTGTAAGTCAATCTTCCAATGCAAAAAATAATTCATCATTTTAAACTTTGTATAGAGAGTTATTACCATTTTACTAAAATGCGTTTTGGTGATAATGCAAAATATAGCTATCCAAAATTTTGGTACGACCTCCCGAGTATGGCATTTTCTATGTATTTTGAACTAAAAAATGAGTCAGGTAGTAAAAGAAAGCTCTAGAAGTCAATCTTCCATTTCAAAAAGAGGTTCATCATTTGGACCTTTGTAGAGAGATTTATGGCCATTTTTCTAAAATATGTTTTGGTGAATGAAATCATGGCTATTATCAATCCAATAAGATTCCAACTGTCGGTGTTTGGATTTATTCCTCATGACCATGAATGCATATTTTTCAAGCCAATTGGTTTACAAATATTGTAGGAAAAACATCATAACCAATTCCTAACAACCTCCATTATAGTTCTCCATCCATAAGAGATGTTTCGTATGGTAAACATCATGGGGCTTGGATAAAATTTTCATTATCTTCCACAAAAACTTTTAAGGACTCCCCGTGCTTTTGTTCCAAGCACATATTCTGGGCAGTTTTTTGTTGCTCTACATATTTTCTAACATCTTTTTGTTGTCTAAAATCTTGTTCGAACACCAATTTTTTTGACCCACGAGTTTTGAAATATTTTGATCAGCTTTTAAACCTACGATTTTGTAATGCAAAAGGTTGAGGATCATCACATTTTTGTGCAAATATGTGGTAATTTATTTTCCAATAGTCTTTGCTAAAATAGGATCTTTTTAAAAAGTTGGTGTGATAGGGATTGTTACAACTGAATTACAAAGATTATTGGCAAAATTTTATAAACTTTGGCCAAAATCGTTGGCATTCATGACCATTTGTCTCGTACACTATTGAAATTCATCATCAACCAAATATTGGTCTAAATTTGGAATGAGAAAGTCTCTCATTTTGACAATTTTTCACTCTAGACGTGATAAATTATTAAATAACACTTGGGTCCCACTGGGCGTGCCAGAAATATGTTTGGTTATTTTTCACTAGCTTGATAGGAAATTAATATTGCAAGCGTTCCAGGAAAGATTTGTAGTTGTTCCAACAAAAGATTTTAGCCTAGTGACAATTATTAGGCGATTTGGTTGCATTTAAATTAAGAGGACTTATACTTCCCTTAAGGAAGACTTTAAAGTGCGTGCTATGTTGTGGTAATTAACTAGGACAAAAATAGTAAATTTCATGAATTAAAGAAAGGTAAAGCTTTTATCAATACGAGAAAACAAAATGCAATGAAAATAAAGACTTGCAAGAAAGAAAATTGAAAATAAAGTAAATTTCAAGAAAGTAAACAACAAGAAATGTAAACGGAATAAACGGTAATTAAACTTTTATAGAAAAGATTACAAATAAATTATAATCTACTTGAGAAATTTAAATAAATGTTGTAAATGAAGAAAGAAAAGGAAAATAAGGATAAAAATAATGTAAATACGTTTTTGGTGATGGAATCCTTTCTCCGTTCTCGGGTTCGTTGATTATTTATAGCATTTCTTGTTATGCAACGTAATTGCTCTTTGGTAATTGTTGGGTGGTTACTCACCTATTTGTATTTTTCCTCTTTCTTTGCAATAACTACCTCTTATTTGGCTCTAAATAACTGTCAATTTGAATTTGAGTTACTTCCTTGCAATAACTGCTTCTTTTTACCTCCAAGTAACTCTGAGTATGAATTCATATGATTTCTCTATAATAACTAACTCTTATTTGACCCCAAGTAACCGCTAATTCAAATTCGAATTAAGTCTTTTCAATAACTACCTCCTTTTGCCTCCAAATAACCTCTAATTCGAATTCAAATAATAACTACCTCGAACTACCTTCAACTTACATTTAAATTACTGCAATAAACACCACATAACTACCTCTCACTTCTTCCAATTTCCATCCACATGTCGAAAAATGACTAGGCAATAAAATTAGTAAAATATGGTACAAACAGATGGGTTGAAAAAAAGATTGGAGAAAGACAAAGATTATTAGTGGCTGATCTTCCCCATGTTGTATGGGCGTATCGAACAATTCTTAGGTGATTAATGGGGGAAACACCCTTCACCTTAACTTATTAGATGAAGGCCATGATTCCACTGGAACCTGACTTACTAACCATGAAGATAACTATTGCCAATCAAAGCCTAAACGAAAAGATCATAAGGACTGAACTCGACCTGAATGATGAAAGGAGAGAAAAAGTATTAATTAAACTAGCATCTTATCAACAACATCTATCTAAGCAGTAAAATAAAAGCATCAATCCAAGGAGGTTCCAGATCGGAGATTACATCCTTAGAAAGGTGATAGGCAGTACGAGGAAGTCATGAAATAGAAAGTTTGGTCCTGATTGGGAAAGACCCTTTAAAGTTACAATAGACGACCTCCACGGGGCCTACTATTTAGAAATAATTATGGGTGGGCGGGTGGGTGGGGGGGGGGGGGGGGGTGGGGTAGGGAGATACCTTGGGCTTGGAATGCAACCAATCTTAGAAAATTTTATTTATATTTTTGTTGCCTTTTTAAGTTTTAAATTTATATTTCTTGGATGATTTAAATTTCCATTAATCCAATTATCTTTCTTATTATTCCAAATGGCAGTCCAACTTTATTTATTGGAAGTTATCATTATAGTAAGTCAATCATCATTATAAACTCGTTCAAATTTATTCGATCAAGCTCTGTCACCATCTTAGACACCCGATCAAATGTTGATTGCCAGTTCAAATGCTTTAGTAAGATTACACTTAATTAAAACTCAAGGTTACATATTTTTGTCATCAAATAACATGAAAGCATCATGAATTTCCCAAGCAATAAGAAGACCTACGGGGGATCCCTAGATACTAGGCATCTTGACATTTGTCAGATAAAATCCTAAATGGGTGGAATGCCCTATGACCAGGTGCACTTTTTCCATAAGTTGTTCCTATGCCTAAGGTTGTGTGACGAGGCAACTAATAAAAAATTCTCGGCATAGAATATCGGGAAATGCAAAACATTGAATTAAATTTTAGTTTCATTCACAAAACATTCATTTTACAAACGGTCCAAATTGGCCAAACTACAAAATTGATATACATAAACATGATAAAAATAACCATCATCTATAGCATGTCACTAGCTCGGTGATCCTAACTTAGAGACCATCGTCAGGATTATACTAAAGCTTGTCATTACTGCTATGAGACTATAACTAGTTCTTCACTAACTTAAGAGGACAAAAATCAGGAGGAATCCAACACTCCACTCCCAATGGGAGGATGACTATAAATAGGGAGCTCCACTTGGTACCAGTACTAAAGTTCAGAGTCTTTGGGATCCTGATAATAACTAGGGAATAGATCAAACTATGATTATAGGCCACTTAATTGGCCTCATCCAGTAGAAAATGGGCATCCATCAAGCCCTAGTCATAACTAGTAGCCAAAATGACACGGGGACCCTTCCTAAACTAGTACTTCAGCTTCATTATTAAGCAATTCATGACTTAACTGATCACCTTATTCCCATAGAAGTCCTCCTCAGCCTTGCGAAGTTGATCCTTATGGGAATCGTTCTCATTTTGTAGTAGTTCGATAATGTCTCCAACCTCTTTGACTTCAACTTGAAGGCCAGCCACCAAATGGGCCTAGTCACTGTAAGAATTTATCATTTTATAAAATGCTTATCGAATATAAAGGAATGCTTCATGATCTTGTCTAGAAGCTTCCAAACCAAGGGTCAGGTACAAATCTTTAATTTATTGAGTCATTGGTACTAGTGAAAAATTATTGTCAGGCTACAAAGATCAAATGAAAAAGCATTCAAGCATAAGAAGACTATTAGAGAATTCACAAGCAGTCAATCATTTAGCAGGAAATGATAAGGAAAAAATATGACTTTTCATTAAAAATTAAAAAATGGGAAGCCCTTATATCATAAATATTGAAACATAGGAAAATACAAAGAATAAGGAAACTTGGGCTAAATCTAACTAGATAAGACTTTCTTATCTTTCACCTGCATTTGATTAGTTGAACCCTTAATTAGGTCCGTGACCTCCTTCTCTTTTTAGGCTCCACCCTTTGCCTGACCACTGACTAAGGCCTCCTTCTCCTCCTCATCTAACTTTTAAGGGGATCTAAAATCATGCTCGATGAAGAGTCTGGACTCAGAAGGGACCTTGGCTTGAGTACCAACCTTTCTTAGAACTGGACTTACGAATAAAATCCAGTCACTTCTTAGCCTGACCAAAGGCAAAGCCAAAACTTTGGTCTTAGACCTTATCCTCGATCATTAACATAGTAAATGGGCTCTGAGTTTTCTCTTAAAAAACTTTCACCAGCTGCTCGTTCATCGACCTTAACTTGACCATCTCTATCTCAGTGGCCTTCTTCTCAGCCTCATAGGGATTTTTAGTGGCCTAAAAAGCCTTTTGAGACTCATACAAAGCGCAATCAACCTCGGCGCTTGCCTTTGCTTATTGGCCCTCATGTCAAGAATGTCGATGAAGTCCACCAAGAACTGCATGAAAAATGTTGATCACAAATTAGTATTATGAATGTTTCCAAGTGAAAGATTTGACCAATATACTTAGACTTACCAGAGATAATGCCTGAGAAGTATGGTACGCTCAGTAGCGTGGGGGTCAAGTTAAGATTCCTAGCTATGGACATTATAGAGTGACCCTTCCCATTGCTAAGGGAATCCATCTTCCTGGTGGGAAAAATGGTAGAAGTGGCAACAAGATAGGTTCCATTATTTCTTTTCTCTAAAAGCTGGGTCTACATTTTATCCGATGAATCCAACAAGGTGACGAGATTGGATGATCCCTTGACCTCTTTCATCTTGGAGGGTCGAGATTTAGGGGAAATAGGGAGGTCGTACTCTTTTGACTTAGTGGGAATTTTCCTTTTTAATGCCAGATCTTCTTCTGAGGTGTCTGAGATCACGGCAGGAATGGAAAGAATGTCCACAGATTCAAAGTACCATTAAATGGACTTACTCAAAGAACCATTCACTTCTAGAAAGGACTGGGATTTCAAGTATTATGTCCACTGGCCTAGCAATGAAGGATGTGGTGGTCTAGGAATATTCCAATAACAAGGATGCCAATCTAGGATGTTCTCCACCAACAATCAAAAGGTCTCCCCTTAGATTCCAAATATCGCTTAGCTCGACAAAGTTGACATAAGTAGTGCTAGACTCCTTTTTCTAGAATCTTCTCCACATAACAAAGAAAGTAAAATATAAGCAAAAAGTCATACAAAACTTGGTCATACCAATTAAAAAATAGTGGAAAACATCAATTGGCCTATTTTATGCCCTCTACCGGTAAACTTAAAACCCCTATTGGGCTCATAATCCTTAAGAATTAGTGGATGCTCCTATCACCTCACAATAAAGCCATAGTACTAATAACCCTTAATAGAGCCACATAGGTTTACTAAGAGCAACCTATCTACACTCCTCGACTTTAATTAGAAGGTGTTATCATTTGCTTTTACCCACGTGTAACAATACTTAACCTCCAGGATCCCTATTTGGGTTTGGTCTAAGTCGTTAATCCTGTGAACTCCATTCATAATCCTCCAAGTATTTGGGATGCATTGGGCATGGACTACACTGAAATATTCACAAAACTACCAAAATAATTTATTTGGGGGATAAACAATGCATCCCTCAATGATGGACTGAGTTTGCAACTCATGACCCCCTGTACATCATAATAGTCACCAGGTTCCTCAACACACTCTATCACAACCCAATCAGGAATGGAAACTTGCTTCCTAAACTCTCCTATGGACTTCTCGCTCACTACGTAGACCACTTTTTAACTTCAAGAAGAAGAGCAATGGAAAAGATGAAAAATTGGAGAAATGATAACAATCGACTGCAAAAGTTAGAGCAGAAGCAAAAAATGAGAGAGAAAAGAGAAGACTTACTGTTGGTGAAGAAGACGAATGAACTTTGGAGCATTTTGAATAAGTGAGAAATGAGAAATTTGTCCTAAAATGCTGTTAGGGAAGTTCACTAACTTGTTTGGTTCAACTTCCAAGACGTTTAATCATTTGAAACAAGACCCAATATAACGGCTGATATTCACGTCCTTGCCTTATAGCCTCCTCAGCACCAAATTATGAGCGAACTCTGAAAAACTAGAGTGAATTACGAGCGTACCCTTCAGACTCAACTGGTAGAATAAAGTACATTCTCATATAAAAAAAAAATAAGTGTTGATACTTTCCAATCTTATCTCCTACAGACGATCAAGCATCACTGACGACCAACATCAAAATTAATCGGCGATAAAACCCCTCAGTCCCATTAAGACTGTAAAGCTTTAGGGAAATTGTGGGGAAATAATCTGACCTAATTGGAAGACTAACATGTGTCTGACAATCCTAATATATGATCAAAGTTTGAAGATAAGAACAAAAGAGGATCCGTTCAACGAAAATCTTGGGCTTGAATCTACTCGACCAAATCATAACTGCATCCCAAGGCCATAGAGTCCAACATGATTCATTATCTTCACGTTCTCAATAAATGTAACCCTCAGCCCTAACAAAAGGGGGATACAATCATTGTTATCAATAATTGATCAATAGAGAGAGAGAGAGAGAAAGAGAGAGAGAGAGAAACACCCTATGGACGTAAGCACATTGTTAAACCATGTACATCTTGTGTTGTCTGTTGTATGATTTTCCTATACTTCCCGAATTTATCGTGTTGAATTAATCAAAGTGGGATTTTACTACCTACAGTAGTCACAACTTATAAAAGTGCATTAAGTTCCATTTTAACCTTATTCATTTTCCTAACTTCCATTTTTTTTTGTATTTGTAAATTGCTTTACCTTCCTTATTTGTTTATTACCTAACTCGACGCTCTTTCTTATAAGGGTTCTTTGGACTTTGCCCCTCTCTAATTTTTTCAGTTTGTAGTTTGACACCCAATAATTTTTATATTACACCTTTGACACCCATTCATAGAATTCGTCCAGTCAATCCTTTTACCATTAATTCTTTATAAATCTCTAATTTAGTTTATTAATGGGTGACAAACCATTAATTAGACAAATTAGTGGGGGACAAACCTCAAAAGACTTAAAAACACCAACAACACCAAAACCTATCAAATTTTCTAAGAACCCTAAAAAATTTATCGCAAAAAATTATTGTTGTTAATAGAAAATTTACTATTTTTTATTTCAGACTATGTAGCAAATAAAATGATTTCAAATGTTTTGAAGATTTTGAGACCAAATTTTATATTCATTTTCGTTTTCAAACTTAAAAAGTAGAATTAAACGAAAAATTATTTTGTTTAAAGTCTCCTTTTTAATGTTAAAAAACAAGTTTGAACAAAATATATTTTTTAATATATAAAATAGTTTCTACGTTTAAAAAGGGAAATAAGTGTAAAACATTTTTTTTTAAAACAAAAATTAGTTAAAACAGTTTAAACAATTTTTTTTAAATAGTTTTTATATTTAAAGGGAAATAAATATGAAAATGTTTAAAAAATGAACTTGTTAAAAAATAGTTTAATCAAAGTAAATTTAAAGGATATTTTAAGGGAAAAAAGTATAAAAAAATTATTTTTTTAAAAAGAAAGAAATCATTTAAAGAAGTTAGAACAATTTAAAAAAAATCAACATTTAAAAAGGATAATAGGCATACAAATATTTTTTTTAAAACAAAAACCATTAAAAACAGCTTAAACAAACACTTTTTTTTCAAAATGGAAACTTTTTATCTTTAAACGGGGAAATAATAATGGATAAATGTTTGTTAATTAAAAAACAAAATCATTAAAAAATAGTTTAAACAATTTTTTTAAAGAATAGTTTTATGATGAAAAGGGAGATAAATAAAAAAACATTTTTTGTAGAAAAATTAGAATTGTTTGAAAAAAAAAGCTTAAACAAAAGAGTTTTTTTTTTGTTTCTACATTTAAAAAAGGAACTAATCATAAATCATTTTTTGAGTCCAAACCGTTATAAAGAATCATTTGAACAAAAAATAGAAAAAATAGTGTTTTATGTTTAAGAAGGGAAATAAGTATAAAACATGTTTTTAAAAACCAAAACTGCTAAAAAATAAACATTTGTTTTAAAAGTAAATTTTTTATTTTAAAAAAGAGAAATAATTATGAAAAACATTTTTGTTTTCATAACAAACCATTAAAAAACTATTTTTTTTTATAATTACTT
This sequence comes from Sambucus nigra, assembly GCA_949130495.1. Taxonomy (NCBI): domain Eukaryota; kingdom Viridiplantae; phylum Streptophyta; class Magnoliopsida; order Dipsacales; family Adoxaceae; genus Sambucus; species Sambucus nigra. The sequence goes on along the minus strand of OX422216.1, from coordinate 132,232,235 downwards.
CCCCTTTTAAATATAAAATTAGTTTTTAATTTTGTTTGTTTTATTGTTGATAAGGGTATCTTTTTCGTTTAAACAAAAAAGTATCATTTAATGGTCAACGTAATTTACTGGACGAATTCCGTCCAAAATGAGAGCCAAATGTGTAATATAAAAATTATCGGGTGTAGGCCAAATGCCAAATGACCCTTCTTATAATGACTCAAAATCTATTTTTTTTTATTATGAATTTATAATCTTACTAGTTCTAGCTTTCTCATTCTTATTATTACCTCATAAATCCTTCTTTCCACTACCCATTTTCACACCCTTTCTCTCCAATGCCTTTATCGCCTACGTTATTAATGAGTTTGTGAAGTGAATTTTTTGTTTTATTTTTCTCTCATAAATCTTTCCCCACGACCCATTTTTCGTATTCCATCTCTCCAATGAATTTAACATCGTCATTCTTAATCAATTACTAGTATGCAACCCACGCGATGCATGGGCTGGTTATAAATAAAATTATTATATTGTAAATGTAAAACATATGTAAAAAGCGTTCTTAAACTTTAAAAATCGAAGCGTGGGAGTAATTTTTCAAAAAATGTTATCAATGAATCCATCAATCTTATATAAATTATTTGAAAAAAAGTTCACCCGCAAACAAAATCTCAGAAATAGGCTAATATAAATAACTAATAGAATAATATGCAAAAAAAAAAGTTTTGACATAAAATTAAGGGTATTAAACCTACTACAATGTTCTTGCTAATAAATAATAGTGTGCACATATATGCTTTTTTTTAGTAGGATAACAATTTAAGAGTTATACATGAGTCCAATTGCATTCCTTTCAGCTTCCTCCTAAGCCTGTCAAAAGTTTAAGAAGGCATAAACAACACAATTCCCTTGATTTTCAAAAAATACAACGTTCAAGATAAGAGAGAGAAAAATAGTAAGTATTAAAGGATCATTAACTCCTTTAACACTATAGTATTAGAGGTATGATATATATATATATATATATATATATATATATATATATAAAGATAGATAGATAGAGAGAGAGAGAGAGAGTAAAAAAAATACCATCACATTGAACAAAGAAAAGCTCATACCTTACCTAAAAAATTCAAGGTTATGAACTAAAGTCAACTTAATAGGGAAAAAGGAAAACACTTTACCCACCTCCAATGGCTCTTATCAATTTTCATTGTATTTGCATCTATAATCACCAAAATCAATCCCACGTCCTGCATTCATTAAAATCCAAACCTCAAGTTTTTGATATGTATAAGCCTAGAATGCAAATGTGAGTTGTTGTTTTAACATACAACTAATATGAATACATCAATTTTCTAAACTAAATAAAAAAGGATTAATGAAGTTTCTAAACCAATATCCAACAATCAATTAATTCTTCAATTCCATCACTTATAACTGAAAATTAAATTTTGTAAATTTAAATTCGAAAAAAAATTAAAGTATAGGAAATGGTAGTAATTCAAGTCGAATCCCATCACAACGGATCTATAACAATTGACCCTAAATGAATCAAAATGAGATATGAACAAACCCTATCAGATTTTATATAAATAGCCTCGTTTGGGGTTGAAATATTAATGGGTTTCGAATTTATGGAAGATACAAAAGTATAAATATTAATGTGATTATGGTTTGTGAAAAATACAAAGGTAGTTAAGGTAATCCAAAAGGCAATGATATAAAGAGTCATGAATTCAAATAAATAGGGTCTCTTTAAATTGTGGGACAGAGTAAAAAAATTAAAACATTTATAAAGTGTGCACGTGTCATCGTATGAGTGGGACAAATGTCAACACTGGATTCCGCTATCTATTTTAGTTATATACCATGTAAAATGGATAATAAAATAATGTTATGTCGTATACCGCTATAGCCGTTGAAGACTTATTCAAGTTCAATCATGCGTCAAGACGGATCCGAATATCAAAATTCTTCAACACTCAAGCCTCGGCGAGATTAATTTTGGTAAGGCTGTGTTTAAGTACCTTAACGGTTCAGTTAGAGTGTTGGAATCATTTTTCTAAAAACATTTCTAAGTGCTGGAGTGGAGTTTATCGTCAAATATATTTTTCTAAGTGTTGAGGCAGACTGGAATAAAAAATCATTTTTTCCTCCGTTCGAGCGACTGAGCCTCGTCGTTCAAGCGATAATGGATGTCGCGCGATGTCTCATTTGAGCGACGTCTGTTTTTCGTTTGAGAGAGCTGCCGACCCAATTTTTCTATTAATTATTTTGTCCAGTCTCGTTTTTTTTCAAAAGACCTGCGAATTTTAATCCTACGAAACTTCTTTGGCAGAATCATTTATCTTCTCAATTTTAAGGGTTTTATCCTTCGTTTTCAATTCACAAATTAACCCAATCTTTATGTGAATTGTTTTCGAACCCAAGACCACAATTTTGTGAAGTTTTTGATCTAGGTGCCATTTGTGGAAGGTGCTGGACTGACTTGACTGCGTGTCAAAGGGAGTATTCATGGGTATTCCCGGGTTAACTTAACTGCGGTTCTTATGGAGTTACTGCGGAATTCTATTGCTAATTTAGGTTGCGGCCTATGAGAGTTTGCTACGGTAAATTCTTTGAAGATTTCTCTTGTAATCCTTGTGACTATTATTAGTGAAATAAAAGGTTTTGCCCTTTGGGGATTTTTTCCTAAAATTTATGAGTCAGCAATTCATATTTGTTTGTGTTGGCATGATCCACTACACCTAGATGCATGTTTTCGGGATGAATTAAATTGAATTAAAAATTGATACTGATTAAATAAGGTTAACTTAGAAATTTGTGAATTCGGTTTATCAAGTATCACACATACATTAACATACTATAATTATAGTAACTTTTTCCTTTTGTTTTTAACTTCTTCTTTATCTCATTCGTAGATAAAAGTGATGAAAATTATAAGACAATGTAACAATTAAAAGAAAAATGTTATAATCATGTTATACTAAGTCTTAGAATCCTACTCCGAGTTTGTTTTAGTTGGAATAGGACATTGCAACGTAGTTGTCAATTATATCACAACCAAAAAAATGAAAAAAATTGAAAAGTTATAATTACATTATAATATAAGGAAGAAGGGAAAAAAATTCATTAGAGGATCTTGAAAAACAAACACATAATAGGAAAGTACATAGAATGCATAATGTGATACCCCTCCTAATAAAATACCGGGTGATCAATCCTATACCAAATTAAAACAGGAGTCTTAATTACTAATAACTTATTAGGATGGCATCAAAATTTTATTTAACTAATCTTTTTAACCAAATCAACTAAATAAAACATTCACACAGTTTATAAGCAATAACTAAAATGAAATAAAATAACTGAACACTCGGTATAACATAATACAACCAAATCGAATGCCGCACTAAAAAGGCGGTAAAAGAATAAATGAATATAGTTGGGATATCGACCCGAATATTTCTACAATGCTTCCTATCTATATCACAAGGATATAAGCGTCTAAGATAAATCTGCTTAGATCCACAGCTGCTGCAGCAAACGTCTGACTCGAAAGAATCTGGACACCTAATATATATACATATATAGCAAGAGAGGGGAAAATAGAGAAACGAGTCAGAGCTCGAGTTTTGAAAATATTTAGCAAGTGCTTAAAAGCCATATTTTTAAATATGAAATCTCTCATATTTAAACTGGTATCGCACTCTCATGAGATACACCTCACCCCTCTTCTAACAGTGCACACCTATCGCATACATTTTAAACATTCTAGTTAAGCTACCTGTCATAACTAATCTCTTTCACCATCCTCAGAATTCTCATAACTACTACGTGCCCGACGTAATACAATATACGTTATACCGTGAGCTATCACCTAAGCTTTAATTAACATATTCATTGATTTGATATATATATATATATATATATATATATATATATATATATATATATACCGTTCGTTTTTTGAAACTTTCACTAGTTTGAAATGCTAATTTCACTTTAACATATAGTATCCTTTATATATATAATTCTCACTTGAATGGATATAAATCCACCGAAAGAAGAATAACCTCTTATTCATTTTACACTTTACACCAGTCAAAGTTATATGATATCTCATCTTCATATACAAGCAATATACTATACGCAACAAGTATAATTATACCTAATACAATCATAAGTATAATAACCATCCCACTAAGCTATAACTTGAGGATGCAGTCTCATAGTGCCTATCCACATCCGGGTTTGCTCAATTAACCACAGTACCAAGCCAGACTCACTCATGCTCATGGTAAAAATACTGAACGGCGGAGGTGGTCATGGACGATATGACCTGGGGACTATACTCTCCCTGCTCCCTCCCTGGATATCACTAGAGAAAAAAATATAATTTAGCTGTCCATCCCTATGCCCGTGGAACCAGCCTCTAATATAAAAATATACCAACCACACACAGATATATTTATTTTCGTATCATATATATATACCGTAAAAACTCTCATATATGTAATACATATCACTTCTCAATATATATAGCTATAATTGTCAAACTCTTATAGCGATAGCCAATAACCCGAATGTTCCCATTTGTAATAGTGTATAAGCATTCTCTTACTTAATATATAACTTGCACTTTAATCACTTTTAAGGATTTATATATAATCCCGAATGTCGCAATTCGTAATAATCAAATAAGTATGCTATCGACTTATTTTGGTTCCATAGGTACCGCATCACCTATAATAATAGTCGTCAATAGACGTACCTGATAGTCGCTCAATCCTCATTAGCCCATATACTAAATTCCATCCTATTCGTATCCTAGGATTTGCTCAAATGCATTTAGCCCATATTTATTCTCACCGCATATATATCTCTACACACTTTTCGAAGACCTTTCTCTCAAACATTGCTCGACCCGAACATTCGCTAAGTCCATACCCCGGATTGTACACTAAACGAACTCGAGGTTACCTCTTTCATCTGAAGGTTTACTCACCCTCAATACCATAATCTAGGAGTACTAATATCATAACTATAATCCCCCATAATAATATCCAATTGTAATTTAACTCCCCCTAAACTCAAAGAAGGAAACTGCCAAATTCATCAAGGGCGAATCGATTTGCCCCCTAATGTGAAACGATTCGGGCTCAATCCGAATTGATTCAGAAAGATCTCTGCAAGCCCATCCTCAAAGGAAAATTGATTCGGTCTCAATCCGAATCGATTCGGCCTGAGACAGCCTTACAGTTTCCCTTACGCGAATAGATTCGGTCTAAACCCGAATAGATTTGCCCTGTTCAAAGGGCACTATTTAGGCGATTTCATCTTCTCCAAAATACCCAAATATCAACCCAATCTCCATTTTTGTGGTTTCTAATCTCAACCAACAACACTATAATCGTCCTAACACTGATTTATAACTAATACGTCAATTTATTTGTGGTATTAAGCCATTTCTCTTAGATTTAAACTCTAAAACCATTAAAGCCGTAGTTTTGTCATTTCTCCCATTTCTAACCATTTCTACACTCCATTATCATGGGTTTAACACTAAAAATCATTAAGAGTTTACAATACATCAATTTGTAAACTTAAACTCAAATTTTCCAAATTTATTTCATGGGTTCTAACCCAAAATTATATGGTTTACCAACTATAATATGAGACACACGCAGTCAGATGAATAAAACAAATAAACACTTGCCTCGTGGATGAAATCCGATGACCTCGAGTCGAATCCCGCGGAGCTTGGCCTGAAATCCCCTTTTCTCTCTTCATTTTCTTTCCTTTCTTCTGTTGTTTATTTTATCTCTTTTCTTTCCTTTCTCTTCCTCTCTATCGTGACTTATAAGATAGAAATAAGGGCTTTTCCCTTATAAAACCCAAAAATGACTCGTTTACTCAATTGCGAGTCCCTACTAGTCCAAAAATCACCGGAACCTAAACACTGCTCCGGATACTCTATTCTAACTATCTTGGTCACTCTGAAACCAATCGTGCACTCGAAATATCCATCCGAGTCACTTAACTAAAATTCACTAGTCGTACCCGATACTTCTCAGTACACGTTTTCTACAACGTAAAATAATTCCCATCACTTTATCCAGCTGCGACATGTCATAAAAACATTCCGAATCATTTACTCAGTCTCCAAAGTAAATGTAGCACACGTTGGTAATCATCTAACGCTTTTTAATCCATAATTTACTATTCACTAAAATTCCTCAAATTACTCCCACTTATGTAATTTAAATATCTATAAAAGTACGGGGTATTACATATAATTGTCCAGTACACACACACACACAAACATATATATATAATGTATATTTTTTACTTAGTATATACACATATTATATTTTTTATTCTCAATTTTCATAAATACGAAGATTAATTATTTGGGTTCAAGTTGTTATAGTTCCTGTATAAAATAAAGTGAGAGAATGATGTAAACATCCAAGATAAAATAAATAGTATTAATAAATTTATTATTATGAAAAGCTATTGCCTTGAATATTACAATATTACATATATGTGAATACGAGAAATATATATAAAAATGTTTATTGAATTTATAAACAAAAATTATATGATACAATCATAACGGAAAACCACAGTTGAGAACTTATCATTAAAATTAAAGAATTACACATAAACTTATTAATTTCAGGTAACGCTTCCTAATATACTATTGTGTGTTGTCTGGGAATAAAATGTTGGTTATGTTTTCAGTCCATTATCAAGCAATGCATAAAAAATTGAAGTAATTATAGATAAATTACTATTTCACTTTTATTATAGTAAATATTAAATAATAATACACATTTTATCCCAAATTTATAGCCGACATTTGAAAGTTAAACATTTCAATAGAATTTATTACATTCCAAACATATCCATAAAAAATTTATGAAAACCTTTTTGAGTGCAAAAGATATACAGTTGGATAATTGTTTTCTTATGAGTATTATTTAGGTGGGTAACTTTTAAATCTCACCTAGTTTTATAATTTTTTTTAGAAATAGGACGTTATTTGTGACGGGCAAAAAAAAAACACGACTATTAATTTGGAACGAATAGGGTAATAATTAAAGAAAATGTTTCACGAGTGACTAGTGATCGAGTGGAAAAACTGAGCGTCCGTGTAATACGCTAGTCGTTGTTATCGGCTTCCAACCTCAATACAAAAAAATCTAAACTTGTAACTATACTCTTAAGGAGTATAGTGGCGAGTTTGGGTATCAAATCCACAGGGAATGTTTGATAGAATTTAACTGATTTATTACTTCTAAAATAAAAGTGAAAAAGATGATGATGGTTGAAGAGGGAAAAAATAAAAAAGTTAACTATGCATGCATGAGCAAACTAATTAAGATGAATGAGAAAGTAGGTTGGAATACAATCCCCTAACCCTAGTAATTTACCGTGTAGAATACTAGAATTGTAAATTATAAATTTGAATGAATCCAGTCTTTATAGATCCTAAGCATTACGTATATGAGGTTCAAGCCCGCACCATTCGAAATCAAAGGTAAATATAAAGCGGTGTTAAATAATTATACGCACATCATATTCTTAAACATCCCAAGTACCTAGGACAAGAGAGATTAAAAGATCTACAATGGTTGTAAAATTGTCTCGCACGACTCTTTCAAATTTTTAATTGAAATTCTATTTTCTACATAAGTAATTTACATTGGGATGGGTTCATGCATCCCAACCTTTAAAAACTTAGCTAGGCATGATTTTATTAAATGAAAATAAATTCATAACTATGCATGTAATTGTGGATCTAAGAAACATTGTAAAAACAAAAATTGCAAAACAAGTGATAATTGAATTGAAAATATAATTGAGATAAAATAAGAGAAAGGGAAATTAATACTTGAAATCTGCACTAAGGAAGAGAGATGATTGAATCCAGAAATACTTCTTGTTCTTACAAACTATGGATTTTCTAAAAATAAGAAATTTGTCTACTACAAACTCTCTAAAATCTGATTCTCTCTCTAAAATTCTATTCTACTCTCTAGAATTTGACTCCCTTGGAAGGATGTAGGGCTTGGCCTTTTATACACCTAAAAAATGACTCTTCCCATGACTCTCCACGTTTTTCCCTTTTAATATACCTAAATGAGACTCTTACCATGCCTCTCCACGTTTTACAACTAATAAAAAAGAATTAAACAAGAAATTTCAAGAGTTGTCTCTTGAGCTTTCAGAATTAATTTCAACTTTTGACTTTCTGTCTCCAACTTTAAATGGGCATAACTTCTTCACCGTAGCTCGGATTGGGGTGCCATGTTTTCCAATGTTCTTGTAATTTAGAGATCTTCAACTCTCTAGCTTTCCCCACCACCGGAATATATATGTAAAATTACAAAAATGCCCTTCAACTCTCCATTTCTTGGTTTCTTTTACTGTTTTGCATTCTCTTTCGCACTAATTTGCATGAAATACATGTAAAACACATGATAAATATACAAAACAGGAAATAATTGCCAAAAGAGGTTAGTAGCATAGATATGAGATAAATCCAAGCTATTTACACTGCACGGGATCATGAAAATACTGAAATTAAGGGGATAAATATGAAGAATATGTGCCTAATCAACTAGAGTTAATAAAACCCCTAAAGAACCCGAGGTTAAACATAAGGGGATACGAGTACCATTAAACATATATATGGCCTTTCATTTGAAAAACAAACAAATAAATAAATGAATACAAAATCAGATTTGATTTTTTTGGGGAATTCATTAACACAAATATTTATTTAAATAGTAGATAAAAGCTTGCAATCAAATTACAATATTATGTTCAAACCGCTACCAAATAATAAAAAATAATTTATTTGTTACTTCATAAATGAGTCGATATAATAAGTAACATAATTCCAATGTATTAACATCCATTAGTTGGATTGAGATACAAACCAAAATGTCTTCTTTGGCAAGTTTTGAAATGCATATACATGTTGTCCAGTACGACTAAGTGGCTCTTCTCACAGCCAATCCAATTACGTTGTAAGGACAACTGGATAAAATTATAAGCCTTGGGCATAATACTCAACAAATTTGGCAGCCCATAAAGGAAAATATGAGTGAACTGTTGGTCTTGGGTTCGAGATATGAGAGCAACCTATCAATATATAAAGGTGATGTAAGCTGAAATCTCCCCTTCCAGACCCTGTAGTTAAGCGGGAGCCTTGTGCACTGGATACGACCTTTTTTGTGAATAAGACTCTTTGTTTTAGTGTAAACTATTCTTCCCCCTTCCTCCCCCATCGCAATTGATTCCAAAAGTATGGTGTCAGATACTTCTTATTATCACCTAAAACTAGTAAATTAATTGGTCCTTATCAAGAATACACTAATTAAAAATAATAACAGATAAAGACATTTGAATAACAGAAAACCTAGTCTAAAGCGAACAATAGAGAGATGAGAGAAAAATAATGAAACCTGATTTATGTAGTTCGACCCAAAGTGGTGCCTACGTCCACTGGTGTTAGTGTTGATTGTATAAATTTAAGGGGCAAAATCCATGAATGAGGAGTGGATACAATATTTGAAGTTCACTATACACTCGGGCATCGTAATGGTATGGAAAAATATCTTGATACCTTTATAATATGGGATAGCGTACTTTATATAGGCGGATGGAAATGAGAGAATGGAGAAGGACAGGTGTCATGATTTTAGAGGTTAGGCAGGTGCACTTTTTACATGAAAGTGGACAACAATCATAAAATTGGTTACAAAGAACATGAGGGAATATATGCATATCTTCCTTATGTGGCGTGTGCTACTGACATCATTCAGTCACACAGTACATGCTTGCTTTGACGTTATTATATAACAACGTTAATTGTTGTGAGCTATATAGGTTAAATTCATTGCCTGGGGTACTGGGGCGGACCATAATTGCAATGGGAAACTAGGAGGGTAGTTGAGCCGACCTCCTTTAGGAGATAAATGAATCCAATTGTCATATTCTAATTGGTCCATGGACCACATTATATTTATGGTACAACAAAATTTCCCAAAACTTTGCTCACGATTGAAGTATTCAGCGAATTCTCTGAAGTATTACATCTATTAGGTATGCGATGAGTAGATTGAGTGAGTGAAGTGCTAATTAGTGGAAAGTTGTCGGCATTTGCAATCCTGGTCGTCTTTAAAGAGTCTCCACGCACGCTGAGCAAAATGATGTGAAGTTTTTCTCTTGATTTGAACTTGCCACACATCAGATATTGAGAATGGTGTTTAGTAAAATTATGACATATGTACCTAGGACGACGTGTGTTAGTCGACGCCATGTCAGTTCACCTTCCCAAGAGTGATGTCATGTCCTACTTTAATAGGGGTAACTATTACAACCTAAAAAGTATAAAACAATGATTTTTAAATCATTATGAACTTTACACAAATGTTTCCTTTGTGCTATGACATCTAGAGAGAGAGAAAATTCTTTCCTTTCCAAAAGTCTTTCTTCTCTGGCCAAAACCTTCTGATTTTCTGCCATTTTTGCCTGGATCCTTTCTAGGAAACACTTTTTTGGAGTTTCTTCGGCTTTCTTACATTTTAAGGCTTGATGGGCTTCGGGTATGCACTTTCACTTTTGTACCTTTTTAGGGTTTCATTTTGAGTTTTTCTATAATTTCTTCCTTCTAGTGTACGACTTGTTTTCGCTATTTTCGTTGTTAGTTGATTTAATGTCTGATTGAACTTTAAACATCTTAACTGGATACTGAGTTAGTTGACATAGGGTTTCCCAAATTTATGGATTTTTAGGTGTTCTAGGGTTTCATTTTCCAAAATCTCTGATTTTTGAAACCAAACATCTCCCAACACTTAATTTACCCTAAATCCATCTTTCCCTTTATTCATCAAGCCCCCAAATCTAGTTCAACATTTATGGGTGCCCACTCCTGGATCAACAGGTAGTTATAGCACATTAGAAGTTTGGATAGGGTTTTCCTCGGGGTTCTATCAGAGAGGTTTCCCACCCCCTTAAGTGTAGTTAGACGTGGAGATAGTTCTTCTCATCCTCGGTATACCATTCAGGCACAATCTTCTGTTGGGTCTGCTCCGTAGTCTACATAGGTGGAGTATCATGATCCTGAGCCTATGAGATCAAATACAGTTGATGAGGCTGGCCATCAACCTAGTGGTGTAAATTTTGCGAACACGGTCTTAGGCATATCAATCATTGACTTAGAAGCTTCCGCTGAGATAAAAATGTCTTATAGACCTGCGCCTTCCATCTCTCCTGTTGAGGTATCTTCTACCGAGGAGATAACTCTTAGGAGTTCCTTTGACTTATATTACCTTATAACACTAACACTGGATGTCACGCTAGTAATGTACTTGAGGATGAATTAGATGACTTGAGAGAGAAGTATGACATCCCCATTTATATTATCACTAGGTTGCCTAATTATGACGAGAGGGCTTATGATCATCCTAATGCAGATGATATTTGCTTCCCATTGTGAGAACTATAGGTTGGGGTTCATCTTCCCTTACATCTGATTATAAGGTCCATTCTAAATGGTTATGGGGTTGATCCTACCCAACTTCCCCCCAATTCTTACTGAACAATTCATGGGGAAATGATATTTTGGCAGTCACAAACTAGTTTTTGATCTTATTGGGGGATATATTTAGGTTCTTATATAGCATAAAGGATAATGTCAAAGCTATTAGTTTTCATTACTTTGCACCCTGGAATTCCCATATGAGAATGGTAAAGGTTGTCCAAATGAGCAACCATAGTTGGAGATACTAGTTTGTTTTTGAAAATGAGAGTAGGTACATGTCATGTGAATACTGAGTATTAAACATCACACACACAAACTCCAAATTCCTTTTGACCAAATTTTATCTTGATTAATTTACATGAGTATGCAAGACAATTTTAAAGCCAAAAAATACATTCAATCACTAAAGCCAAAATAGGAAGAAGATAGGGAAAAATACCTTTTGGGAAAAACTTATATATCGACATTGTATTTTGATTAAGAAGGGTAAATACAGACTTACAAACCAACTTAGAGATCCACTAAGATTATGCACTAAAGTCTTCCAATCTTTCACAATAAATGACACATTCTAACACTGTTCCACAACAAGCAACTCTTGCCTCGTTATCCACTGATCGACCTTAAGAATCATCATTCCTTTCTTCTTCAGTAGTAGAGACTAATCTCCACAAACTCAACAATAGGGAAACACTCTACAAGGGTTTTAAGATGAATTGTGTTCTTCCAAGTTCTGACTAAACTCAATAAATTATTCGGGGGGTTTGATATGGAAAAGAAAAGTGATTTTCACAAACTAAGGTTTTGAGACTTTTAGGATAGGCATAAAAAATCTCACCAAAAATTAATATAAATTCTGATACCAAGACCCTATTTTATATAAAACACGAATTTTGAGGTGATGCAACTCATTTGAACAAAAACTATAGGTTCGTTCGAACGAAAACCTTATTTCGTTTAAACGAACTCTAGTCCCATTCGAATGAACAAGTGATCTTATTTGAACGTACTTCGAACGAGCTTGTAATGGGCACACTTCTGTTAAATAGAGAAACCCAGTTAGACGCGTAGAATTCTATGAAAAAGAGAAACCTCATTGTATGTCCATTTGAATTTCGCTCTAATGAACTCAGCTTCTCTTTCGAATGAAGCCTATTCTCATTCGAAGGAATACAAAAAAAATATTTTTATTTTGAAAAACTTTTTGAAAACTTGCCTCGAACAAGTTATATAAACATCCCTGAATGAAATTTTTAAATATAAATCAAAGCCATATACCATATACGTCCTCGAATAATGTAACGATGATTTCAACTTATTCGATCTTCAATTTTTGCTCGGTCACTAAATTGTCTTCATTTTGAAGTTTTTGAGAAGTACATGATGATAAGGTTGTAACGAAATATGCCAAAATAAATAAAATTGATGAGCAATAATAGAATTTTCTCTTACAAATCTCCCCCTTTGACTATTCTGGTACAAAACACAAACTGAAAACAAAACCCTAAGACAAGTACTACTAATGCCCTCCTAAACCCAAAAAGGGAAAAACATAAGTGGCATTGTCTTCAACTAAAAATCTTCATGTGTAGTCAATGAAATCATTAAGGCAGAAATAACCTACACACATGAAGCAAAAGAAATACCCGTTATGCATTGGAGTTTAAAGAAAGTGTAAAAACATACCCCCTCAATATGTTCTCCCCCTTTTTATTCGTAATAGACAAAGGGTAGAAACTAATTCTGAAATGTTAGCATCACATGAAACCAAATTTAAAATATCATCACTACAATAAACAATTAAGCATATGCGATGGAAATGAATGAAGCAACCAACAAATTTTAAAATCTTCTCAAATTTTTTAGGTATATAAAAAATATGTATGTATAAAAAGTACATATAGGTATAAGTACAAACAATCACACTTTGGAATAGCATGAAAATATCCAAATCATGAAAATAGAATGAAATTGCGTGAACTTAAATATTGGAAAAATCAACATAGGCACACGAAGCAAAGGTCTACGAAGTCAACGAGATACGCCTAAAGAAAGAACTCAATTTTAACTTTAGGTGTAAAATTATTGAATAAAGTGAAATTTACTCAACTTATTAAAAATGTTATGAATTTTAATGCTTCTCAAATCAATAACCCCAAACTATTTCATGTTCTTCAAGAAATTTCATTATGCAAATCCATTGATCTTCAATTTATAACACCCTCAAAATCTCAAAATTTTAAGCATACACTCTCAAATTTTTAAAGGAATCATAATGCTCATGAAAGTGAAGCATCAATGAAATAAAAATTGACCCTGACACTTCTGTTTTTGTGTGACAAAATAATCTTTCAGGTTCTTGTCAATTGTTTCCTTCAACGCAAAGAAGATTTCTTCTTTTGTAGCCTATATTCATTGCTTTAAAAAATCAATTTTTTTGGGAAAAGAAATCTGGGAAACGGTTTTTATAGGCACATTTTGTTCCTAGTACATTTGATTTGTAAATAAACACTATTGAGATGAAAACACCATATTCGACATATAACAAGCAACTACAATTTTCAAAAAGTCAGTGCATGTGTACAATAAAGGAGATAAAGAGTCTTGCATTAAGATAATCATCATCAAAGAACAATAAAATGCTAGCCACACATTATTAGGAACACTAAAGAAACAAAGCCAAGTCTCGTAACACTATGAATAAGCCGCATGAATAGATGGAATGTAGTTGCAAATCGAACATCTTAAAAGCACATCCATAAATGGTTAAAAACAAAATACCAAAATCTTTTTGAATTTTCCAAAATTTTGAATAAAAAATGAAATATTTTTTGAAATTTTTTCTAAAAGAAAAAAAATCTTTTTGAATTTTTCAAAAAATATAAACATAGATATACAAACTAGTAATTGGGACAAAAAATAGAAACTCGATAATCACCCTATACTTGAAAATGGACCTCAATAATTAGTCCGGGAGGTGTTCTCAAGAGGAGTAGACATCCTTTCAAATTCCTCCATCAAACATTGATAAGTCTTGACTAAAAACGCTACTTGTTCTCAATGATTTGCAAAATTTCTATGACAATGTATGGGATCATGTGTGAGAATGTGTGTGTGAATATGTGGGGGAATATGTGGTGGGAACACGTGTTAAAAACTTTGCCTAGCTTAAAAGAAAACTCCATAAGGTGGACTCTTTGTTTTCACTAGGGACAAACATATATTGGTTTGGGTCTATCTTGGTTAAAATTCTTAGGACGGTCTCTCCTTGGTGGTTTAGGTCGAGGTTTATAAGGATCCATCACAAACTCGAGAATCGGTTCAGGTAAAGTTTTAGAAGTGGATCACCATCGTAACCTATCCATTGCCTCTTGTTAAAACTTAATGCGAGACCGATTAACATCTTTCCAACCTTCTTAGACGTGTCCTCTAAAGTGACCTTGACATCCTTGTCACATTCAAGATCTTTCTCGAGTTGGGAAACAGGGGATTCAATTTTCTCATGAGTCTTTAATGAAGCTTGGAGGTATCTTGTAAGACTAGCCACTTTGCTGGTCAAATCAGTCTTTTTCCAACCAACCACAATAAGTTTCTCACATAAAGAAACTTTCAACTTCTCGAGTTGATTCATCGTGTGCTCACATTCTCTCGAAACCTTCAAATACCTTTCTAAAGCTTACACCTTAAGAGTTAAGTTTTTATTTTTCCTTTTCGTTTTACAAGACTATTTGTAAAGTTTGGCCTAGGCGCGATGGAGACCACTTTTTCCCTCACTTAAATTCTCTTCATCACTCCCACACTCTCTAGAACGGCTCGACATATTATCGAGGCTATAACATTTTGAAATGTCTCCATTGGTATGGGTTGAACCATAAGTACTAACGTGACTAGCCATGAATGAACATGAATTATGTTCATGTGGTGATTCATATCTGAAATCCACTAGCTCAACATCACTATCGCTTAGAGTGGCATTGTATTAAACTTTGCCTCTGCCCCGTCTCTTAACCCTAGTGGGACATTCTTGAGCTTTATGTTGTCTCCCCTCACATTCATAGAATCTATCCGGTTTAACTTTCCTAGGACACTCTCCTCTCATTCTCTATTGATCATTCTCAAAAACATTCTTTCTAGTATTTTTATTTTTCTAAAATCTTTTATTTTCTTTGAAAAAATTTTCTTTGTTAAATTTGAGAAATTTTTGAATTTTTTTACAAACAAGGCATGATCATCTAGCGTAAAATTAAACTCGGATTCAGAGTCAAAAACCTTTTCTTTTTTCTTTATTTTATCTTTAAAAGCTATTTCTTCCTTTTTCTTTTTAAGTTTGGGGAACATATTAAGTTTGTAAGTTTGAAGGTCTCCTATTAGTTCTTCTCACCTAAGAGTATCTGAGATTCCCAAAGAATTAAGGACAATAAACTTAGCATTAAAATGTGATGGGAGAGAGGTCAAAATTTTCTTAACCACTCTCCTCTCAGGAATTTTCTCACCTGGATTACAACATGAATTCACAATATCGGACAAACATGCATAGAATTCATCAAAAGTGCTAGAATCATTCACGCGTATGGTCTCAAATTGTTTGGTGAGATTTTAAAACTTATGGTTTTCACCGCATTGGTACCCTCGTGAGTGAGTTGGAGCTAATTTCATGCTTCTTTAGACGTGGTAAACGTCATAATAATAAGAAACTCATCGGGAGTGACTGTAACAAAAATTACACTCAAGCCTCGGGAGTTGGAATTACTAAATTTAAAATCATCCTCAGTTAAGAAGTGACTAGTTTGAGACTAATGACATCATTACTAGTCACAATGGGTGGTGTGCACCCTCTTTTAAAATAATCTAAACTCTCTCATCAGTTAATTTTTGTACCGACCTCGTTCGAGCTTTTCAATAGGCATAATTTGTCCCATAAAAATGGGTACCTTATTGCACAAGTTATCCATATAACCACAAAATAAAGATCACACAATAAATTAGTGTAACCGGTTCTAATACCAATTTAAAAATGTGAGTAGGTCCAGGTTATATGAATACATCGTATAGTAGGTCACACACATAAACACTAAATTCATGTTAGCCAAATTTTATCTTAATTAATTTTATGTGATCATGCAAGATAATTTCAAATCTGAAAAACACATCCAATCACCAAAATCAAAACAAGAAGAAGATAAGAAAAAATCCCTTTCGTATGAAACCTATATTTCAGCACTATGTTTTGAATAAGAAGGATGAATACAACAAATGATTCAGTCTAGGACTGTTCTACACCAAGAAGGTCATGCCTCGTTATCCACCGATCAGCCTCAGGAATCGTTATTCCTTTCTTCTTTAGAAGTAGAGACTAATCTCCAAAAATTCAGCAATAGAGCAACAAACTACGAGGGTTTTAAGATGAATGGTATTTATCTAGGGTTTAAATAAATTCGACAAATTATTTAATGGATTTAATTTGGAAAAGAAAAGTGATTTTCACAAACTAGGATTTTAAGACTTTTGGGATAGGCATAGAAAAACAAATCTCGCCAAAAGTTTAGATAAATGTTTATCATAAGACCTCATTTTATAGAAAATATAAATTTCTAGGCGGCACAACTTGTTCAAACAAAAACTATATGTTTAATTGAACGAAAACCTTATTTTATCCAAACGAAGTCTAGTTTTGTTCAAATGAACAACTGATCTCCTTTAAATGTACTTCGAACGAGCTTCTGACGGGTGGACTTCTTCCAAAAAGAGAAATCCCATGGGATGAGTAGACGTTTATTACATAGAGAAACCCCGTCGGATGTCCGTTTGAAGTTTGTTCTTACCAACTCAGCTTCTCGTTTAAACAAAAACCTATTCTCGTTCGAGCGAACAAAAATAAAAAAATTATTTTATTTTGAAACATGTTTTAAAAACTTGCCTCGAACGAGTTATAAAAACATCGATAAATAATTTTTTTAAGTATAAATCAAAACCATATACTATATATCTCCTCGAATAATGTAGCAATGATATCAACTCAGTTGATCCTCGATTGTTGCTCGGTCACTAACTTGTCTTCACTTTGAAATTCTTGATAAGTACATGATGATGAGGTTGTAACAGCATATGGAAAATAGATAAAAGTGATGAGCAATCATAAAACTTGCTCTTACAGTGTTTATGAAGGGTGATAAGGAGTTCAAAGAACAAGTGAAGAATAAGTCTTGTAGGGTTCCCAGTGAATAGTAGCGGTAAAAAATAATTGGTAATTTTTTTTCATTGGATTTTTGAACTTTGAACTGATATTGTAATAATATCCTTGTTCAAATTGTTCAGTGAAGAAAGCTCCCATACTTCCCTTTGTGCAGCGGGATGTGGTTGAAATTTTTTATTTGTCCAATCCCCTAAAATTTAAGGATCTCTTCTCTGTATCCAAGTTCATACACATTGGGTACCACACTCCTCCCGGTGGTTCCCCCTTCATGAGACACTGATTCCTTTGGTAGTTGAAGGCTCTGTTGAAGACGACCAGAGAGTTGACGCCTAAATTAGAACAGGTGAGAGGATTTTTCTATATCAGGTCATCTTATGTTCATGGAATGTAATTATGACTAACTATTATTCTCTTGTACAACTTATACTCCCACCACCTCAGGCTTTATTATCGAACCTTCTAGAGGGATGACCCTTAGGGTAGTTGGTCGTGTTACCATGGATATTTCTCTACGCAAAAAACTTAAGCAGGAGTGAAGAGTAAAGTTGATGCCGATGCTTGGCCAAGAAAAAAACTGATGCTCAAAAGAGATCCGAAGTCGAGGATCGGAAGAAAGCTGAGATTTATGATGAGATCAGCTGAGATTAATTTTAAAATGCTCGGAGGAAGATCGATTTTTTTTGGTAGAATTCTAGATTTTCCAAACTGCTTTTAATCCTTAACTCTTTTTTAAAAAACCTCCTATAAATGGGAGTGCAAAACAACAATGTTCTTAGATAATTTTCCAAGCTTTAAAAGTTCCCAAAATTATTTAAAAAGAACTCCCAAACCGTAGTTTATACCCAAGTTGTTTAGTAACCAAGTTTCAATTCATATATACTTTGAAGATCATTTTTTGGGCAACAAGATTTATTCTCCACATATTTGTGATAATTATTTCAAACGGTTGACTCCATATTTTTTTCTTAGACACAGTGGACTCCATAATGTGGTGTTGGGGTAAAGAAGCTGTGGATTCTGTATTCTAATTTGTAGACAGTTGCTGAGCTGTTCGGTGGATATTGAGGCTTATATGGACTCATACATTGTGGAAATTACATGAGTGGATTCCTGAGTTATCACTATGGAGGAGAGGTTGATGATCGAAGACTCATGAACGATTGTAAGGGTGTCGAGTCATTATGTAATTCATTTGTCGACTTTTGTAAATACTTTATCATAGTAAATTTGCCCGAGGTTTTTTTCATTTGGATTTTTCTCGTACGTCGGGTGTTGTGGTTGATTTACTTATTTTATTCTGTACTCACCTAGATGCATGCTTAGGGTGATATAAAATTGGTTAATATATTTAATCACAACTTGTTTAAAACTGGTGATAAATTTTATTTAGGTAACTTGATTAGTTAAAATTTAAAATTTTAAAAATAGTTAATTTATATTTTTTCACTATTTTCCATAATTATAACCCTTCGGCTTTTATAACACGTTGCCAAATTGGTATCAGATCTTATTTCTACAAGTTATTTAGATGAATCATGGTGGTTATATGGACAATTCGTCTAATACGTCATTTTTGTTTGATGGCATGAATTATGCCTATTTAAATGCTTGAATGAGATTGTCTCTAAAATTGATAGACGAGCACGTTTGGCTTTCTGTTGAAAGGGGGTGGACTCCTCCTATTGTGAGTAATGAAAATGTCACTAGTCTGAAGCCAGTCGCAAATTGGATTGATGGTGATTTTAGATTGAGTAATTTTAACCCTCGAGATTTAAATGATATTTCTGGTGCTATCACACCCGAAGAATTTGGATGCATGATGACATTTACCACGTCTAAAGAAGCTTGGGAAATACTGTAGCTCACAGATGAGGGTATCAATTATGTCAAAGCTTCTAAGTTCAGAACCTCACCATAGAATTTGAGACTATACGCATGCTTGAATAAAAAACTTTTGATGAATTTTATGCTCGTATATTTGATATTTTGAATTCCTATTTTAACTTGGGTGAGAAAATTCCGAAAATGAGAGTTGTTAAGACAATTTTGAGGTTTCTCCTGTCTCACTTTAGTGTGAAGATTACCATCCTTAACTCTTTGGAAATTTTAGACACAATTTGGCTAGAAGAACTCGTAGGTGATCTTCAGACTTACTAATTGGACATGCTCCATGATTTTCAAAAGAAAAAGGAAAAGGAAAAAGGAATAGCTATAAATATAAATCGAAAAAATAAAAGGTTTTCAACTTCGATTCCAAATTTGATCATCATGATCTTGTCCTCTCTGCTAAAAAAATCCAAAAGTTTCTGAAATTCAAAAATTAAAATTCATCCAAATTGAAAAGTAAAAAATTCAAAGGAGGTAAGAATTTTAATAATAATGACCAAAAGAAAACTAAATGTGATTACCCTAAGAAAGATGAATCAAAGAGATGTTATGAGTGTGAGAGGAAAGGTCACAAAGCCCTTGAGTGTCCCACTAGGCTTAAGCGACAGAAAAAAGGCAAAGATGCCTATAATTCCACTCTAATTGATAGTAATGTTGAGTCGGTAGATTCTAGGGATGAATCAACACATGAACATAACTTTTGCATGTTCATGGCTAGTCACATTTGCACTACAAGTACATCTCGCGTCGATGAGGACATTTTTAAACATGATAAACTTGACAATGAGTTGAATCATTCTGGAGAGTGTGAGGGTGATGATTTGAGTGAGGGAGAACATGGTCTCCAATCTACATACTCCGAACTTTACACCGAGTCGTTAAAAAGTAAAAAGCAATATAAAAATTTGATTCTTAGGGTGTTGGATTTAGAGAAAGAGTTGAAAGGTTCAAGAGAGAGTGAGGCCTCAGTGAGTCAACTCGAGATACTACGAATCTCTTTGAGTGAGTAACTTATTTTGGAAGGTAAGGAAATATCGTTTTACCCACAAAGTGGATAGCCGTACGAGAGATCTTCAATCAACATTGGAGACTCATAAAAAACTTGAGCCCGTGATTTCCAACTCGAGAAAGATCTCTAACGTGCGCGGGAGGTCAAGGTCATTTTATAGGGCACATCCAAGAAGGTTGGAAAGATTTTCCTAGGTTCCACTTTAGATTTTAAAGAGAGGCACGACATAGGTTATGATGGTGAATCCACTTTCAATACCGCACCTGAGATGGTTACCAAGTTTATGATCGATACTTATGGGCCTCCACCTAGCCCACCAAAGTGAACTCGTCCTAGCTGCTTTAACCCAAACCAATCTATGTTTATATCCATTGCAAATAAATAGGTCACCTTAGGAAGTTTTGTTTCAAGCCCAATCTATGTTTATATCCATTGTAAATAAATAGGACACCTTAAGAAGTTTTATTTCAAGCTAGGGAGAGTCTCTCACACACATGCTCCCACACACCTCCATAGAGATCTTGCTAGTCTTTGAGAGCAAGTTGAGTTTCTTATTAAGACATCTAAATGTTTGATGGAGGCATTTAAAGGATGTATATAACCTTTTGAGAACGCCTCCCAAAAAATGATTGAGGTCTGGACTTGTTTCTACTTTAGGATGATTTTCCTTTTGCTATCATATGTCCTTAAAACTAAATTGTATTTTGATGTTCATATTTTGAAAATTCCAAAATGATTTTTTTTTTCTTTTTGAAGAATTTAAAAAAAAAATCGAAAATATTTAGTTTTTTGATAAAAATCTTTCAAAATTTCAAAAATACTTTTGTATTTTGTTTTACACCATATATGGATGCACATTTAAGATGTTTGAATAACAATTTCTATCAAGCCTTATATACATCTTTTTGTGATTAAACACTTTAATTTTTCAAATTTAAACTCGTTGAATGTTTTTTGATCACTTTATCAAATCTTGAATAGCACATCATTTGTTCTAATCCTTGTGTAGTTCATTCTTTACCGCTAAAGATAGGAAATGAGTTTCGTGAGGCAAATCGGACACCGAGGCAAGTGGAGCTTATTGTGGAGAAGTAGTGGATATGCATCGCCTTTTGTTATCAATAAGGAAGGAGACATAACTGTGATACTTAATGGAGTCTAAGTTTGTAAGTCTATTTGTGTCATTCTGTATTACCTTATTTGTAACAGTGCTGAAAATGGGTATTTCTCGAAAGATTTTTTTCCTCATATCTCATATTGTGGTTTGTTTGATTTGATTTAGATCTTATATTTTTCATAGTTAGGTTCACCTAATTAATCAAGATAAAATTTGGATTAAATTGAATTTGGTTTATTTGTGACCTAATCCATAATTTCTACATTTGACCATATGATAGGACAACTCTACAACACATTTTTAGAGAACTGAAAATATAAACCCAACATATTGCCATGGTGTACTTGAAAACAAAAGCAAAAAAGAAATAACATTAGATCAAACCCTAGTTAAAACATAAATCACGGTGTTCAAACTTCCAAGAATTAAAGACAATAAATTGGATATTAACTAAATATTTAGAGAGAGAGGAAAAAAATAAATTTTACAAATAATAACTTAAAAATTACTTTGTACAATGATTTATCATATTTAAACCCTTAAAATCTTATATTAAACTTAAAAATGTCAGGAGAGAGAGAGAGAGAGAGAGAGAGAGAGAGAGAGAGAGAAAGAGAGTTACCATTTGGAGAGTGCAAAGTTTAGCCTCAGAAACCCATGGACCTCTAGCTGAGAATGAAAAAACAGCATAACAAAACAAGTGAAAACATCATTTAAATGTATTAGTCCTTTCATATAAACTAAAAAACCATTAGCACAAAAACCCATATTGCATTAGAGGAAATACCTACCTATATTACAAAACTCGAACATAGGTTCGGTCTAATAGGGAAACACCTGAAAACACAGATAAAAAGACAAAGAAAATTAGTCGTACAACTGAAAATAACTAAACTAAAACTATTATAACACCCGATAAAATTAAATAGAGGGAGAAAGATAGAGAGAGTTATTTCAAGTTAGAAAACATTCTACCCATAAAATACAAAACCAAGAACTTTATTTTGAAGCCTGAGAATCTTAACCCTAAGAAAACATTTGAACCCAAAATTCATATTATGAAACTGTATACCCGAGAGAGAGAGAGAGAGAGAGAGAGAGAGATGGCAATACTTGGTTTTGAACCCTGATATATTTCTGAAAACACTTGATTAGTGTTTCTACAACCCAAAAATAGTAAATAGGGAGATATCTAAAGTTGGAATTGTTGTGAGAGAGTGAAAGGGGTAATGAGCAAAGAGAGAGGAATGTCTAAGAGCAGTAACATAGTTAGTAGATATTGAAGTTTGAATTAAAGTGGAATATTAACCAAGACTCTTGACCCAGTGGTATAATGCTGTCACTAGTATAGTCTTGGGGGTGGATTAGGTTTGGTCCCCAGTTCGATCCCCGACACTGTCAAAATAATGCTTGGCTAGCAGAAGCCATGAATCGCGAATGGGGATTAGTCGAGGTGAACGTAAGCTGGACCCGACACCTCATGGTATGCTACCAAAAAAAACAAATTAAAGTGTAAGGTTGTGATGTGAAGAGTGATAGCGTGTAACAAAGTATAAAATTTTCAAATTAAAGTGAGAAAATTATATTGAAATTTGAATTAAAGTGGAAGGTTGTTATGTGAAGAGTAATAGCGTGTAACAAAGTATAAAATTTTCAAATTAATGTGAGAAGCATATATCAAATGCTTTTCTAACCACATGCCTTATTCCTTTATCTTTCCAAATCTTAACTCAACCGTTCACCTCTACATTGTTGGCCAAATCAGAACACCTATTTAACTTATCCCTCATATGAAACAGTAAAATAACCCTGCTCAATATTATATAGATATATATCACCAACCCATACAACTATATTTCACACAAATTTTAGCATGTTTTTCAATTTTAGGAAAATTTATTTCAATTATGATAAAACTAAGTGAACTATGTTCATATAAGTCATTTACCTTTAACCTAGAGTATCATTGTCCACCATGTGAACATAATCGATCCTGGGATGAAGTTGAAGCCGTTCGATAATCAAATTTGGATCATAAATCTTGTTAAAACTTTCTCTTGGACTAAGACTCAAGGAATGTTTTCTTCAAAATGGAATATAGCAATCCAATAACCAAGGGCACATGCATATACTATTGTCACATTTTTCTCAGTGATCCTCATTAATCTCACAGTTAAGATTAAAAAATTTAATTAATAACATCTAACGCTTCATGAATTGAATGATATGCAAACCACCAAGTTTTAAAACTTATTTATGAGGTTATGAAGGACGAGCTTTTATTTTATTTTATAAATTCATGTAAACAACCGTGACCTTGGCAGTGAACTCATCTCTTAAGAACTTGAAATGGAAACTTATAAACATAAGATAACGTTGTGAATGTACAACATAGGATCCCAATTATTTTTAATTTAATAAATATCGAAAGCACGGGCTATTAATAGAATTTCGCGGAAGTACGGGCCGATCCTACAAGGAAATGATCAATTTTTTAAAATTGATTTTACAATAAATTGCGACTTATATGAAATAATTCTAGCAACTAACACACATATTGAAGCAAATTACGTAAACAACGATGAGATAAAATTACTAGGATTTTAAAGCCATTTACTAATTTTTATTAGGTATAATGTCAATACAAATTTCGATTCTCGAACCCGAAATTCATTATATCTCTTCGCATAAATTTTGGAAGATAAATTAATTTAGTTTAATTTTTAATTCACTTTTTATCTTATTCATAAAGTTAAAATTCCTATTCCATTAAACAGTATAAATTATATGCATTTTAAGATGTAAACTAAGTATGGACTATCAAACGAGTGAACGAAAGTACAATCCATCGAAACTAAACAAACATAAAGTCGCAGAATTGAATCGAGTTAAGTTTAAAAGGATAAAATATTACTCTAGTAATACTTTATGTGAATAACGAATCTTTAAAATATTTAAAACAATTTTAGGGAATATGAAATTTAATTGAACATTGAATACTAACTAAGCATATCAAATATTCCTAATCGTAGTAATTAAATTTAAGATAGCACAATAAATAACAAGGTATTGCAAGATAAAGATGGAATTCTCGTAATTTTTTTTTCAGACTTTGGTTCAAAAGGTACTACAATCACGAACAATCCTCTCCACAAGTTGTACACAATAATTTCTCATAAACACTTCTATTGAATTTTGAATAAAAATTGATTGACACCCCGTCTAATTAATTACCGGGTGATCAGTCCTTAATTAATTAATTCCAGAATATCAAGTTGGTACAGATAATGCATCACTGTCGAAAACTCAAATTTTAATTTAATAAAACTAACCACCTAGTATTTAAAAAGGGTAATGTCCAAATTTTATCTTGTTACTAACCAATATCAAAAGAATACCAACAAATACCATGCATCCCAGTAATATAAATTAAGTCTAACTGAAGTAAAATAAATGACTGGAGTAAAACACATCCAGATACAATCCCATACAATAAATCCAATAAAAGGAAATCAAATCTAATAGAGAACTTAAAACAACTAAATCTCTGAATGTAAACAGAAGAAAGGACGACATGTCCAACATAATAGATAATTGAAAAAGGAGAATGGGCTGGGTCGTCTACTAGCAATTATCTTGCAGCTTCCACAGTAGCTACAACACGAAAACTGAATAGAGTTTACTAAGGCTGGTGTCCCTGTGGCTGGGCACCTAAAATAATGGAACAATTGAAATACATACAGAAAAACGGGTCAGGTACCGAGTTGAAAATAGTTTAAAATAGCAAGTGCTTAAATTGATTCAATTAGCACAATTATTATTCAAGGTAACTTAGCGTACTTACTTCAGATACTTACCCCTCGATCTAGTGTGCATGCCTAACGAGCCTAGCTACCCATACTAGTCATGATACCCTGACTGGATACTAAATACATTCTATTATGTTGGAAAGACTCCCTAAATAACTCAAAGCCGACGTACTTAAGATTTTGATATAGGTTTAGATTTACTTTAGTTTATTCTCATATTCTTCTAAATGCCCAACTGATAATACCATAAGTACACATTTAAAAATAGATTCATCAACATAAGGCACCAAACAGGATGTCGATATACCAACATTATTCTCTTTATGTGTATATATATATATGTAGCAATATTGCACCCCTGGTTGAGAAACCCTTAGTGCTACGCATACTCGTCTATCTAATCCCATTGCAACACTCACGCATAGGGGATAATAGGTTCAATCTCTCGAGAACCAATAAAAACACAAACACTTAATGGAGGCGAACATAGTCCCAAGCCGATGGACTACGCACATACCTACGCACCCATACGACCGTCATCACTATCATTCTCATGGATAGCCCATATCTATGTTCCATGCTTTAGTGGTACGACTCTAAATCCCCCGAAGGCACACAAGATCCGGTCGTCCACAACGCGTTAGCCTCCGTTCGATTGCCAATAGCTAGGTATGTCATACACATAATATTTTAAACAATAAGCATACACACAACTTATATAAATTCATTGGCTTTACCACAACCTAGTATTCGTAGTTCGTATAATATATCCCCTATTATACTCCGTACCTTATTCGTATGTATTCTCCCTTGTATTTTTGCATCTCTCTAATTTTATAAATTTTCATACCTTCCGAGGGTCGACATATTCTCTGCTCACTAATAATTATAAATTTTAAGTGACTCGACATTCACATAGGTCTAACACTCATTTCAATAATCCTACGGGAAGTTTCAAATAAAAATCGAGCCTTAAATGTCATTCTGGAATCTCGTTAGAAGACCCAGGAAATCTCATTCGAACGAGGTTCGTTTGAAAGAAGGCCCTCCCCACTTCGGACGAATTACACAACTCGTTAGAAGGGCCACTGGAATCTCATTAGAAGTCTCATTCAAACGAGGTCGTTCGAACGACCTGGGCTGCACTTCTAACGAAATTTCCGCAGTTGCCCAGTTCTTCTTCAAAGTTCGTTTTTCCAGATTTTCTCCTCTACAATCTCAACCTAAACCTATTTCAACACAAGTACAAGGTTTCTAAACTACTTTAAGTCACCCTAGAACACTTCTTATCATAGTTTAGGGGTGAAATTCTTCTAATCATTAAGTAAATTCAACAAATTCCTAAATTTTCCCATGAGTCATTTTAACATAAACCTAGAAGTAGTAATCTATAAAAACCCCATTTTTTTATTTCGTGATTAACATCTGTGTTGATACCAAATTTAGTCTGCTGACATGGCTCAATTGGGTGAAGACACGTAGTAATCTACATGGCAACGATGAACATTTATGAATAACACCTCGACTTCGAGGAACCATACTACAACGAGGAACTCTGCTTCCCCGATCAACTCAGACGCTCCGACCTACAAGAACTCTCCGAGGAACTTTTGAGTACTGAGGAACTTTTGAGCACCGAGGAACTTTTGAGTACCGAGGAACTTAGGCGGTCCGAGCAGCTTAGGCGGTCCGAGCTGCACCTCGAACAAAGCATTAATAGCAGGATAACCCAACAGTTTGACTGAGAATTAAATTCTTATTATCATACAAATGTATACGCTTAAGGGGAATTTAATATATTACCCTTTCACATTACAGCCTTAGGGCTATAAATACATTGTATTATCCTCATTGTAAGGGGACCGGAATTTCTTAAGAAAACTTGTAATCGAGAATTCCCAAATAGTCAGTAATAACAAAAACAGTGGACGTAGGCCATTCTTATAAGGCTGAACCACTTTAAAAGTTCTTTGTCTCATTTTATTTATCTGTGATTAAATAATTAGATATTATCTAATTTTTTACATCAACAGATTGGCGTCGTTTGTGGGAAACGACTGGTAAATATCATTTTTCATCAAAAACAACTCATCACAAATGGTTGATATTCCAGAACCCAGTAATCGAAACGCTGGAAGCCCTCCAAATCCATCTGCTCCCCCAAATATTCTAGATCTGGCTGGAATAATGACAAATCTGACCCAGGGCCAGACAGTCATGCAAGAAACTATGCGACAACTCATACGAACCCTCCATGGCGGTGCACCAACCCATTCAGAATCGTGAAGTATTCAAAGAAATACCCGTTTACCCTCTTCACGTACTAGGCGTACTGATTCATATCGTACTGAGGAGTCTGAAGATTTTTCTTATCAACCTGGACGAACTTCGTCGGTACGAGCCACAGATACTGAAGAACGTATCACTCTCTCTCCAGAAAGGACCAGTGCACTAGAAAGATTAAGCAGAGTATTTCCTTTTGATCTATTAGGTCCTAGGAGGAGCAAAAGTCCTCCTAGAGCCGCATCGAGGAGTTTTTAACGACCATCAGACTTAAGGGAAGGATCTGCCCAATCGCGACTAGCTGCTCGTCATGATAGATCCTAGGAAGCCACATCAACGCGATCAGTTGCTCGAACCAATAGGCCCGAGGAAGGAAACGATGCGTGGAAAGGCTCTATTCAGAGGCTGGAGGATAGATTAGGAGAAATGGCTAATGCCAAGAACCCTCTACAACGAACTTTTGTTCAAGGAATACCTTTTATCCCAGCCATTGTAGATTTTCCAACACCATCAAAGTTCAAAGCACCTGTTGTGACCCCCAAATATGATGGAAAGACCGATCCTATCCTTCATATAGAACAATACCAAGATGCAGTCGACATCTATGCTATTCTAGATGAGATGAGATGCAGAGCATTCTCGGTAACTCTTACCGGATCTGCTCAAATATGGTATAATAACCTTCCTCGGGGTAAGATCTTAACTTTCTTTCAACTGGCCGAGTTATTCCTTGGGAATTTCTATTTTGGGGCAAAGCCAGTTAAACGAGTAGCGCATTTGTTAAGTGTTAGAAAAAAAGCTGGTGAAAGTACCAGAGATTATATAACTCGTTTTAATAACGATAAGCTGGAAGTCATTGATTATGAGGAAAAGACAGCGATTACCGCCTTGATGAGTGAACTACTGCCCAACAAGTTATACTACACTTTGGCCAAAGATCCACCTAGAACTATGTCAGATCTGATGGGAAAAGCGGCTAAGATTATGAATGTCGAGGAGGCTATGGCTGCGAAGAAGAATATGGATGCCAAAGAAACCAAGGTTGAAGGTGATAAAGCTAAAGAAGAAAGAGCATAAGAACAATGGTAGTGATAAACACTCAAGAACAAGGTCGTCATGGGAAGTATTAAAGAAATTTGATAATTATACTCCTTTGAAGAAAGACATCAACCACGTTCTAGAAGAAATCAAGAACAATGAGGAATTAAATTGGCCAAAGAAAATAAAGGCAGACCCTGACAGGAAAAATAAAGCAAAATATTGCGAGTTTCACAATGATCATGGCCATATAACCAAAAATTTCATAGCTCTTCAGAATGAGATTGAAACACTCATCAGACGAGGAAAACTGGCAAAGTATGTTGATCAGAGGAATGATAGAAGAAACAACGATAGAGCAAGAGAGATGTCTAGATCTCCTCGTCGAGCAGAGGAGAACAATAAGAGAGACCATGAAGTTGATCTAAAAGACGACCCCAATATTCCCAAGAGACCAAGGCAGCCTGAACGTGAGGTATTTTTAATACGCTTTGGGTCATTTGACTGTAATGTTATTACAGGTGGAGATGCAGGAGGAGGAGACCTTACTACCGAGAGAAAAGCTTACCTCTGTGAGGCTCAAGCTTTCTCATATATTCAACGAATAAATCTACCTGAGGAGGATCGCCCGAGAAAGGTGAATAAAGAAAAATTGGTCATTGGTTTCTCAAAGAACGACCTCGCAGGTGTTTTATATCCTCATGATGACCCTTTGGTGATCAAAATGAGGATGAAGGAGGTAATGATTTCAAGAGTACTGGTAGACAACGGTAGCTCGACAGACATCATGTTTTACTCGTGCTTTGATAGTTTAAATCTAAAGCTATCTCAACTGGAGCCTTATCATAGACCCCTCCTCGGTTTTACTGGCGAGAAAGTATTTCCACTTGGGACGATCAAATTGGATATATTCATTAGTACGTGGTCTTCTTGTCGAACAGAAAGAATACGCTTCTTCGTGATGGATAAGAATGTTCAATCATCATACAATATCATCATGGGAAGAGTAGGATTTAAAAAGTTCGAGGCTGTACCATCTACGATACATCAATGCTTAAAATTTCCAACAAATTTTGGAGTAGGAGTTGTTAAAGGTGATCAGAAAGTAGCTCGGAAATGCTATTATTCATCCGCCGAGCAAGAGGAAATGGAGAAGTCAAGGAAAAAGACAATCACCTATCAAGTGGATGAAGGTGCAGAAATTGAAACATTGGATCCTAGAGATGAGTCACAACTCGTGAAGGGTCAAGTGGTGGAAGCTACTGAAAACATCATTCTGGACGATGAGCGCCCTGAACGAACTACTCAAGTAGGTTCATCGCTGGAAGCCTCATTAAAGCAGAAATTGATAACTTTCCTATGAAGCAGAAAGAAAACTTTTGCGTGGAGTCATGAGGATATGCCTGGGATAGACCCAAATTTCTTATGTCACGAACTAAATGTGAATAAGGAGATCAAGCTTGTGAAGCAGAGAAGAAGAGTATTCAGTCCCGAGAAGAATCAAGCTATACAGGAGGAAGTTGAGAAGCTCCAGAAAGCTTACTTTATTAAAGATGTTAAATATCCAGACTGGCTAGCAAATGTGGTGATGGTGAAGAAGAAGAACAACAAATGGAGGATGTGTGTAGACTTCACCGATCTCAACAAAGCATGCCGAAAGGATCATTTTCTGTTGCCCTGAATTGATCAACTAGTGGATGCTACCTCGCGACACGAGCTGCTGAGCTTCATCGATGCTTATTCTGGTTACAATCAGATTAAAATGAAACCTGAAAACAGGGAGAGTACTTCTTTCATTACCCCTAGGGGAACTTATTATTATAATGTTATGCCTTTTGGTTTGAAAAATGCAGGTGCAACATATCAGCGGCTGATGAACAAAGTGTTAGCAGAACAAATCAGTTGCAATATGGAAGTCTATGTTGACGATATGCTGACAAAGAGCAACAAAGCTGCTGATCATTTAGTTGACTTAAGCCAGACTTTTGATCAACTAGATAAATATCAGATGAAGTTGAACCCGACGAAGTGTATATTTGGAGTACGAGAAGGCATGTTTCTCGGGTACACTGTCAATCAGCGAGGCATTGAAGCTAACCCTGAAAAGATCAAAGCTCTGTTACGGCTACGATCCCCAACGACGAAGAAAGGGGTACAAAGTCTTGCAGGACGAGTAGCAGCAGTCAACAGATTTGTATCGCGAGCAACTGATCGATGCCTCCCATTCTTCAAGACGCTATGAAAAACTTTTGAGTGGAATGATGAATGTGATAAGGTAGGGGTGGCAATTCGTGTACGTCGTGTCGTGTTCGGGTCGTGTAATGTCGGGTTCGTGTCAAGTATTAGTCAACCCTAACCTGACCCATTTAACTAATCGTGTCAGATGAGCAAACACTAACCCGACCTATTTATTATCGTGTCGTGTTCGGGTTGACCCGCATAACCCATTAAGTAAAATATAAAATAATTTTTTTCTTCTCTCTTAACCAATCATACCAATCATAGGCCTACAACAACTTTAATTTAATTAATTTCAACTTCTTTCAACACATAAATAATTTACCATCCGATTCTCCATGAATTTTATAGAATGCCTATTAAGATATATAAATTATCTAATATATTCTCCATAAAATACGAGTTAAGTGGGTCTGTTCGTGTCATTTTCGAGTTATACGTGTTTGACACTAATCCAACCCGTTTATTATTCGTGTTGGTGGGTTGTGTCATATTCGGGTTCGTGTCAAGAAATCGTCAACCCTAACCCGCTAACTTCGTGTCGAGTTCGTGTCGGGTTATCGTGTCGTGTCAAAAATTGCCACCCCTATGATAAGGCTTTCCAAGACTTGAAGAAATACTTGGGAACACCTCCACTATTATCCAAGCCAGTGATGGGAGAAAAATTATACCTCTATCTGGCAGTGTCCGAGAATGCAGTTAGTTCGGCATTGATAAGAATGGATAATGGAGTACAAAAACCAATTTACTACACAAGTAAGGCCTTCCGAGGAGCAGATATCAGATATTCAAGGCTAGAAAAATTGGCACTAGCATTGATCGAGGCAAGAAAAATAATGAAGCCATACTTCCAGGCTCATACCATAATAGTATATACTGATATGCCATTGAGGCAACCCCTTCATAAACAAGAAAAGTTAGGAAGATTGATGTGCATGGCAATAGAACTCGGTGAATATGATATAGTTTATGAACCTAGATCATCGCTAAAAGGGCAAGCGGTAGCAGATTTTATAGCAGAGTTCACCTATCCTGATACCCCCAAGGAGCAAAAGTTGCTCACTGATCAACCTGTGGATGTTACAGGATCATCAAATTCAAGCCCAGACCAGCTTAGGTAGGTAAAAGGGCAAGAAAAGATGATCGATGAACAACAAGAAATATCAGGATATGGTGAAAGAGAGCAGCAAATTTTCCACCGAGGAGCTCTGTCAGATCAGAAATTTGAAGACAAGTTACCTATATGGAGTCTATATGTAGATGGTTCATCCTGCACTACAGGATGTGGCGCAGGGATAGTTTTGAACAGTCCAGACGAGGTCGACATGGAATACGCCCTACGCTTCCAATTCAAAGCTTCCAATAATAAGGCTGAATATAAAGCCATGCTTGCAGGTCTTAGTTTGGCAAAAACTATGGAGGCAGAACAAGTTAATATTTTCAGTGACTCGCAATTGGTCATAAATCAAATGATGGGATTATATGCATCCAAAGGAGAATTAATGATCAGGTATCATGCAAACGCAAAGGAATTGGTGTCGGAATTTTCTGCTATTTAGCTGGTCAGAATACCGAGAATGGAGAATACAAGAGAAGACGCTTTCGCTCGATTAGCATCAGCTACTCATACCGAGCTGCGAAGAATAATCCCAATTGAAGTTTTTACTGGTCGGAGTATAGATGAAGATATGTCGATAAACTTTAATACCCTCGATTTAGGGTCATCATGGATGGATCCCATCAGGGCATATATTGAGAAAGGGGAATTACCAACTGACAAACTTGTAGCCAAGAAATTGAAGTTTAAGGTTGCTCGTTATGTACTGACTAATGGTATTCTATACAAACGAGGAATTATAGCAAGTTTGCAAAGATGTGTGCATCCTACCGAGGTGAAAGATTTGATTAAAGAGGTCCATGAAGGGTCCTGTGGAGCCCATGTAGCAGGTCGGACACTTTTGCAAAGAATGATGACTCAAGGATACTACTGGCCAACGATGAGGTCTGATTTCATAGCCTATGCTAAGAAATGTGACAAGTTTCAGTGCTTCTCCTCCATCCGAAGAACTCCCCAAGCATTATTGACATCCATTACTTCCCCTTGGCCATTTGCCATATGGGGAATAGATTTGGTTGGACCACTGCCGATGACCAGGGGAAGATTTAAGCATCTCGTGGTCGCTGTGGATTATTTTGCTAAATGGGTTGAGGCTGAGCCTCTCATCGATATGACATACGACAAGGTGTACCAATTTATTTGGCAGAAGATCATTTGTCGATATGGTCTTCCCATTGCCTTCATCACAGACCATGGAACACAATTTGACAACGAGGAGTTCGCTGCCTATTGTCATCAGTCAAATATCTTAAAGATCCACTCGGCACCAGGGCATCCTCAAAGCAATGGACAAACTGAAATGACAAACAGAAAAAAACAGAATGGTTTGAAAAAAAAAGACTGAACGATACAAAAGTAAACTGGATCAAAGAGCTACAATCAGTGTTATGGGCTTGCCGAACTACTCCCCGAGCAGTAATAGGGGAATCTCTATATATGCTAGCATTTGGAAGTGAAGCTGTTATACCCGCCGAATTGGGTCTTCCAACACACAGAATATTGAATTTCAATTCCCCTGTCAGCGATTTAATGAGAAGGTTAGATTTGGACATGCTCGAGGAGGTTAAGGAAGAAGCAGCCATTAGAAATGCTGGTTACCAGCAACGAACAACTTTGT
This sequence comes from Sambucus nigra, assembly GCA_949130495.1. Lineage (NCBI taxonomy): Eukaryota > Viridiplantae > Streptophyta > Magnoliopsida > Dipsacales > Adoxaceae > Sambucus > Sambucus nigra. The sequence continues at coordinate 132,198,384 of OX422216.1, read as the reverse complement.
TCTACAACAAGAGAGTGAAGAAGTGCGACTTGAAAGAAGGAGACTATGTGCTAAAAAAGGGGATTCAAAAGCACAACAAACTGGAATCCAACTGGCATGGACCCTACCGAGTTAAGGAAGTTGTTCGACCAGGGACATACAGAATAGAAACTTTAGAAGGGGAGCAGTTTAAGAATGCATGGAATGCTGAACACCTGCGCAAATATTATCAGTAATGTAAACTCTCATGTAATACAGTTTCATTAGTATGAATAAAGCGACAATGTTTTGCCCATTTCTTTCCCTTTATTGGAATTTTTTTACGGAATACTAGTGCTATACACTACTCAGCAGATCTCGGACTACTCAAAACTATTCGTAAAAATGCCAACTTGGTTGGTTAGGAAGTAAATATATTCTCGAAAACGCCAACTAAGGTTGGTCGGGAAGTAAAACTATTCCTAAAAATGCCAACTTGGTTGGTTAGGAAGTAAATCTATTCCTAAAAATGCCAACTTGGTTGGTTAGGAAGTAAATATATTCTCGAAAACGCCAACTAAGGTTGGTCGAGAAGTAAAACTATTCCTAAAAATGCCAACTTGGTTGGTTAGGAAGTAAATATATTCTCGAAAACGCCAACTAAGGTTGGTCGGGAAGTAAAACTATTCCTAAAAATGCCAACTTGGTTGGTTAGGAAGTAAATTTATTCCTAAAAATGCCAACTTGGTTGGTTAGGAAGTAAATATATTCTCGAAAACGCCAACTCAGGTTGGTCAGGAAGTAAAATTATTCCTAAAAATGCCAAATTGGATGGTTAGGAAGTAAATATATTCTCGAAAACGCCAATTCAGGTTGGTTGGGAAGTAAAACTATTCCAAAAAGTGCCAAAGATTGGTTGGTAAGAAAAACTCACTAACTGTGGTTGGTCGAGAAGAAAAATTTACCTACCTTGGTTGGTCGAAAACATTTAATGAGTACGATAAAGTGATCGAGCAAAATTTTTGATACTCGTGACTTCTTAAATTACTACTAAGTTGGTCGAGAAACAAAATATTATCAACTTTGGTTAGTCATCAAATGATTACCACAAATTCCAGATAGTCGACAATAAGTTTTAACAAACTCCAGTTGATCGACAAATAACACAATGTTGTTATCTTTTTAACAGATATACATGCACAAATGTAAAGTGTTTTATAATTACAAGACAATGGCAGTCAAGATTTGTAAATAAAAATTATTTAATTAAATGTAGAACAAAGCACATCAAGAATGAAATACAAATTTATTACATTAAGATTCCTATTCTACTGGTTTCTTCGCCTCTGCTTTTGAAATAGGTTCCTCGCCAGCAGGTGGATCATTTAAAGCATGAGGGGAATTTATGAAGTTAATATCTTCAAGCATCCTAATATTCATCATAGATGGTCGATCTAGGAGGTGCTCGGGACGAGATATCTCGACATTGGAATGGAGATTGTAATCGTCGAGGTATTTGGAAATCAGACACCGAGGGATAGCCCGAGCAAGGATCCAACTCATATCAAGCTTGAATGGTGGCACTGGTAGGTCGAGCAACCCAGGATTATGGTAATCCCATAGGTAATGACCCTGTTCGAGTTGCAGCACACCTAAGGCATTCAACCATCCCTGTTTATAACCCTCATTATTGGCATTTTGGATACGATCATCCAAATGGTAGAGAGCCTCGTTGTGGCCATCCATCCAGAATTCTCTGGGCTACTTGTGGAATTGATGTGTTAATCTTTCCAGCTGCTCGTGGAGATTTTTGATAAAAAGTTCTTTATTCTCCAAGACAGACTTCTGCGCAGAAAGCTGCTCTTCCAAGTCCCTGATTTTCTTAGACATCTCAACCAATGCCTGGTTCTTCGCCATCAGTTGGAAGGCCTGGTTCTCTAGAGCAGATTGAGTCCTCTGTTCCTCGACAGGAATCTGAGAAGCTCTTGCTCGTCCACGAGTAGAAGTAGAGGGGCCATACCTCTTTAAAGTTTCCAACTCATCCCTCAGGTTGGAATTTTTGACCTCCAAGAAAGAGAATCCCTCGTCAGTCACTGGGATCAAAGCATTTGAGGTGGAAGCTGCAGACTTCAACTGAGACACCTCTCTTTGTTGGTTATTGTTTTCTTCCTCTAATAACTCAGCTACCTGTCTGTGCTCTTTGACCCCAGCTTTCAACGTTCTCTCCCGCACATCGTAAGTAGCAAACCGTTTATCATATCCCTTATCGGCACATATTTGCTGATACTTCTTCTCGTACCCCTTGTGCAAAAGGGCAGCAGATCTTTATATTGTTGCTGAAGTTCTTCAAGAGTGTCTTGGAGATCTTCAATCATGTCATAATATGCTACATTATTAGCCACCGCCCGGTCGAGCAGAAACTTCAAATACTGATAGGCTTCAACTGCCTGCTCTGAAGCACCATGACCGAGGATGCCAGTGATTTGAGCTGCACTCATGTCTGTATGACCGACTTTAAAATATTCATTGCATTACCTTAACAGCTTTGTATCATGAGCAGAAAATAATTCCATCCTAGCCAGAAACTAGTAGAGGAAGAAAAATCAATAATCAATAAGAGTATAAACAGAGCATGAAGAAGAGAATGAACAGTATGCATAAGTGAAAGTTCAAATTTTATTACATCACAAAGTTCAGAGTTACATGTTCAGGGTTACATTTGACAAAGAAAAATAAAATAGAGAGAAACCCGAACAACTCTACACCTTTTCCTTGTCTCCCAAAACTTTCTCGAGAGGCTGGGAAGAGGAGGTAGGTTGCTCGGAGGGAACAAAGATTTGCTCGGGGAGCACTGGCAGTTGCTCGGATGAAGTAACGAGTTGCTGAAATTCCTCGTTAGTAGGCTGGATGGATGGGGGATGAGAAACTTGATCTCCCATCACCATGGAAGACTCCTCAGAGGCAGCTTCGTCCTCTTCTTCGTCTTCAGGTTTTGGAGGGGGGCCAGGGATGTGTCACTGAAATAATTCAGAATTTTCCTTAACTCTCATCTCTTGTAGAGCAGCGACCCACCCATCTCTAAAGTATTTGAGGCTGCCATATTCTACTTGCGACATCATGGCAGCCAAGCCTTTGTTCCACCCTTTATCCCAACCGACGCTGAAGGATTTCCTAACAGCCAATTTCCTTTTTGCCTTCTCCGAGGAAAGCTTCTATGAAAGAAGGTCATCAACAGCTTTCAATTTACTCTCAATTTCCTCCTTCTAATGACCTACTTCCCGAAGTCGACCTAAATCCTCCTCAGCAGCCTTGAGTTTATCTTCAAACTCCTCAGCATTTTTGAGCTTCTCTTCAAGCTCTTTATTCTTCTCCTACAAATCGCTCATTTTTTTCTCCAACCCCTTGGAGACCTCAATAACCTGAGCCTTCTCCTGCTCAGCCGAAGAAAGCTTTTTCTCCCAAACTGCCTTATCATCATCATATTTCTAACGAGAGTCTTTCAGAGACTACGCCAGGCCTACCAAAGCTTCCTCTACACCAGACGAGGAGCTTGAAGCTTTAATAGCTTCATCTTTCTTCAAATTTGTATTAAAACAGCTCACCAACTGTGAAAAGAAAATGAAAGCAAGTTAGTGCACAGATACAAAAAGGAAAGAATGAAAATTTAAGACTATAAAACTTACAAAAGCAATGTGACGAGCTGTTAATGTGGTAACAGCGTCCCGAGAAAGGTTTTACTCAATACCTTGGATCTCGAGAATGATCCAAGTCTTCACCGAGCTCATAGCAGAGCTCGGAGGAACAAAAGTGGGAACACCACTAGTCTGGGGCTGAGAGATGGATTCAACCAAATTAACAGAGGAGCTTTTCTTCAGCCTCCTCATAGGAGCATCAACTTTCTCGACTAAGGTTGTAATCTTAGTTGGAGAAATGACAATCACCTCGCCTAGAGTAGCATCCTTGCTCGGGGCCACTGGGGGCTTCTCGACCACCTTCACGGGAGCAGCCGAGGAAGATGCATTAATTTTCTTTGTCCCTTCTCCTGGGACATCAAGCTTACTTCTTTTTGCCTCTCCAGCACCAGAGGAAGGTTTCTCAAAAAAGGTAGGAGGTCTTCTTTTCTTCATCCTTTCACTCAAAGGTATATGTGATTCAGGTGAAGAACTTGTAGAGGCTGGTATGGGTTCTGCGCCGCTTATCACCGGACGAGCAGTAAAAGAGGATGTGTAGCTCTGGTACTGAAGCAGATATGAAGCTGACCTAATATGCTCATCGGCAACAGTCTGATGCAAACTCCAGATAAGTTTTAAGTGCCTTATATTAACGTCTGCCTCTTTTGGACACTTTCTTTTATTGTCAACTGCAAATAAATCAAAATTAAAATATCAGTGGCACATTTTATCAAACACAAAGGAAGCGTAATTTTGAAAATAAATTAAAAACAACCTATCCCATTGCCATAGGGAGGACATTTGGGACCCTGGTAAACATCATCTCCAGTCAATGGAGGGTGTTGCCAATTTTTCATAACAACCCCGTGCTCAAAGTAGTCCCTATTGGCATTTGGGAGATTGACCACTAAAGCTCTATTTAAAAACCTAGTTTTTAAATAAAAAGTATTATCGCTTACAACCCATCTATAACAAAACATTATTTCAGGAATTCCTATACGGGTTCCATAAATTTGATTTAATCTATAAACACCATTAACTATTCTCCACGTATTGGGAGCTATTCTTGCAGGAACTACGTCAAAGTATTGACAGAATTCCAGACATAGAGGGTTTGGGAGAAAAGAAAAGCCACTCAGCAACAAAGAGACTGGGGAACCAATGTCCCTCAGCCAAACGAAAGTAGTCTGAAGGCTCAGAAAGCTCTTCCAAAATAACCCATGAGGGAATGGAAAAATCAGAGCGAAACTTATCAATTGATTCTACAGGATAAACCATGCTGAAAGAAGGAAAACAAAGAGAAAGAAGAAAATCTTACAGGAAAGGGACGAGTCTGTTGACAACAAACGATGGAAGAGATGAACGCACAGGAGAGAGAGAGACGATAGAAAACTCAAAGAGACAAATTTGAAAAAGTAGAAGACGATGGGATTTTCTGCAATGTTTAAATACTTTGCCTTGGGAAAGGGTAAAAGTAATGATTACAAAAAAAGACGATTACGTTACCGGCTGCTAAATAGACAAAAGAGGCACGGGAATCGAAGCGATTAGAAAAATTTAAAAAAGGCCGATTCTATGAATTTGGAAGGAGAAATAAATTCAAAAGAAAATACTCCTAAATTTCAGGATGACCATTTAAAACCGCTATATATCGAGAAAGAATGTTCCACACTCCTCAAATTTCGAACTATGAAACATTGGGGGCTTCTGTTGATACCAAATTTAGTCTACTGACATGGCTCAATTGGGTGAAGACACGTAGCAATCTACATGGCAACGATGAACATTTACGAACAACACCTCAACTCCGAGGAACCATACTATAACGAGGAACTCTGCTTCCCCAATCAACTCAGACGCTCCGACCTACAAGAACTCTCCGAGGACCTTTTGAGTACTGAGGAACTTTTGAGCACCGAGGAACTTTTGAGTACAGAGGAACTTAGGCGGTCCGAGCAGCTTAGGCGGTCCAAGCTGCACCTCGAACAAAGCATTAATAGCAGGATAACCCAATAGTTTGACTGAGCATTAAATGCTTATTATCATACAGATGTATACGCTTAAGGGGCATTTAATATATTACCCTTTCACATTACAGCCTTAGGGCTATAAATACATTGTATTATCCTCATTGTAAGGGGACCGAAATTTCTTGAGAAAACTTGTAATCGAGAATTCCCAAACAGTCAGCAATAACAAAAAACAGTGGACGTAGGCCATTCTTATAAGGCTGAACCACTTTAAAAGTTCTTTGTCTCATTTTATTTATCTGTGATTAAATAATTAGATATAATCTAATATTTTACATCAACAATCTGATGCACCAAATTTCACATTCCTATTAAGGGTAAAATCCTCTACATGCAAACCCCTATAAAATTTCTAAGATCCCTACACAATCTCATCATAGGTAAACCAATTTTGGTATTAATAGTTCTAAAAACTCAACATATGTTAACAAGAATAATAAATGCTAAGACAAAAAGAGCGAGATAATCACTTGCATTAAAATAAATTTCTGATTCGCGGGTTGAAATTGGTATGGGAAGGATCCTCTTGACACGATCTACGCGTTGGTATACTTTTTGGTGTGAAAGCTTGAGGTCTTGTCTTAGGGCTCTAATGGAGTCTTCTTCTTCTTCTTCTTCTTCTTCTTCTTCTTCTTCTTCTTCTTCTTCTTCTTCCTTGGTTCTCTCTCTTTTTTCCTCTCTTTCTCACGTAGGTTGAAACTAACAAGCCACCAACCCTAAATGCTTTTAATTAAACCCAATTTTCGTCCATTTAATTACCCAAAAATTCCAAAAGACCAAAATACCGCATCGGGGTGTCGTTTTGGGCTAAAATGTCCCGAACTCCAATTTAAATACCCGAGTAGTATTTTCTGACTATTTCGACCCTTCCGGACATTCTAGCGCACTCAAAATAGTCATCCAAGTTAAACAAAAATAATTTACCTTTTAAACCCCTAAATACATACTAGTGATGCGACTCATACGCGTCCCAAATATTTATAACATAACTGTCGTGTATCTCATTCCCGATCATAATATTATTTTAATAACAACTAACTCTCATCATTATCATAAAATATGATTAATTACAATTTAAATTTTCTCCCTTTAATTTAATTAATCCCCATTTTCCATAATTTCATAAAAATAAATATGCGTAAAAATACGTGGTATTACAAATTGATGCTAAAAATTTCTCTCTAAAATCCTGTTTCAAACCTTCTGTGTATCCGTCAATTTATAGTGGTGTAGTGGTAGAAGTTGAGCTGAACTAGATCAAATTTTGATTGTCTAATAAGTCTTTTGTAGTAAACCAAGTAGCTGCCTTGAAAATAAACAAACAACCTACTTGAGTTTTAAATGGGGATGAAATACAAAATTTTCTCCATAACAAGGACTCTTCTTAATTAATATGAAACACATACGTCTCATTTTGTGGGTTCCGGAGGACAAAAAAAAATCACTTTTCTTTATATTATATATAACATTATACCATGGTTATCTAATATATAACAAGGTATACATATTTCATATATATATATATATATATATATATATATATATATATATATAACATTTTATATATGTATCCAAAGCCTCACACCCCAAGGCTATCACGCTATAGGTGTGACCTAAGGCTATGGACTATATTGCCTCAAATGTACATCTATAAGAAATATCAATTCTGGATGTACACCTTATCACCAAATTATAATTTTGTTTCTCAAGTGTCATGGAAGGTTCTTCTTTGTTTTATAACACCTCAACCATGTTGGTATTCCACATCAATAAAAAATAATATGATATTAATTTATTATCCATAATCATATCCATATCATACATGTTTGTGATGCATAACCCTCACAAAATAATTCATTACATATTTGAATATGTCTTAGAACATAAACAAACATTCCCACATTTGTCATAATTAAATAATTGAACTTTAAAATAAGAATGAAAACCTTCTTGCATTCCTAACCACTAATTCTGTTTTTAATCATATTCACGTGTTAAAACTTAAGAAGTTACTAATTGACTAGATTCTCTACCACAAAATTATGGGAATATATTTACCTATATTTTTGAACACATTTTATGGTGCATCATTCCAATTTTTCTAAAGAGAGATATGATCATTTTATGACAATATACAAGTTGCTTCTTAAAACATACAATAACAAATAACAAGAACAAACTAAAAGGTATTTTATGTTTAATTTTCAATTATTATTATCATATATTTTAGGTAAAATGTCCCACTGGAATCAATTGATTTAAGTAAGTGTATGTATAAAGTTATAATATTTAGATCACAATAAAGTCCAAACATAACAACATAAATAACACACTATGTTTAACCATATTTTCTTTATTTTTCTCAATTACAATACATGGATTAATACTATAACATATATAATCACACATAAACACCATAGACACACATTTCATGTCCTTAACTCACCTAAGAAGAATATTAAAGTATAGGTTTTTTAAGCTCCCCCTTTCTCCCTTTAGCATGAGATCCTCAATCAAGTGAAAGAATTTAGTTTTTTCACACAAGAAGTAAGTTCTATAGATACAAGATACTCAAAAATATGATACCCCCTTAATTTAAATCTCATATAGTTTAAATACCATGCCATTAGTAACATATTTAGGAAATGGCACCTCTTAATTCTTAAAGTCAATTACATGATAAACCCCTCATGGTTTAGTCACTTTTTCAATTAATGAAAACATGTTTCTTGTCAGTATACATAGTGTAGGAGGTGAGTTCTTAGAATGATATTAATGTCAAGGGAGGAGTAACCCCTTATCAAGATGGTAATTATGGCCTTAGAACAATCGATGACAATAATAAATGCAAGTCTCAAGTCGGCTTCAATATACATAACTTATGTATTAAATGTGTTCTTTCAACACAAATGCTATAGCAAAACAATCAATGAGGGAGGTCCCACGGTTCACTTGGTCGGAGGGAGTGGGCACAAGCACATTTAAGGCAATAAAGGCAAGGTAATAACCTTAAACACAAATGGAGTAAATGGGGTTGGTCTCTCAATAAATGTTCTCATGTTAAATTCTCTTGTATGGGAGTATTTTGGCAATAATTATAGGCTAGAAAAATGTCATCCCTAAATAGTGTAATATTAGAGCTATTTATAGGAGGGGAAGATCATTCGAGTGACCTTACTGTAATTAATGCGTTTGACCCCTTTTGACGTCAACATTTAATACATAAGTTTTGCATTTAATGCCAAAGATATTGCATTAAATGTGCTAGATATGATATTTTGGTGGGAACACTGTTTGGACTCTTAATTCTTAAAATCAATTACATGATAAATTCCTCATGGTTTAGTCATTTTTCCAATTAATGAAAACATGTTTCTTGGCAGTATACTTATATTGACTTAGATACACACAACCTCCTCACAATTGATATATATTTTAAATAATTACCTCATTATCTTTTAATATTTTTATTCCCTCTTTATCTTTTTTTAATAAATGCATACACCTTTATATACATTTTGATTACTCTTCATCCAACATTATATACACTTTTCTATATTAGATTCATTCTCATATACACAATTATATAATCATTCTTATTGAAATAATAATACTTATGCATCAATAATTCACCCCAAATCAAGGTAAGGAAGGTTGTGGGTGTCATAATTCTCCCCCACTTAAGAATTGTCCTCTCGAAAATTCAAATTCTCTATCAATATCATATCAATACATTAACATTCGTTTCAACATGCTTTCTCTCAATATTAGCATCTCACATAACGCTCTATTGTTTGACATGTTATAATAAGATCACTACATCTTTATTAATACCAAGTACTCATTTTCTATACACGGTATTTAAATCTACAAATCATGTGTATCTTCTTACATGTATCACTTTATATTATCTTATTTATGCATTACATTAAATCCCATAAATACATAATACCATCAACCGCCGTTTTATATATATATATACTAGTTAATACGCCCGTACGATGCGCAGGTGGTTGAAAAATGTAAAAATTATTATGATACAACAATAATTTGTATATGAGTTCCATAATTATAAGTAATATCGAAAATATTGGATAACAAAATTGTTTTCATTCAAAATAAGTAAGTAATTTTCTACAAATTTCATAAAAAAGGAATGCCAATTTAATATGTGATTTAGGTGTGAAATAATCATTATATATTTATAATAGTGGAGAAAATAACCAGTACATGGATTTGCTTGGCTTTTATTAGGTGCAAAATAACACATACAGAGATCAAATGAATTTATATACATCAGATAAAATTTTATCACAAAATATTATTTTTTGGAAGGAAAAATATATTACAATATATTTACAGACTCAAACGATTTTAAAAAAAATTATATGGCAATAAAAACCTACAATAAGGGTTGAAATGGCATCCGAAGTTGCTAAAAGCATAAATAATAAAACATCTTTTAAGACGTGGTGAATAACTAAATGAAAAAAAAAGGTATTACTTTAGTCATTCAACTAGTTTTTCATTTTGGGTGATGCGCATAAATTTTTAGTAATTCTTTAATAATAAAAGGACATTTTGTCTACGTTCCTGAAAAACTTAATCAAATTGGTGAGCACTTCATATTTTTAAAATGATATTTTGTTTAATGATATTTTTAAAATAATAAAGTGGGATTTAAATAAAAACACCCTTTTAAAATTTTTGGTTTCGATCCATAATATTATTTTGACAAACTTATTTTATATGCTTGTTTTTTGCTCTATCACTCTTACATTATATTTGTGATACTACTTTATAAAATACAATTTTAGGTTGATTATTTTAGAACTTAAACTTCAAGATACAAAAAATAATTATATCGAATAGTTTAGATATCTTAACCAAACACATATCTAACATTGAATATGATTTATAAAAAGCACAAAAGAAGAGTGGAAATTCAATACCTCAAATTAATATTAATATTGTTTTAAGGAGATAAGATCATTATGACGAACATTTTCATGGATAACATCAAAAGGGTACCTGTGACAACCCGCGATCCGAGATAAGGGGTGGCCAGCCCGATACTCAAACGTAATAGGAATCATGGATGGATACCATCCTCAGCATCAACAAAATAAAATGAGTATATGGGAAAACCACCCAATAAATCAGAAAACGGGTTGCGAAAAAGTTTAGAAATTTAAAACCAGTTAAGAATTTTTTTATTAAACAACCCAATCTGACAAGCAAGTGGAATTCCAAAAGAGTATATATATAATACAACTAAAACGAATGTATACAAATGGACCAAATAGGCTGTCGATCCACAGCTACATAGAACACAATACAACGGTTTAATATCTTACTTAGTACATTCACTAAACAAGTACAAAATTTTGGGCCACACGCCCGATGAAAAGACCCGATCATATCTAGAATACAAGGAATAAAACGTCTAATTTCAGGTCCTGTAAAAATACGCAAAATCTTACAGCTCGTCAAAAGCAAAGGAATAGGAATGTCAAATCGGGCGCCCTTGCGGAGGAGCACCTGAGCGGATACAATCATATGCACAACAAGGAAAATAAACCTGTCAGGGCCGGGTTCTATATGATCACTAGAAGAAATAAAAAGCATGATAGAAATGAACAGTTACGCATGAATGACAAGGATGATAATATGACATGTTATCTAACATGTTAAGCCTACATTACAATTTAAGGCAATTTAACTATTTATGAAATAAAATGTCATTTACATAAGAGAAATAAAAAAATAAAAAAAGTTAAACAACTTAAAATTTAAAACCTTTGTTCATTAATCCAATTACCATGTCCTTCTTACATTCCTTAATAGGAATAAAACCATTTGTTAACTTCCATAGTTAATTATCTATCCATTTTATCTTTCCATTCCTTAATAGGAATACCATTAATATCAAGTGCTCTTTATGGCACATATCTCATTCCCGTGCTCTTTATGGCATGCATCCATGCTCTTTACGGCATATATATCCATCAACTCCTACTTGATGCAGAAAAGTTATATTCTCATACATATAACGATTCTAAGACCGCCCCTCCGAGTTTCCCCACTGGGAGCGCCCCTAAATGACCATCATCTTCCAGGGCCTATCTATACAAGACAACCTGGGCGCCTATCCCGATACGTTGGGAAGTGTCCATATGCCTGCGGGAGAGTCAGGACCACACCCAGAATCCCCTCACCAGCGCAGAAAACATAAAAAACCCCCGCATATGGCCTAGGACTATATCCACCCTGCATTCATTAGCCAGGGGGCATCACCAAGCGCGCGAACTTCCCTTATGATGTCACTTAGAGAGGTGTGTTTAAGTAAATTAACAATTACCAAATTTCCATTTCCATTTTCAATTACCATTACCAAATTTCCATTTCCATTATCCATGTGTTGGGTTCTTTTTATTCAAACCTATCATCATTAAACAACTGGGTTCCTTTTATTTGAACCTATCATCATTAACACAATTTGGGTTAATTTTATTCGAACCTATTCCCGTTGAATATTATCATTGATATTCCTCAAATTACAAGTCCCGAATAAATCTCCAAATGATCATTATGATCCTACAAGTCCTCAAAGTTCGCATAACTTTGATAAGCCCCTAAGTCTCCAAGCATGGGCATTTAAACTTCTAAAGTCTAGAAATTCAATAAAAGAAGTAATGCCTTAACATTACTTTAAACCTCCTCGGCATAAACCCTAGATGACCCAATTTCAGTCTAGGGTGGAGACCAAACTCAACTAATAATCTAGGACTCTGAGTTTACTTCCTTCAAGAAGGTTCCTAGGTCCTAATCCTGAAGAAAAGGTTAAAAATTTGAAAAGGAAAAACAAAAGAAAAAATGCAGGATTTTCGAATCGATTTGGACTAGCCGAATCGATTTGGGTTCAAAGAAGCGAATCGATTTGGACTAGCCGAAACGATTCGGTCAGGAAAAATCACTTTCTGCATAAATTCCGAATCGATTCGGATGACCCGAATCGATTCGATCGACTTAGACCTGGAAATTGCCTCAAGGCGAATCGATTCGGCCAGGCCGAATCGATTCGGTTCTGTAGATTTGCCAAGTTTTGGCTATGGAGTTTTAAACTCCAAATTTTATTCCAACACAAAACCACCCAACCCAACCTCATTTACTTCAACTTATACATCATAAATGTATATAACTACCATCATCAACAACATTTATCATCCAAATCAACTTCTAAGGGTTTAATACCCACTAATCTAATAAAACCCTAAAATGATAAATCATAACAAATTCATAACTATCAAAACTAATTATTCTCCCTAAATCATATAATAGCAAGTAGATAACTTGCCTTGATCTTGCAATTTCAGATTTGATGAAGATGCAAGCAAGATCCAAGCACAAATCTCTCTTTTCTCCAAAGTTCTCTTCCTCTCTCTACTCTCTCTAGGGCTCAATTGTGTTTTAAGAGAAATCGGGGAAAATAATAAGGATAGCAAGACTTAATCAGGGCCTTAAGTCTAAAATGCCCAACTGTAATGGATAATACGCGATAAAATTATACGCAACTACACATTTAAGCTATAACCAGTCAAAAGTGTTCGAAATGCCAAAATGCAATATGTCACTTATTTTGACTATCTCACACCTACCGGGACTAACTAAACCCTCCAAATTATCATTTGGGAATTTTATAACTCATTTAGAGTTCTGTTTTCTCATTAAACCAAAATGTCATTTTAAATTCTTATGACACTACAAATCACCACATGGATATTTTTACCTTCTCATCAGGTAATCATAAAACATTTCAGTAAATATTAACCTTTTTCATATTAAATTAATATTTACTCAGCATCAATCATTTTAAAATTAATTACTACATATAGTAAATAAATATAAAATAGACTCTCAAAAGTGGGGGTTGTTACATTCTCCCCCCCTTATGAGGGAATTTTGCCCCCAAAATTCAGGCATACCTCGCAAAAAGCAATGCGAATACTTTTACCGCATGCCATCCTCATGATCCCATGTCGATCCCTCGACACTATAATAATTCCCTTGTATTCTAACCAAGGGCACTACTCACGATCTCAATCGCCGCTCTACATGCTCTAAAATAGCAACCGACTACTCCTCATAAGAAACGTCAGGTTGCACTCAATATCTTCAAAAGAAATGTGCCTAAGGGCACCATCACAACTCTTGTATTACTTACAGAGGAGATATGGAACACGTCATGAACTTGCTGCAAATATTTCAGTAGAGCAAGTTGAGAGGTTACCGGACCCACCTTAACATTTATAGGAAAGGTCCAACGTAATGCGGTGCAAGCTTTCCTTTTCTACTCGAAAGCGCTAAATGCCCTTCATAGGTGACACTCGCACCAACACTTGGTCCCCGACCTCCATCTTCACATGCCTTCTTCCCGCATCGACTTAACTCTTTTGTCGATCTTGGTTATACCAATGCGATTCCGAATGAGCTCAATTTTTGAAGAAGTATCTCGGATCATTTCAGGTCCAAGGAACTTATCAACTCGCACCTCTAACCAATAAGCGGGAGATCCATAATTCCAACCATACAAGGCTTTACAAGGCGCCATCCCAATAGTGAATTGATACGAATTATTATAAGCAAATTCAACTAGTGGGAGACACTGTCTCTGACTACTCTTGAAGTCAAGCAAGCACATAAGGAGCATATCCTCTAACATGTGGTTTACCCTTTCGGTCTGGCCATCTGTGGAGGATGATAAGAAGTGCTTAACCACAATTTGATTCGCATGGCTTCTTGGAGACTTGCCACAAGTGGGAAATGAAAATCTTGTCTCAGTCTGAAACTATAATCAAAGGCACCCCATGCAGTCCAACTAACCCTTCATGCCCGACCACCAATACTGGCGGTGCATAACTTGACACATAAGTCGTTACCCTGATGCACCGCAACCCTAGAACCATGAGATTCCTCCATATCTTCCCTTCTTACGTCCTTCTCATCTGGGACAAAAATCTCTTGTGGAAACACACCCCGCCCCTAGAGCCAGTAGAGAAGGATACCGTTCCCTCAATCAACAACTTGTGTATGTGGCTTTAACCACCCTTGTCTCTCCTACGACATCTTGCTACAAAAATGTTGCTCGCACGAAGGATTAAATTCTGTCCAGGAAGTAGTACCTCCCTTCCTACATGGCCGTCATCCCCACGATGAATTTTAATTCAAACATGGGATAATACGTCTCACAAGTCTTAGCTTATGAGTCACATAAACATTAGGTCCATGCCCCAGTATTATTACTTCCCATTCTGGCAGAGACTTGTTAACGGAATTCACCCTCGAGCTTAATAACATGAGCTCAGGAGTGAGAATCAATTCACCCTTTTCTTTCCGAAAGCTGAATTACCGATGTAACATTCTAACTACCAGAGGCCTCATCTCCTTCAGCCTAACCAACCAAACTTCTCGAAATCTGCCACTTCTCATTACTAGGGAACCAATCTCTCTTAGTGTCAACACATAATTTATTCGTGGTCAACTCCCAACAACCTTCGTAAACTAACGTCACATAAACTAAAGGCCTTATGTCCAAACAATCCTAAGGTTTACCTAACTATATCCTATCTAAGTCGTATACGCATAATACTAAGTATATCCCTAGTGCCCAAAACCTTTCTCAACTTTCGACATTTTCTCGGTTTCATGCGTGGGACGTCTCGCCGAAGCGAAATCCAAACAAGGAACCCTCCCGTTACACTGTTCGGGACCGAAAAGATTCTACTTATATACATAACCACTTAAATAGCTGAAGATTTAACAAATCAAACATTCACTTTTCATAAAGCCTTATAATTATATACCCCACAACATATATATACCTTTTTTTTAAATAGCCTCCTTATCAAGGCATAACCCGAAGTCTTAATTCGACTTCGCATCCCAGTCTCCCTCGCATCATTCAGAGGAGAGAACTGTATACAGTGCTTCTATTTCGCACCTTATTAGCCATTAATCACTCTTCTACGTGATTCTCGGCTAAACCTTTCCACCCATCTCTTAACCAACAAAATAAAATAAAATAAAATGAACTAAAAGAAGAAAGAATAACATCTCCCCATTCCCAACGTCGTCGAGGTTCACGCGTGGAGCGTCCCTCAAAAGCGGAATCCAAACAAGGAACCCCTCCTATACGCTACTACTCAACTTTGTCGGTCGTGGAGATAAGGCATACCAATCACATCATACCCGACCATGTCAAGGACGAGTAAATCGTCCTCAAAGCACAAAGTACCACAAGAAATCCTTATATGTTTACAAATAAGGAATTGAGCGAACCATCACTCGTAGAAAACTCAATTTTTAGTACAAATACTCTCAACAGATCTTATCAAATCTGTAGTCTGAGAAAAGCTCATAAAATAAATGAGCGCGTAACACCCGCATCGAACGTCACATAACTCAAGTACCTCCGAAATAAAAAAAAAACTTACCCTTAATAGCGGGCGGTGCTAATGAATCTGGAGGAAGTATAGCCTCCTGAATTTGATAAACTCTCCCAATCAATCGAGGACACTCCATCTAAGTGACCTGCCTCCCCACATAGGAAGCACCGTCCCTTCACATCCTCTCGACATCGACCCCCGTTATTTCTAAACTGGGAAGTACTTTGTCCCGGATGGTCTTTACCTCTATGACCACCCCGACCTACATGTTGTGAAGCACCCTTACCGTGCCTAATGTTATTTCCACCCGCAATAAACCCTCCAAAACATTGTCTCTTAGACGAAACCCCTTGTCGAGGGTCCCTTTCTTTCTACTTACTACCCAAAGGTTGGGATGAGGGAAATGATCCTCCTCCAATCCCATGTTCTCCAAGATTTCCTGCTTGCCCCACGATAGTAGCTTTCTTGCTACACTACATATATAACCGATGCTCCCGGCAATGGGGTGAGGCTGCATTCATAACCTCACCAAAAGTTTGTAAAGCTGGATTACCCAGCAATTGTTGCCAGATTCTCCAATTTAGACCTCACGTAAACTTTGAGATCTTCCTATCTTCCGGAGCCACTTCATCCGGGACAAAACTCGCCAACCATGTAAACTCCTCTTCATATTTTGCCACAGATCTCTCTCCTTGCACAACATCCTGGAGCCTCTTTTTCATCTCCCTATGAACTGCGGGAGGAACGTACTCATGATCGAACAAAGCCCAAATCTCAGTGATCGTGATTGTGTCTCTCTGCTCTGGTGTGGTTGTCATCTCCCACCAGTGTAACGCAGATCTGACTAGCTTAAAAATGGCAAGGACTTGTTTCTTCCCCTCGCTACATTCTATCATTCGAAGGTGGCGTTGCCTGTCCTCTTTCCATTTATTGACTTTAATAACATTTGTGCCTCCCTCGAATTCCGGGGAATTTCCCTTTAGAAAGGACTCCCAAACCCTTTCTCACGGATTAAGTCCCGTAGGATCTTGAACATCGTGAGCCCATTGTTGAGCCTGTGGCAATTATTGGACTACTGCGGTCATGGCGGCGTTAACCGCTTGAGCTACTATATTTGCTACATCTGCAGCATTAATGGTCCCTAGTGGCGGCGGTGGAGGACCTACCTCCTCTTCTACAACCCTATTACGTCTCATCGAGCGACCTCTCCAGGTGGAATTTGAGATGAAGAAAGAATAGAGTTAAAATACTATTTAAAACTATCTATCTTGCAGAAGATCGCAAACATAGACAACTACACAGTCATAACATTAGGCTCTATATCAAAGAACGCTACGGTAGAACGTGACGAATCCACATAGATCCTAAAGACTCTAGAACCTGATGCTCTGACACAATCTGTGACAACCCGCGATCGGAGATAAGGGGTGGCCAGCCCGATACTCAAACGTAACAGGAATCATGGATGGATATCATTCTCAGCATCAACAAAATAAACTGAGTATATGGGAAAACCACCAAATAAATCAGAAAATGGGTTGTCAAAAAGTTTAGAAATTTAAAACCAGTTAAGAGAATTTAATTAAACAACCCAATTTGACATATTGACATCAGCTTCTTTTGGAGTTTTTTTCTTACTGTCAACTGCAAACAAATACATATTGAAATATTAGTCACACATTTTATCAAACATAATGAAATCGTAATTTCAGAAATAAAATAAAATGAAAATAACCTATTCCATTGCCATATGGAGGGCATCTGGGACCTTGATATGATTCATCCCCAATCAAAGGGGCATGTTGACAATTTTTGATAACTACCCCATGTTCAAAATAATCCCTATTAGCACCAGGGAGGTTGACTACTAAGGCCCTGTAAAAATACGCAAAATCTTACTCGTCAAAAGCAAAGGAATATGAATGTCAAATCGGGCGCCCTTGCGGAGGAGCACCTGAGCGGATACAATCATATGCACAACAAGGAAAATAAACCTGTCAGGGCCGGGTTCTATATGATCACTAGAAGAAATAAAAAGCATGATAGAAATGAACAGTTATGCATGAATGACAAGGATGATAATATGACATGTTATCTAACATGTTAAGCCTACATTACAATTTAAGGCAATTTAACTATTTATGAAATAAAATGTCATTTACATAAGAGAAATAAAAAAATAAAAAAAGTTAAACAACTTAAAATTTAAAACCTTTGTTCATTAATCCAATTACCATGTCCTTCTTACATTCCTTAATAGGAATAAAACCATTTGTTAACTTCCATAGTTAATTATCTATCCATTTTATCTTTCCATTCCTTAATAGGAATACCATTAATATCAAGTGCTCTTTATGGCACATATCTCATTCTCGTGCGCTTTATGGCACCTATCCATGCTCTTTATGGCATATATATCCATCAATATCCACTTGATGCAGAAAAGTTAAATTCTCATACATATAACGATTCTAAGACCGCCCCTCCGAGTTTCCCCACTGGGCACCCCCCTAAATGACCATCATCTTCTAGGGCCTATCTATACAAGACAACCTGGGCACCTATCGCGATACGTCGGGAAGCGGCCATATGCCTGCGGGAGAGTCAGAACCACACTCAGAATCCCCTCACCATCGCAGAAAACATATAAAAACCCCGCATATGGCCTAGGACTATATCCACCCTGCATTCATTAGCCAGGGGGCATCACCAAGCGCGCGAACTTACCTTATGATGTCATTTAGAGAGGTGTGTTTAAGTAAATTAACATTTACCAAATTTCTATTTCCATTTTCAATTACCATTACCAAATTTCCATTTCCATTATCCATGTGTTGGGTTTTTTTTATTCAAACCTATCATCATTAAACAACTGGGTTCCTTTTATTCGAACCTATCATCATTAAAACAATTTGGGTTCATTTTATTTGAACCTATTCCCGTTGAATATTATCATTGATATTCCTCAAATTACATGTCTCGACTAAATCTCCAAATGATCATTATGATCCTACAAGTCCCCAAAGTTCGCATAACTTTGATAAGTCCCTAAGTCTCCAAGCATGGGCATTTAAACTTCTAAGTTCTAGAAATTCAATAAAAGAAGTAATGCCTTAACATTAATTTAAACCTCCCCGGCATAAACCCTAGATGACCCAATTTTAGTCTTGGGTGGCGACCAAACTCAACTAATAATCTAGGACTCTAAGTTTACTTCATTCAAGAAGGTTCCTAGGTCCTAATCCCAAAGAAAAGGTTAAAAATTTGAAACGGAAAAACAAAAGAAAAAAATGCAGGATTTTCGAATCGATTCGGACTAGCCGAATCGATTTGGGTTCAAAGAAGCGAATCGATTTGGACTAGCCGAATCGATTCGGTTAGGAAAAATCACTTTCTGCATAAATGCCGAATCGATTCGGACGACCCGAATCAATTCAGTCGACTCAGACCTGGAAACTGCCTCAAGGCGAATCGATTCGTCCAGGCCGAATCGATTCGGTTCTATAGATTTGCCAAGTTTTGGCTATGGAGTTTTAAACTCCAAATTTTCTTCCAACACAAAACCACCCATCCCAGCCTCATTTACTTCAACTTATACATCATAAATGTATATAACTACCATCATCAACAACATTTATCATCCAAATCAACTTCTAAGGGTTTAATACCCACTAATCTAATAAAACCCTAAAATGACAAATCATAACAAATTCATAACTATCAAAACTAATTATTCTCCTTAAATCATATAATAGCAAGTAGATAACTTGCCTTGATCTTGAAATTTCAGATTTGGTGAAGATGCAAGCAAGATCCAAGCTCAAATCTCTCTTTTCTCCAAAGTTCTCTTCCTCTCTCTACTCTCTCTAGGGCTCAATTGTGTTTTATGAGAAATCAGGGAAAATAATAAGGCTAGCAAGACTTAATCGGGCCTTAAGTCTAAAATGCCCAACTCTAATGGATAATACGCGATAAAATGATACGCAACTACACATTTAAGCTATAACCAGTCAAAAGTGTTCGAAATGCCAAAATGCAATATGGCACTTATTTTGACTATTTCGCACCTACCGGTACTAACTACACCCTCCAAATTATCATTTGGGAATTTTATAACTCATTTAAAGTTCCGTTTTCTCATTAAACCAAAATGTCATTTTAAATTCTTATGACCCAACAAGTCACCACATGGATATTTTTACCTTCTCATCAGGTAATCATACAACATTTCAGTAAATATTAACCTTTTTCATATTAAATTAATATTTACTCAACATCCATCATTTTAAAATTAATTACTACATATAGTAAATAAATATAAAATAGACTCTCAAAAGTGAGGGTTGTTACAATACCCAGATGGTAAACTGATAAAAAAGGGCTTAGAAAACTCATTTCTAACAAAAATATGTCTAGTTTGGAAGGTAAGAGCAATAACGTTGAAGAAGATGAAGACACAACCGATGTCATCTTGACTCGAGTTCATCCATGATGGGAGAAATGTTTCAGATATAGGAATCCAATAGATCAAGAAAACCAATTTAGGCATTGCACGGGTAAAGGTCTCCAAATATAGCCATATTTATCCATGGGGATTTTCCCATCAACCCACCGACTGACCACCGAAGCTGCTATTGGATTATGAGAAGGCAAATTTGTATGGATAGTCCGTATATAAGGTTACGAACACACAAAGATCCAGAAATTATTTATCCAATTTTCATCTTGATTAAATTACGGTGTGTATGAACGGTGAAGTTCAATTTAAATGTTCCAATGCAAGCAAACAATCAAACTAAGCACCGAAGAAGTAAAAAAAAATTCTTTCTATGAAAAACCTATATTTCAGCACTATTGAGAGTTTGATAAAATCTACAACTTACATACGACTTAGAGTTTTACTAAGTATAATGCAGGGGTCTTTAAGTCTCCAATAGATACAACATAGTCCATCACCCTCTATAGGAAGGAGCTCTTCCCTCAGTATCTACCGATCAGCCTCAGGATTCAAGATCCTGTCTTCTTTAGCTGTAGAGCACTAACTCCACAAATTAGTAATCTAGTAAAACTCTACAGGGTTTGATTTAAGTTATGGAAACTTGGGTTTAACAAAACTCAAGAAATCATATAAGGTATGTATGATTTTGGAAAAAAAATGTTTTAAATAAACACGAAGGTTGTAACTTTTGGCACGGGTATTGCAAAAGATTTTTGCCCAAAGTTCTGTGTAAAACAGGTCAAAAGAATCCTTTTTATAGAAAAACACGATTTTATAGGAGGCAGTCTCGTTTAAACGAAATGACATCTCGTTAAAATGAAAACACTAATTTCGTTCTAATGAGGTCCTATCTCATTTGAACAATAACCTTTCTCATTCAATCGACCTTCTAATGACCTCCCAACGAGTTTGGTTATGTAAAATAGAGAACAAATCGTTAAATGCTCATTCAAATCTCATTCCAACGACAAGGGAATTTCATTCTAAAGAGATCTATATTTATTCAAACGAGAAAAAATATTCTCAAAATTCATTTTATAAAAAAAATAACATGCCTCTATTAAAAGCCAACATCCCCGAATGTAATTCGACTGAGAAAAATCTAAACCAAAAGATCGTATACCTCCATAAAATGTTCATGATGATACTAATGGCTTGAAATCCAAAAATAATGCTCGGTCATTAACAAGTCTTCAAATATGGTGGAGGCCAATGCGGATGGAGTCTTCGATTCGTGACTTTGGTTTATAATGGGATACGCTAAAATACCTAAGCTATGAGCAATCATAAGAACTTGCTCTTACAAATCTACCCCTTTGGCTATTCCAGTAAAAAAATAAAAAACAAAAACAATTTACCATTAAACCCCTAAGATAATGTTCTAATATCGTCCCAAACCTAAAAAATGGAACAACATTCGAGACATTGTCTTCGACTGAAATTCTTCATCTTATATATTCCAATAAATCATCATCAAGGTGAAAGAGACCCGTACAAATGAAACAAAAGAATACCGTGACACGTACGATTTTTAAAGAAAAATAAAGATCCTCCTCAACTTGTTCTCCCCCTTTTTATCTGTAATAAACAACATGTTAAAAACTAAGCATGAATAATAAGCATCACACGAATACAATAGAGAGAACATCACAAATATATAAGCACATGCAATGTAATTTAAAAGATTTTCAAACAACTATTTTTGAAAATTTTCAAGTATAAAAGGTACATGTATAATAGATACATATAGGTAAAAAATACATAACACCATGGAATAATGGTAAAATAATCGCATCATGAAAACAAAATATAATTGTGTGAACATTCTCCAAAGGGAAATCAACATAGGCATTCATAACATAGGTGCATGAAGTTAATGAGATACTTCTAAAAAAAGAACTCAATTTCACCCTTAGGTGTAAAAAGTGTTGAACGAGATGAAATTGACTCGACTTATGCAACATTCCATGAATTTAAATGATTCTAAAATCAATAACGCCAAATTATTTAATGATTTTTAAGTGATTCCATTGTGCAAACCCATTGATCTTTTACTTGTAACACCCTCAAAATCTAAAATATATAGGAATTCACTCTCAATATTTTTAAAGATGTCATAATGCTAATATGTAGTGAAGCATCAATGAATATAAAATAAATGGCCTTGGCACTTCGGTTTTTGTGTGTCGTTAATTTTTTAGGCTCTTTTACAAATGGTAACTTTTAACGCAAAAAGAATATTGCTTTTTCGTAGCCCCTTTCCATTACTTAAATATAAAAATATTTTTGGGAAATAAAATTTGGGAAATGGTTCTTACAAGCACACCTTATCTCTTTTTACATTTGGTTTGTTATTAAGCATGACTCAGATGAGACCATCATATTCGACATATGATAAGTAAGTACAATGTTCAAAAAGTCCGTGCACATGTGCAATAAAGGTGATAAAGAATCTAATATGAAGAAAGTAATCGCCAATGAACAACAAAATGTTATCCACACATTATTATGCACACTAACGAAATGAAGCCATGTCTCAGAACACTGTGAAAAAGTCACATGAATGGATGGAATGTAGGGATGGTCCGAATATCTTAAATGAACATCCATATAAAGTGAAAAATGAAAATACAAAAATCTTTTTGCCTTTTTAAAAAAACATTATAAAAATAAAATCTTTTTGTAATTTTTCAAAATTTTTCATAAAAATCGAAAATCTTTTTGGATTTTTTAAAATAAATCACAAACAAAAATCATACACATAAATACAGTCTAGCAATAGGGATGTATGATGAGAACATGAAAATCATCATGCACTAGATAAAGTACCCAAACTCAATCAACAGAGCAAACACCCAAAGACTTCCTAAGATTCTCGAATCTAAGTACATCAAAAGGTTTCTTGAAAATATCGGCTAATTGACATTCAGTGCTCACAAAGATCATGGACAGTACCTTTTCCTCAATAAGATAACGAATAAAATGCTCACGTGTCCTTAATGTTCTTTGTGCGGGAATGTTGTACTGGATTGCGGGATACATGGACTGCACTCGTATTATCACAAGAAATAGTCATTGTGCCTTGGAAAATCCCATAATTTTCCATCATTTGCTTCATCCATAAAAGTTGCACACAATAACTCCCAATAGATATATACTCAGCCTCTATCGTGGACAAATAAATGGAGTTTTGCTTCTTGCTCAACCGAGATACAATAACATTCCCAAAGTAAAAACACCTACCCGAGGTGCTCCTACAACCATCAACACCCCCGCAAACGGTCATCGGTATCAAAGGAATACCAAATACCATACGAAAAGTGGCATTAAAGTATTTGATGATATGTTTAAGCACAATCAAGTGAGAATCTTTCGGGGACGCTTGATATCGTTCAAAAATTCCAAAACTAAAGGCAATGTTGGCAAGACTAACGATTAGGTAGAGAAGACTACCTGTCATGCTCTTATGAAGGTTTTGCTCTATGTCCTTACCTAAAGTGTCTTTGTTAAGGTTAGTCGATGTGCTCATAAGGGTGTGTGAGTGCTTAGCGGAATCTAAACCAAAATTTTTCACTAGGTCCTTAGCATATTTGTATCGAGATATGAATATCCCGTCCTCAAGTTGATGCACTTGTAGACCTAAGAAGAATGTAATCTCACTAACCCTGCTCATCTAAAACTCACTCTTCATCTCCTCCTCAAAAGTGTGAGCAGCTCTGGAGAACATGGATCCAAATACTATATCATTCACATAAATTTGGGTAACCAAGATAGCACTCCCTATCTCTTTAAGCCACGAGCTAGGAGATTTGAAATGAGACTCTCGTACCGAGCATGGGGTGCTTGCTTCAAACCATACAAGGCCTTCTTAAGATAATAGACGTATCTCAGGTGCTTCGGATCTTCGTACCCCTTTGGTTGTTCTACATACACTTCCTCCTATAGAATGCCATTAAGGAAGGTACTCTTAACATCTATTTGATATAACTTGAAGCATAGATGACATGCTATGTCGAGAAGTAAATGAAAGGGCTCAAGACTAGCAACAAAATTAAATGTCTCATCAAAGTTTATACCCTCAATATGTTTATAGCCTTGTGCAAATAACCTACCCTTATTTTGAACTATGGTAACATCTTATTCTTGTAAATCCTTGTCAAGTCGAGGGACTAACTCCCAGACTTAGTTCTTGCAAAACTAAAGCAACTCATCTTACATATTCAATATCCAATTCTCATCCTTTAATTTTTCCTTCACATTCTTGATCTCGACTAAGGAGGTTTAGCAAATGTAGATAACCACATTCTCAAGTTGAGTGCGAGTCTTGACACCAAGTGTGGGATCACCAAGTATAGTGGAAGGATCATGACTGTAGACACCACATTATAAAATCACCTAAGTCTCTCCTTAGGTCCCTAGCATCTCCTCATTTTACTAAAACCATAGGTCATACTCCGAGTACCGATCTAGAGGCCATCAGGCGCTCCCGGTCTCCATTTGACTCTAGTAAACTCTATCATCAGAGAAAAAGATCAATAAATCTTTGAAGGGCACTATAACCCTTTTCTAATGGTCCACCCTGTGCACAAATCGGCATAACAGTTCAGACGAATGAACCACTTTAGATCAGAAATCGAGCTGGAGGCCACCGGGCACTCTTGAGCCCCAATTTGACCCCAGTCAACTCTATCTTCAGAGTGAAATCTATTTGAATCTTTGAAGGACATTTATACCCCTTTTCCAATGGTCCACCCCATGTGTAAAACAACATAACCATTCGGACGAATGATCTATTTTCCCCCAATAATTAATCCGAAGGTCACCAGGCGTTCGCGAGCTTCGAGACCAAAGTCAACTCTTAAGCTCAAACGAGAATGAATGAATGTTTGAAGGTAACAATATAACCTTTCCAACGGTCTACCCCGTGCATGAATAAGCCTTACAGTATGGACGAACGACCCATTTTACTCCGAAAGGTTACCGAGCGCTTTCGAGCCCCAGTTGACCAAGGTCAACTTTCCAAACTGAGTGAAGATCTTTGGAATGTCAAAGTAACTCACATAAACTTTCCAATGGTCTACCCCATACATCATTTTGACTTACTTTTCAGACAAACGATCCGTTTCCGTCTAATGATCTCCCGTCCAAAGGATCGACGAGCACTTTTGAGACTCATTTAATCGAAAGTCATCTCCCGGAACCTGGAGCGGCCCAAAGTATTCTTGAAGGTATCCGAATTACCTTTCTAGCGGTATTACCCATGAGCAATTTGGATCAATAGATTACTTTCTGTGACCTTTTTAAAAAAAAATTGCACGTGACTACCGATTAGCAGGTCCATTTCCCTGCCTATCGATAGTGTGCCTAGGGTTACCCACCGATTGGTGGGGCTAAGGCTATGCCAATAAGAACCCTACTTACCCTATAAATAGAGGTCATGAACTCCCTCCCAAATCACACCTTAGATTCATCAATATGAGTGATCTAAAAATATTCTCTTGTAATCAACGAAGTTTCCTTGTGTGAAACTCGTTTCCATATTTCATTCCCATCCTTTTCATACCCAATTTGGCAAAATCTCATTCTCTCTCATCCCATATTCATCTTAACACTCACGGTAGTTCATTAAGGATCAAGATCAAGCTTCAATTCTTTAAAGAAGGTCTAAAATCCTTATCCCTCTCTTTACTCTGTTTACTTTTGCATTCGTTAAATAAATTCATAATTTAGATTTTATTTTAATTCATACACATTAATATCTCACCTTTTTGTTTAGTTGTAATGCAAATACTTATTTTCTATAAAAAAACCAAAGAAAAAGAGGGTTACACCTACAAATTCCAATAGGATTATCCACCACAATTTCTTAAAACTAAAATACATTTTCCACACACACATATAATAAATTCTGATTTGAATCTATGGGATAAACCCCACCCTTATGCCGCATGAGAACTAAGTGGACTTTGATGCCTTTATACGCTACGTAGGCGTATCGTGCTAAAACCCGAGACTCGAGTCCAATTCTCCAATTTTTTCACTTTTTCCATATTTTAATTTTCATTCTTTTCATGAGACATTATAATAATATACATTATATTTGTGAACCTTATTGTCATTTTATCCAACATATATTATCGTTTCACCATAAGGATCAATATCCTGATAGATGCATACATCGTATTTTCTAGATATTATTTTGGGAACATTTCTATGGCTGACCTCACTCTATCTTTTCCATGGTATGAGTGGGCAATTCCGATCTCCATTTATATATACACGCACACACACTTCACGCAAAAATTAAGAAAAATAGTAACACAAGCCCATGAGAGACCGAAAGGGAAGGATGGGTACTTAACACCTTCCATTTCGTAACTTAGCCCCCGAACCTTTAAATTATTGGTTTTGTAAGCATCAGTTTCGAGGCGACGACATGTTCTTTTGCATATTTTTTGCAAAATAGGCTGGCGAATCCATCTTTTTACTTCACCTCATATCGATGACGGTCGAAGCGCTTCTAGAGTAAGAGAGGGGGCGAGACCTTCCCCCCCTTCCCCCTTGGGGGGATGGGGGTGGGGGGAGGATATCAGGATGTCCATAGTGGCGACTCCACTAGGGACTCTTTTCATAAGAGGGATCGACTCTGTTTGCATGAATGTCATTGTTTTCTACTTGTGTGCGTATGCACCCACCTGTATGTTCCCTTTTTCCTCCTCTATTATTTCGTATATATATCCACCTCATGCTTATATCACTACACACTCACACACTTGTAGATACTCTCCATGTACACTTCACGTTACTTGCCCATAGGATCACTTATATCCACATGTTGCACTTAGAATATCCATGCTTAGATGTCACTAACACACACCTCCACCATTTGCACTTGTATATAACCATGCTCTAACACACACCTCCACCATTCGCACTTGTATATAACCTTGCTCACTCACATTTTTCACACTTCACTCGTAGTTAATCCATTCTTAGATTCACTACCACACACTCATTCACACATCACTCACCCTCACTTATCCATGCTTAGTATAATTCTAGTGGCCCCACTTTTATATGTTCATATATAGTTTTAAATTTTGTATTATTTCATATGTGATATGGAAAATATTAATTTATTATTTTAGTCTGATCCTCCCTTCATAAATCATGAAATATCAAATTAGTTACAAACATAAAATTTTAAAGTTTCAGTAGGAATGTTCATGTTGGAGACTAGTTTTGACTATTATAATATAACAATTGACTTGAGGTAAAAACTAAAAAGTTGTAGATATATGAATTAGGTATGTAACACAACAAACAGTGTGATAAACGGAGGTTCGAACAAGAAGTTATACCGAAATTACAAAATAAGGGCAAATTTGTCCATCCCTTAAGTCATATTTTGTCTTATTACCACACCATGTGTTATATTTTGACTGGTTGGAAGGGGAGGATAGTTAGGATGACTTACACACTTTGAAATAACCTCATTCTTCATTAAAATGGATTAAATCAAAGTCTTATAGCATATCCTAAGCTAAATGATAAGTTTTGGGGTAGAAAATATAAATTTATAAAACTTTAAGGACTTGATTTTTAAATAAAGAAAGTTTATGGGGCTAACATGAAAATATAAAAGGACTATTTTGTAAATAAAATATTTTCAAGGACCTCTAAGAAATATTGAAAATATATGGTGTAAAATTACTAAAATACCCTTCATATGTAAAATGACCCTTATACCCTTAATAACTTTACACCTTGTGCTTGGTTTTGACACCTCCATCATACACGTGTCACCTTTATAGGAAAGGAAAAACACATGTCATGCAATTAGAGTCAATACACGTGTCAATGTTCAGTGAATTGAGACTGCAAGACAACTCCGTTACGCGACACGTTAACGCTGACTAGCCAAATTGGACGTTTAGTCAGCGGTACACATGTCAACACCCAAATAACTTTGGGAAATTATAAATAGAGGCCTTAGGATCAGTTCTTACACGAAATTCATTCCAAAGATCAGAGAGAAATAATGAGAGAAAGTGCGGGGAAAGTTTAAGAAGAAGTTTCGTCTCAAGATTAACGAGCGATCCAAGACTCTGTTTTTATAACTTCAAACTTATGTTTTAGGTGAGTACTCTGTGACATTCCTTGCGTATTTTGATTGTATGATATTATGCCAACTATATCTATTTGTTGAAATGTTTTATTCTCAAAATACATCCGATATCGATGATTCTGTCGTTTGTTATATATGTATATCTCTCGATATATACATCTGATTTGAATTCTAAAATTATTGATTCGACATATGGAAATCCTCTTACTATGTTGGCCTTGACTACCGGGTGAAGATATTTGGGTGGTACCTTCCCAGCTAGTTTATCCCTAGTTTGCCCTAAATAAGGCATTATTTCAAATATCATGATTTTCTGTCTGTGTTGTTGCCGGGTGGCAACATTTGGTAACACTCTCTGTTTATCTCGGTATTAGAGCGTACATGGACATTAAAATAAAATTGAATAATTGACATATTTCTTAATTGTTTTATCTACTATGTTCTGAACTGTTTATTCTGAAAATATATACTGTCAGTTTACTTTATATATTTTACTACAAATTCATGTCCATATATGTATATGCCTTATGCTTTAAATTGAATAGGTATCAATTTTATGAAAAACCATGGAATATCTGGAGATTAAATCTCATTCGACTTTTAGCTGATGTTGTATAAATAACCATTTTTCATGGAATGAGTAGGTTCGTGGAGGGAACGAAAAAGGATTGTGTTGAATATTAAGCTATTAGAGCTCCTTTTGTTGTTATGTTTGTTTTGTCATTTAGAGCATGTTTGGCTCTCTACTAATAAGCTTTAAATTTTTTCTTAAGTCGTAATTCATCGTTACTTTTAATATAAATGAGGTTTCCTTTTGAAAGATCAGATGATGCAATTCCTTTAATTTCAGTATTTTAGGATTCATAACCATGTGATTGTATTTTCACTGCATTTATTTAAGAAACAGTTTAATCCCGAATATTTGTTGCCTTGGTGGCATATCATGACACTCGTTCCCTACTATAAATTTTGGGATGGGGTCATGAAAGAGGTGGTATCAGAGCAGAGGTTATGAACCCGTAGAGTACTGAACATAAGTTTTGAATTCCATAGATCCTAAGTTTCAATACATAGGATATCAGAGTAAATATCCAAGTTATGTGATAACCCTCCATATGTTTTACATTCTATATAATTGTTTATATATAATTGTTCTTCTAATTCACAATCTTGAGATAGTATAATACGTCTTATGTTTGTCCATGACTGTAGAAAATGACCAAGCCAAGATCAACTGCGAGAACAAGCAGTTCAAGTATGGAAGGCCTGGAAGGTACATACAAGGTGATTGAGAGTCTAGCGAATATTGTGGAGCATCAAGTGAATAATGATGCACCAAGGAATCTTGAACCAACTAACTGTAGCATTGAACATTTCAAGAAGTTGAACTCGCCTTCTTTTAAAGGTACTCCTAACCCCACTGAAGCAGAAAGTTGCGTGATGTAGATGGAAATATTCTCAATGTTCTTAAGTGTACCGATGAACAAAGTGTTTCAACTGCAACATTTATGTTAAAAGGTGAAGTCGAACATTGGTGGATAATGACTAAGAGAATACACTAGGAGAGGAATGCTTGTATAGGTTGGAATGACTCCTTGGTGATCTTTTATGAGAAATATTTCCCTGAAACGGTGAAGGATGAAATAGTAGATGAATTCATGAGTCTAGTGCAAGGGAATATGCCGGTTAGTCAATACGAGGCCAAGTTTATCGAGTTATCCCATTTTGCACCTTATTTTGTGGTAACTGATGTTTTAAAAGCAAAAAGTTTGAATGTGGGTTAAGGTTGAGTATTTGTAGTCGAATTTCCATCCTAAAGTTGACATCATTTAGTGACGTCATGGCTAGGGCTACGATAGCTGAGAGGGATAGTGAGGAGTACAATAGAATTAGAGATGGTAAGAGGAAGTTTGGGGAACAAATAGGGAGGAAACCAAACAATAAAAATAATTTTAGGAGTACATACAATGTTAGGGGAGCTAGTGATAAAAAACAGTTTAATAATAAAATATGTCAGCGATGTGGGAAGATGCATGGAGGACGATCTTGTTACAAGGATACAAGAGCTTGTTTTAGATGTGGATAGAAGGGACATCAGATAAGAGAATGTCCAACCCAGTAAGGATTTTGATACAACCTTTAGGTGAAAAGAAGGACCAAGGCAGACAAGGTAGAGTTTTTGCACTTTCTGATACCTAAGCTTCTAATGCAGTAGTGTCAGCTACACTTTCTATATGTACACAACCCTTTTAAGTTTTAATAGATACTGGTTCTACCCATTCATTTATTTTTGTGCATTTTGTTAATCACTTTCCTAATAAGCCCGAACCCTTGAATCATAGCATGCACGTTTCTACTCCTTCGGGTGAGTTATTGATGGGAACATTAGTATAAAAGTCTTGCCCTATAGATGTTAGTAGTCATAAACTATTCACTAATTTGATAGTTTTAGACATAAAAGACTTTGAAGTCATTTTGGGGATGGATTGGTTAGCATCGTATCATGCTAAGGTAGATTGTTTTGAGAAGATAGTTACTTTTCGAATACCTAACCAACTAGAATTTAGTTTTGAAGGAAAAGACATCCTATCTCCCAATCGTATTATCTCTGCAATGCAAGCTTGTAGTTTTCTTAAGAAGGGATGTCAAGGATTACTTGCAAGTGTTATTGATTTGCAGACAAAAGAGCCTAGTTTAGAATATATTCCTATAGCTAAACATTTTCCAGATGTTTTTCCTGATGACTTACCCGATTTTCCTTCTAGTAGAGAAATAGAGTTTACGATTGACCTTAGTCCTGGAACTATACTAATATCGAAGCCACCTTATCTTATGTCACCTTTAGAATTAAGGGAATTAAAAGTTTAATTAGAAGATCTGTTAGACAAGGGTTTTATTAGACCAAGTGTATCCCCTTGGGGTGCTCCAGTGTTATTTGTTAAAAAGAAGGATGGGACGATGAGGTTATCTATAGATTATCGTGAACTAAATAAGGTGACCATTAAGTATATATACCCCTTACCTCATATAGATGATTTGTTTGTCCAACTTCAAGGTGCTCAAGTATTTTCAAAGATTGACCTTAGGACAGACTATCACCAATTGAAGATTAAGGAAGATGATATTTCAAAATCAACTTTTCGTACTAGATATGGTCACTATGAATTTCGTGTGATGCCATTTGGACTAACTAATGCACCCACCGCTTTTATGGATATGATGAATAGGGTGTTTAGAAAATATTTGGATCAGTGTGTGGTTGTTTCTATTGATGACATCCTTATTTAATCCAAAGGTATTGAAGAACACAAAAAGCATTTAGAGACGGTGTTACAAATCCTTAGGAAGGACAAATTATATGCGAAATTAAAGAAGTGTGAGTTTTGGTTGCCTAGCGTCTCGTTTCTAGGACATGTCATTTCCAAGGAGGGAGTGTCGGCTGACCCTCAAAAGATCAAAGCTATACTGGATTGGCCTAGACCAACTAATGTGATGGAGATTCATAGTTTTCTTGGATTAGCAGGTTATTATCGAAGATTTGTCGAAGAATTTTCTAATATTGCAAAACCACTATCTAGGTTAACCCCAAAGATGGTGAAATATGAATGGTCTGAGGAAGTTGAGAATAGTTTTCAAGAACTTAAGAATCGATTAGTAACTGCCCCAATTTTGACTATTCCTTCAGGGACAGGGCGATTTGTGATTTATAGTGATGCTTCTAAAAATGGTTTGGGATGTGTGCTAATGCAAAATGGAAAAGTAGTAGCTTATGCCTCGAGACAGTTAAAACTAGATGAGAAAAATTATCCAACCCATGACCTAGAATTAGCAACTGTAATTTTTGCTCTTAAGATTTGGAGACATTATTTGTATGGTGAAACTTATGAGATTTATACCGATCATAAGAGTTTGAAATATATTTTTACCCAAAAATAATTGAACATGAGACAAAGGAGGTGGTTAGAATTAATGAAGGATTATAATTTGAATATTCATTATCACCCGGGGAAAGCTAATACAGTAGCTGATGCTTTAAGTAGGAAGTCTACACCATATTTAGCATGTCTTATTACAAGCCAGGAAGCACTGTTGAAGGATTTGAGAAGTACGGAAATAGATGTACGTATTTATAGTAAAGGAGGAACAATCATAAATTTACAAGTACAACCCATGTTGATGGAAAGGATCAAAATTGCACAAGTAAATGACCGATAGCTAAAGAAGATTAGCGAAGAGGTTATTGAAGGGAAGAGGACTGAATTTGGGATACAAGATGGTATATTGAGGTTCAAAAATAGAGTGTGTGTGCCATGTGATGCCCAACTAAAGAGGCAAATTTTGGAGGAAAGTCATTACTCAAGATTCACATTTCATCCCGGATGTACGAATATGTATAGGGATCTTCGAGAAGTATTCTGGTGGAATAACAAGAAAAAAAGATAGCCAAATTTATATCTCAGTGTTTGATTTGTCAACAAGTAAAGCTAAACATTAAAAACCATCAGTATTACTACAACCCCTACCTATCCCTGAGTATAAATGGGAACATATTACTACGGATTTTATGACAGGTTTACCTAGGAGTTCAAATGGTAATGATTCTATTTGGGTAATTATTAATCGATTAACTAAATCAGCTCATTTTCTTGCCATTAAGATTACCCATTCTTTTAGAAAAGTTAGCTAATTTGTACGTAAGGAAAATTATTAGGCTTCATGGAACCCCGATTTCAATTGTTTCTGATTGTGACCCTAGATTTATGTCTCTCTTTTGGAAAAGCCTACAAGCAGCCATGGGAACACAATTGAATTTTAGCACTACTTTTCATCCTCAAACAGATGGACAATTTGAGAGAACCACTCAAACCTTAGAGGATATGCTTAGGGCATGTGTACTTTATCTGAAGGGGAATTGGGATGATCATTTACCGTTAGTAGAATTTGCATATAATAATAGTTATCAAGAAAGTACTCAAATGGCTTCGTATGAGGCATTCTATGGAAGATGGTTTCGCTCCCCTACATGTTGGGTAGAAGTTGGTGAAAGAAAATTATTGGGACCAGAATTGATCCAGATCACAACAGAGAGAGTGAAATTGATACAATACCGACTTCGAATCGCTCAAAGCTGTCAAAAGAGTTATGTTGACAATCGTTGACGAGATTTGGAATTACAAGGAGGAGATTATGTATTCTTCTGAGTATCACTAGCAAAGGGAGTAATCCGATTTGGGAAGAGTGGAAAATTGAGTCCAAGATACATAGGACCATTTAAAATCCTTGAAAGGATAGGAGTAATTGCGTATAGAATAGCCTTACCTCCTGAACTCTCTAGTTTGCATAATGTGTTTCATGTGTCAATGATGAAGAAATACGTCCCAGATCCAACACAAATTCAAATCCACGAACCTCTTCAAGTTAGAGAAGATTTGTCATACATTGAGCATCCTATAAAAAAATTGGACCATAATGATCAAATATTATGAACCAAGGTAATTTCGTTGGTCAAAGTGTTATGGCATAATCATTCCATTGAATAAGCAACATGGGAGCGGGAAGATGAAATAAAGGAGAAATATCCATACTTGTTTGGAAATTAATGTAAGTAAAGTTTGGGGACCAAACTTTTTATGAGGAGGGTAGGATGTGGTGACCCCACTTTTATATGTTCATATATAATTTTAAATGTTTTATTATTTCATATGTGATATGGAGAATGTTAATTTATTATTTTAGCCTAATCCTCCCTTAATAAATCATGAAATATCAAATTAGTTACAAATATAAAATTTGAAAGTTTCGGTAGGAATGTTCATGTTGGAGATTAGTTTTGACTATTATAATATAACAATTGACTTGAAGTAAAAACTAAAAAGTTATATATATATGAATTAGGTATGTAACACAACAAACTATGTGATAAAAGGAGGTCCGAGCAAGAAGTTATATCGAAATTACGAAATAAGGGCAAATTTGTCCATCCTTTAAGTCATATTTTGTGTTATTACGACACCATGTGTTATATTTCTACTGGTTGGAAGTGGAGGCTAGTTAGTCCAACTTAAATACTTTGAAATAAACTCCTTCTTTATCAAAATGGATTAAATCAAAGTTTTATAGCATATCCTAAGCTAAATGATAAGTTTTGGGGTAGAAAATATAAATTTATGATACTTTAGGGACTTGATTTTTAAATAAGAAAGTTTCATAGGTTAAAATGAAAATATAAAAAGGACTATTTTGTAAATAAAATATTTTCAAGAATCTATAAGAAATATTGAAAATATATGGTGTAAAATTACTAAAATACCCTTCGTATGTAAAATGACCCTTATACCCTTAATAACTTTACACCTCGTGCTTGGTTTTAACACCTCCACCATACACGTGTCGCCTTTATAGGAAAGGACAAAACACATGTCATGAAATTAGAGAAATCCAATACACGTGTCGACGTTCAGTGACTTGAGACTGCAAGACAGCTCCGTTACGCGACACACTAACGCTGACTAGCCAAATTAGACGCTTAGTCATCAGGACACGTGTCAACACCCTAATAACTTTGGAAAATTATAAATAGAGTCCTTAGGATTAGTTCTTACATGAAATTCATTCCAAAGATCATAGAGAAATAGTAAGAGAAAGTGGGGGAAAAGTTTAAGAAGAAGTTTCGTCTCAAGATTAAAGAGCGATCCAAGACTCTGTTTTTAAAAATTCGAACTTATGTTTTTGGTGAGTACTCTCTGACATTCCTTGCGTATTTTTATTGTATAATATTATGCAAACTATATCTATTTTGTGAAATATTTTATTCTCAAAATACATCTGATACCGATGATTCCGTAGTTTGTTATATGTGTATATCTCTCGATATATACATTTGATTTGAATTCTGAAATTATTGACTCGGCCTATGGAAACTCTCTTACTATGTTGGCCTTGACTACCGGGTGGAAATATTTGGGTGGTACCTTCCCAGTTGGTTTATCGCTGGTGTGCCCTAAATAAGGCGTTGTTTCTGATATCATGATTTTCTGTCTGTGTTGTTGTCGGGTAGAAACATTTGGTAACACTATCTGTTTATCTCGGTATTAGAGCGTACATGGCCATCAAAATAAAATTGAATAATTGACATATTGCTTAATTGTTTTATCTACTCTGTTCTGAACTGTTTATTCTAAAAATATATATACTGTCAGTTTACTTTATATATTTTACTGCAAATTCATGTCCATATATGTATATGCCTTCTGTTGTAAATTAAATAGGTATCGATTTTTTGAAAAACCATGGAATGTCTAGAGATTAAATCTCATTCGGCTTTTAGCTGATGTTGTATAAATAACCATTTTTCAGTGAATAAGTAGGTTCACGGAGTGAACGAAAAAGGAATTTGTTTAATATTCAGCTTTTAGAGCTCTTTTTGTTATTATGTTTGTTTTATCAATTAGAGAATGCTTGTCTCTCTTGTAATAAGCTTTAAATTTTGTCTTAAGTTGTAATTCATCGTTACTTTTAATATAAATGAGGTTTCCTTTAAAAAGCTCCGATGACGTAATTCCTTTAATTTCAGTATTTTACGATTCGTAACCATGTGATTGTATTTTGGCTGCATTTATTTAAGGAAACAATTTAATACCGAATATTTGTTTCCTTGGTGGCATGTCTAGACACTCGTTCCCTACTACAAATTTCGGGACAGGGTCGTGACAATAATCTTCATGAGCTATGCTAGATTTACTTTTTTATACTTGTACATTCTTCCCTATTAGTATAGTGCTCATCATGCTAAATAAAGATACACTCTCAATAATATACTAATCATGAATGATGCATTTTGCACACTACATCACCAAAGATCATGGCTATTAACCAAAATTTGTCCCGTAACTGGTGGGTCACTTCCTGATGGGCGTTGGTCTGGAAGGTAACAGTTAGCCTAAGTGATATGACTCTCACCTTCCATTGGTTAAGTAACTTCGATGTATATCGAGCGGTTACCCTTGCATTATACCTCTTGACCAAAGTCATGACATGAGGTATATCGCAAGGAACTCGCTCATGTACATTGAGAATATCAAATTCGCTCTCATACATACTGTCCCCACGAAGTATATATTGAGGCAATTAACGTACACTCATGTATATCAAATGGCTTGTCCACACATACCGATTGCCCTAAAAATAAAGACGTATATCGTGGAAGTCATGCCAAAGGGGGTAACCCTTTCAATTAACCCAACCAATGCATACCCTCATATAGGCGTCAAACCTATGGCACTCACATTTAGTTTTTTGGTTTCTATCCTAAACTTTGCCCAAATGACGGGTCGACATGCAACACAAAATTTTGCGCTATTTCTCCTTTTTTTAAAATGGGACCCTGTCCATGAGCTTGGTAAAAAGTCCAACCATGTTTTAAATATTTTTTTAACCCAATTTTCCCATGCTCGAATCCCGTCTGTCATTTTGCTTTGCATTTAGGTAAACCTAATACAAGTGAGAACATAATAATAATAATAATAATAATAATAATAATAATAATAATAATAATAATAATAATAATAATAATAATAATAATAATAATAATAATAATGCTGAGACCCTTTTTCTTGTTTTTCCTTTTTCTTTACCAAAAGTGTCAAAAATATTTTTCTCCTATTTTATCAAAATACCAAAAGCATTTTTCCTTATAGCAAAAATATTTTTTTTTACCTAAAAACATTTTGTCCTCCTCTTTTTCAAAAATGTCAAAAATATTTCCCTCCTATAATAGAAGTCTTTCCCTCCCCTCTTTTAAAAATAAATCCGAATTTATCTCTTTCTCAGGACAATTGCATACCCAACCCTTGGCCTGGCTCCTTATTGGCAGTCTTTTGCTGAACCGCCGTGAGGCTCCGTCAGTTCCCCCGCTACTTCCTCCGAGTCTAGAATTCATCTACATCCAATTTCCATGGATAACTTTGACCAAGTACCGAATGCGCAGCCGAATTCGATGACACTCCTAAACCAACTCACTACCAAGATTAACAATCTTCAAACTGAGGTTCATGAGATGCAACGAAACCAAGTTCCTATTCCCGAAGACCCCGAGGTCCTCTTTCCTCGCGCTAGGGGTTCTCCCTCACCTGAGTATATTTGGGTCCCTGAGGAATATCAGCACGCTCCACGTTCCCCTCCTGCTAATGTGCAACCGCCAGATCAGCTCCCTTTATCGAATCTTGACCAGCCAAGGGCTAACCTACCCGTGATCGTTGATTCGAAGGAAGAAGAGTTAAACATGGTTAAGGAAGACATCAAGATGTTGACCAAGTTAAAATCTACGACAACTACATGGATTACACCTATATGTCTCCCAATCCTAAAGCAGGAGTACCGAAAGAGTTCAAGATGCCTAACATTGAGAAGTTCGAGGGTAGTGGACCCCAAGTGTTCATCTCTGAAGTTACCACCGAGCCATTACTCACCTAGGTGCATCCGAGGAAATAATGTCCCAAATGTTCCAACATAGTTTGAAGGACAACGCTTTTCGCTGGTTCTTATCTCTCAAAGAGTCGAGGATCCACGATTGGGAGGGTGTTGCCTGTGAATTCATGTCGTAGTATAAGTATAACGAAGAGTTAGAGGTTACCCGCCGTGATTTAGAACTGTTCAAATAGAATCCTGGGGAATCTGTCAGTAACTTCATAGCATGGTCAAGAGAGAAAGTAACCACCATGGCCAACTGACCTTCCGAAGAGGATAGTGTCAATATCGTGAAGAAGAATTTCTTACCCCATGTCCGAGCGACGATGGGAGGACAGTACTACCCCCATTTTTGGGTCTTCTTTGAAGCTGTATTAGAGATAGAAGAAAGTATTACCAAGACAGAAGTTTATCCAAAGAAAGTATCTAGACAATTCACTCCTAGAAAGTAGGAAAAGTCTATCAATACCACAGTTTTAACCTCAATAACATCTCTCAGCCTACCATTTCATGGGCACCAGAAAGCCGCTGTAACCCAGTCAAAAAGGAATATACCGAGCTTCACGCTCCCCTCTCCAAAGTTTACCAACACCTTTTAGGCCAAAATCTTATCAAGCCATTGGACCCTCGTCCATTACCAAACCCACTTCCTAAAAATTTCAAACCAGATGCCCATTGTGATTTCCATCAAAATGCCGGCCATACCACTGATTAGTGTTTCCATCTTTAAAATATAATCCAATGTCTGATTGACCAGGGTATCATCGCCCCATAAGCCAATCTTAAACCAAACACTACCCACAATCCACTCCCAAATCATACAAATACGATCTTCCTAGAAGAAGACTCATAATTTGATCCATCTACCCAGATCATGCCTAGTAAATCACCCATCATACTCATATATTCCCCTAAACTCCAAGTTTTCCCATATTTTCTCCTGTACCCTTCCAGTTTCTTCGATCAGGTCCTTTCACTTCTTACAAGAGCATGCATTGCTGTTTGTACCCCGTTCTGAAGGGAAAGACATGGAATTATCAGTTGTATTGAACCAATTTCTAGAGTTCAGGATGAAATTTCCATCTATGATGACCATCGACAGCCAGAGATTCAGTACACTATTCTTGGAAGTTTGTAAGTGGGATCGAGAGTCAGATAATTAGGTGGTACTTACTGATGAAGCCATCTTAGATGATGTTATTCAGATCATGGAAGACTTATCTCAATAAACTGGTGAAATTTATAGTATGTTCGATCTACTTGATGCTTTAAAACTATTCGAATCATGGAAGGATCTATACGAAGAGGCCATTGAGGTTGTGGAATGTATTCATTTCTCATGGAAAGATGATGTTGTTGACACCGGATGGGGGGATGAATTCGATAATTCAGATGAAGAGCAAAGCCCATAAAAGACTAGCCCAATTGTGAGCATATGTGGGATGATATTATTTAAGGAGCTTCTAGGAGAAATCAATAAGGTGGCTGAATAATTCGAGATAGATGAGGAAATGGAGTTTCTATTTTTCCCCTCTTCTGTAAACCATATGACTAGAACAGGGAGGCATTAATAAGTTCCAAACCTGCAACCATCAATGATACATAAGGGAAAAGGTTTTGAGAATCTTCGTATGTCAAAAATAACCCTCGAGGAGAGCAAGATTCTCGATCAGTTGAAGAAAGTCTAAGCTAACATCACTATGTGGGGACTCTTTATGTCTTCCTAAATGCACCGTAATGTCTTCATCAAACTACTTACCTGGACCACTAATCCTTCTTCCATCACGCCAAAAGAGACAGTAAATCTAGTC
This sequence comes from Sambucus nigra, assembly GCA_949130495.1. NCBI lineage: Eukaryota > Viridiplantae > Streptophyta > Magnoliopsida > Dipsacales > Adoxaceae > Sambucus > Sambucus nigra. The sequence continues at coordinate 132,158,378 of OX422216.1, read as the reverse complement.
GGATATTAACCTATACTAGAATGCTCTCCTTCTCTAAAGAAGAAATCCCTAAGTTTGGTCCAAATCATAACTATGCTCTCAATATCTCTGTCGAAGTCATGGGAAGACTGTCTTATTTTTGCTTGTCAATAATGGATCCACTCTTAATGTTTGCTCATTGAGAAACCTCAATTGTTTGGGACTGAAAGTGACCAACCTTTATCAGGCCTCTGCCATAATGCGCGCTTATGATAATACTCATCGAGAAATTATGGGATCTATAAAGCTTATAATAGGGGTTGTCCCTATAAATCCTGTTGTTGAATTCCAAGTCATAGACATCCCGACTTGTTTCAATCTGTTGCATGGGTGACTATAGCTCCATAGTATTAAGGGTGTGCCTTATTCCCTCCATCAGAAACTAAAGTTCTTTTCCAATGGGTTGGTCATCACCATCTTGGGAAATGATGATAATACTGAGAATGCAAGCACCAGTAATTCGGTACTAGAGATACAACATAGGCCAAATGATATGCTTTTGTCAGGTTTCCAAGTAGAACCGCTTCTAATCCCAACAGGGGATAATTTGAAATATAAGGTTTTTAGAAACACAACCCTCATAGCCACGTTAATGTGATCTAAATGTTCAAAAACATGCACTTCATGCCCAGACTGGGTCTAAGAAAACGACAACAGAGAATACCTGAACCCATAGTATTAAAGAAAAAATTTCCTCCTTGTCGCTTGTGTTTTCAACCATCAGCAGAAGAACTCAGAATGCTCCACCAACCTCAATTGAAGAGAAGGTTTTAAAAGTGCTAAGACTTTCTCAGGAGATTCCTTGAATGAAAGATTCATCAGAGAGGGTGAATATTTCCCCTTCTACGGCTTTCATGAGCTATGGTATGATCATGGGGATAAGAAGATGAAACCAAGAATGGAGATATTTTTCCAAAACTTCTACTCATGGCTCAAAAGTTCCCATCATCATGTGCAACCACTCATTGAGAAGACTATAGATTTTATCATTTCGAGGGAAGTGATTTTGAGGATTCATTCAACTTGCAAACACCGGGGCTGACACTCAACAAGATCCACTCAAGTGCTTGATCATCGAATCCATCCCACCTGATCAAAGATGCTGATTCGCCTCTCCTCAACTGGCATGTTGTACCAGTTCCACATTCTGAAGTATAATCCCACTCTAATGTTTATCCTATTTCCTCTTATTTTTTTTCCTCCCTATTCTGATGTAATTAAGACCTCTGTCGATGAGGTTCTCAATGCTGTTTTTCCAAATAATAAAATAAATAAAGATTTTGAGTATCTTGTTGTGCCTTACATTAATTGTCTTGATTATAATAAAACTCTTGATGATGATGATTTTGCAAATGAACAATTCTTAACTAACTTAATAAGGTTAATAACAAACAACATAACCGAGTTCAAGTTAATGAAGATGAAACTGCTATTATTAATCTCGGTTCTAGTAGCCAACTATACGACATTAGGATATGGTATGCCCTTGACGAATATGAGGACGCGCAACTTGAAGAATTATTTAAGGAATTTCTAGATGTCTTTACATGGTCCTACGATGATAAGCCCGACATTGATCCCGATATCACTCAGCACGATATTCTAAATTTTCCAGAATGCAAACCGGTCAAACAAAAACTACGAAAGCTCCATACTGAATGGTCACTCAAGGTTAAAGAAGAATTGATCAAAAAGTTAAACGTAGACTTCATTCGTGTGATCGAATATTCCACATGGCTAGCTAACATCGTACCCGTACTGAAAGCTGAAGTAAAAGGTTCGCATGTGCATTGACTACAAAGACTTGAACAAGTCCTCTCCAAATGACGATTGCACGCTACCTAATATCGATATGATTATGGACAATACATATAGCCATTCTCTTAAGTAATTTGTTGATGGTTTTATCAGATATAATAAGATCTAGATTCACCCAGATCATCAAGAGAAAACCGCATTCATCACCCCTTGGGGAAACCTCTGTTACACCGTTATTCCATTTGGTCTATGAAACAAAGGGGCTACATACTAAAGGGCTACCACAACCACCTTACATGATCTGATACATAAAGAAGTCAAGGTCTATGTTGATGATATGATTATCAAGTCTAAGACTAGGGAAGGTTATGTTCCTATTCTCTAAAGTTCTTCGAGCAACTACAACAATACCAGATGCAGCTTAGTCCATAAAAATATGTTTTTGGAGTTAATAAAGGAAAACTATTGGGATTCATCGTTAGAAAAAAAGATATTGAATCAGATCCTGCCAAGCTTAAAGCCATAATTTAAATTCCATCACCCTGAACGGAGAAAGAAGTTCGGGGTTTCCTTGGAAAATTGTTGTATATTAGTCGGTTCATTAACCAATTAACTTTTATTTGTGAACCCATCTTCAAAATCCTCCGAAAGGATTCAACCAAAGTTTGGAATGATGCTTGCCAAGAGGCCTTTGACGGAATCAAGTAATACCTAACCTGACCTCCAGTACTCATTCCACCACAACCTGGTCTACCCCTACTCCTATACCTGATCGTAACCGACACTGTTGCTGGAGCTTTGCTAGCCCAATACCATAAATAAACCTATAAAGAAAGAGTTATCTACTACACTAGCAGTAAGTTTTCCAGGTTTGAAGTTAACTACATTGCCTTGGAGAAAGAATGTGTCGCCCTTGTCCGGGTCACCCAAAAATTATGGTAATATATGCTCGCCTTTCCATCAGACTTGTATCTCAAATGTATCCTATCAAATACCTACTCGAGAAACATGCTCTGTCTAGCCAAATGGCCTGATGGTTGATGCTATTAACCAAATTTGATATTGTGTATGTTACGCAGAAAGCCATGAAAGGAAGATCCATTTCTGACTACCTTGCTGACTACCCTATGGAAGAAATCGATGATTGGATTTCTGAGTTCCTGGATGAAAATATACTTTGTACCTCCCAAGAAAACCTCCGGTGGAAAATGTTCTTTCACGGTGCTGCGAACAAGAAAGGATATGGCATCGGGATACTCATAATTGCCCCTAATGACTCTCACACTCCTATTGCCATCAAGATGGATTTTCTCTGCACCAACAACGTGATCGAATTCGAGGCATGCAAGGTAGGCCTCATAGTTTTTCTCTAAAAAGGAATCCAATGCCTACATGTCTATGGGGTAAATGCCATCATCATCGATCAAGTACTCAGAAGATGGAAAGTCAAGGACGAGAAACTCTTACCCTTCCCTTCCCACCTAGAAGAGTTAGCCTCCCAATTCCATGATATCACCTTCCATTACCTTCCTCGAGAAAAGAACAACTTAGCCGATGGCCTTACTACCTTAGCCTCAATGGTTTACATACCCAAAGGAATAACAATCGCCCCTTTCCTAATCTAAAAGAAAGCTAAACCTGCCCACTACTACCACATTGAGGTCATCACAAAAGAAAATCCTAATATAGCCAATTGCTGGTACTATGATATTTGGTACCTCCTCAAGCATGGTAGGTGTACCCAAGATTCTTAATAGAAAGACTGAGCAACCCTTCACAAATTAGTTGCCCGGTACATTGTCTATAATAAAGCATTGTTCAAAAGGAATTTCGATGGAACCCATTTACATTGCATCGTAGGGGCTGACATTGAAGAGATCATGCTGAAAATCCATAGCAAGGAGAGTGGACCCCATATGAATGGACATATGCTTGCCAAAAAAATATTTGACATCATTATTATTAGAATACCATGATTCAAGATTGCACCGCCTATGTTCGAACATATCTTAAATGCTAGCAGTTTTCTAACCTCTAGCACCTGCCTCCGTGAGAATTATACAACATGACTTCTTCTTGGCCATTTTCCACATAGAGAATTGATATCATAGGGAAAGTTACACCCAAGGCCTCCAACGAGCATAAATTCATCTTGGTTGCCATTGACTACTTCACCAAATAGGTTTAAGTCGAGTCATATGCAGTTTAAAATGACAAGAAGGTAGCCAAATTCATGCAAAAAAATAGCAGCTACTGATATGGGGTCTCGCACAAGCTAATGTCAGACAGTGGGTTACATTTCGAAGTAGAAGTCACAGAAATGGTTGACGAATAGTGGATTCAAAGGCACAAGTCTTCTCCTTACTAACCTCAAACCAACGGAGCAGTCGAAGTCATTAATAAGAACCTCAAAGAAATGATTAGCAAAAATGACCGAGAGTTGTCGAGATTGAGCCGATCGAATTCCTTATGCCCTCTGGGGATACCGCATTTTAGTTCGAACATCAACTGGGGCTACCCCTTTACTCTCTAGTATATGGCATAGAAGAAGTCCTACCCATTAAGCTAGATATTACTTCACTACGCATCATGCTTGAAACAAAAGTTAGTGAGGAAGACTGGCATCAAAGCTATATTGACGAGTTATCACTCTAGGATGAAAGGATACTGAAGGATCTATATCATATACAAGGATACCATCACCGAATAGAACGGTCATTCAATAAGAGAGTCGAGGACCGTGGTATCCTAGAAGGGGACTTAGAGCTTAAAGAAATAGTAGAGCCCATCTGGGACTCCAGAGGGAATTCAAGCCCAATTGGTGTGTCCCTTACTTTGTGAAGAAGATCCTATATAATGGCTCTGCTACGCTCACCGATCTCGATGGGGAAGAGATGGCACGTCCTGTCAACCTAGACTATCTCATAAAATTATACCCTTAATCTCGGCGCGCTACAACTCTTCTCATCTCCCTTGTACTGTAAAAAAAATTCATTTCCTTCTACTCAGAATTACGTGGGACCTGATCCTCTAAAAATCTTTCTACTTTCAAAAATGAAACACAAAATTTTTTTAGAACCCCAGAGGTACGTAGGTAGCCTATACACTTCACATGAGCAGGACCCCCTTCTTTTTCACAAAATGCTATATTTCCTTATCTCTGAGAATGATAATTCATTTCGTCATTAACATGAATAAGAGGATTGTATGCCCTAGTGATTGGTATAGATAATTCAAATGCAAATCTCATCAAAAGGCACAATGATATAATTAAAATCTTTTTTTTATTGATGAAAAATTTCGTTATAATTACATCGGCTTAGGAAGTCAAACAACTTCCCTGCCAACCTAACCTTATTCTCCTAAAATAAACCAAAAAAAAAGCCAAACTACGCCTAAATAACTTTCCCACTAGAAAATAACCAGATACATAACCAAACACCATACGAAAGATTCACAAATAAAATTCCCCAGGGATCCTATCATTAGCTTCCAGAAGAACCAACCCCATCATCTTCCACATCATGCGGTCCCCAAACTTCCCCTTCTTGTATTAAAAACCTAAGGCGGTCCATGGAAGAGTAAGCTCGGACCAACCTAGGGAAAATAACAACGCCTCCCTCCATGGTGTCAAATATGGTGAACCACCTTTGCTCGATCTCCTCGTCCAACAACCACTTCATGTAATCCCCAAAAGCATGCCAGACGTTGCCAACAGATTGGGAGGGATAGGTCGATAGTCGATGATTCTCCCACTGAGAACCCAACCGCATGTGCAAACATTTTGTCAAATCCACCATAAGAAATAAGTCTAGTGTCCAAGGTAGCACAATCTTCTCACAACCAACTTGGCACAAGAGAAGCCAAGGAAAGTAGAAAGAATTTTATCGGAGGCCAACCAACCGAACATACTGGTATTCCCCCAGTTTTATAATGGGATGCAACTCCCCCACCAAGGCACTGACCAACGTAAATCTCGAGCCTTGATCTCCACAAACTAGTTCTCCTAACTCTCTATATCTAAGTCCAGGCTGATAAAGCAGTGAGTAAAGAAGTTTGCACAACTGCCTAGGGATATTTAAGAGGAACTGCCATATGGAATCTCTCTGATAACCACATGAATAACATAATTGGGCTACCCCTCAGAAAGTCATAACGGTCTTCCCGCCAAGTGTCTAGACCATTCGGAGTCTCTACCAGTATCACCACCACCGTATTGTGATGATACACCAAGTTATGGGTCCACCAATAGTAATTTTAAAGTTGAGACAAGGATGTCATCTTCATCATAGATCGCATCACTAACATCCTAAAAATGCACGCAATATAACACAACCGGGAGAGATATCATTCCTCCCATTACCAATGATCGAGCCGTCGAGGGCAAGATATGGAAAAGTCCTGCTAACAACTCCAAAAGAGATCGAGAGAATTCTGGCATGGCTGTCGTAACACTGGAATTTATCACTAACATGACAGAGAACTCTTCATAAGTCAGACAGACTTCGTCTAAGCCAGAGCGAAAGACATGGTCCTAGAGATAAAAGAATTATATCGCTGCCATCATCATGTTCCATTCAATTGGACGATTGTGCCATAATGAAACTCGACGCATGATGAAAGCATCATAGTCTACATTATATGAGCACATAGCCTCTAAGTTTTCGAGGTAAGAAGCGAATTCAAAACTTTCGGGGAGATCCATATTGTAAAATGATGAGTAAAGAATCAATAAGTATACAAAAGAAAGGAAATGTGGATGGGTGAAGAAAATAATACACCATTACCCCTTTTATACTTGGAAAACATATCCAAAGATAAAAGACTTACAAATCCCGGAGGAAACTCCACCCCATCAAGGATCAAGTAGTTGAAGAAAGTGCAATCAAAGCCTTGGGATGATTAGACTGGACTGACATGCCGATAGGCAGGATAAGGGGTATGCCGATTGATAACCCCCTATTTTTGGAAAGTTCCCTTTTTCCTTTTTTGTCAAAATCGAAAACTTAATAAAAATAATTTTTATTCTAAGGAATTCAGAATTTCGTTCTCCATATATTTTTACTCATCCTGTTTTAAAATAAATTTTCTCTCGAATCATTTTAAATCCTTTTTACGGTCTCAGCAGTAAAGTAAAAAGTGCATATGTAGTAAGTCACTAAAGCAAAAATTAAAAAAATTCCATTTCATTGCATATATATTGCTTTATTACACTTGTCTTGCATGAAAACACAAAAATAATGGGACTCAACCTGAACCCACCAAAATACTCTCTCCCTCTCTCACCTTCACCTAATTTTTCTCTCTCTCTAAGACCCTCCATACCAGCGATGTATGTGCATTCCCCAACGATGAGATGATGAGCCTCCGCTCCTTGAACCAGACCCTTCCCCAGATGAGGAAAATGACAGCAAGCAGGACGAAACCGGGATCGAGTCTCAGATGTGACCCATTGCAGACGCCACCTAATCCCTAATGTCCTTCAACCAGGTTGTCGACACTCGGACATACTGCAAAAAAATAGAAAACAACAAAATCAGTCAGTTTGAGGCAAAGAAAGAAATAAAAAAGATAAAAGGCAAAGAAATGAAATGTATACCTGCGGCTGAAGGACATCCTTTGTCAGTCCCAGAACGTTCAGGTCCATCACATTAGGATAAAATAGTATACACATCGATCCTCCATCAAACCATCGGATGTTATAGGAAGGGGAGCCAACTGTAGAAAAGGAACCTCTGATGTTTTCGTCGCTGCCGATGATGACCCATCACCTGCACTGTGGGCAGATCCCACTAGCCGACTCGTGCCCCTACCAGAGCCCGTCGGGGGACGAGGCATAACATCATATATGATGGGTGACATCAGCTAGCTTAATAGTAAATCCAGATAATCATAGGTTGCAATTGTGCCAGTATATAATGAATAAGGCTCGTCCACCATCGCTTCCACCCTAGCCTCCTTTGACATCTCCCGCTCTCGCCTCATATACGTCAGGGGCCTCGTAGGTGGCACCATGACATCTTCCTTCACCACCTATCGAACTACCCTCTCCCCTAGATACTAGGAGTAGCCGAACTCATGCACCAACAGACGGCACAACTGCATGTTCCCCCCGGCCACCCCCGTGTGCTCCATGGTCGTCCCCTGAGGATAAAAAGGTCACCTGTAAAATCCCAAATAGAAATTTAGTATCTGAAAAGATCATCAAGGAAAAATTATCTTAAAGGAAAGAAGATTTACCTAATCACTCACCAGGTCATTCAAGACCTAACTCACCATCGCTAAAGAGAGAGACCACCTAGATTGTCGATTAGACTTACGCCACCAGTACATACGACAGAATTCCCTAATAGACTCATCCTTCAAACCAATCAATTGGTAATGAAGACCAATAACCTAATAAAACCATGTCTGCAAAGGATAAGGGTCATCAATCAAGAGAATAAAATGCATAAAATAAAGAGTACATACGATAGACACATGGCGCCAGTAAAAATCTACCGACAACACCGACTGAATGCATTTAGAAAAGAATAAAGGGTCGCCAAAGTCAGGTCCCCCAGTCAAAAAGAGGGATATTCGAAAATACACTCAATTATGGAAAAAGTCACAGATGGAGGACGTCGCCACAAAAAACCCTCCCAACAACAGAAAAATAAACAAACGATCAATTTGTCGCACCTAAAAATCGTCAGTCTCGTCGATCCTTTGACTCAACAACACCTCCATCAGAAGAGACAAACATATGGGGTCCCCAAATACTATCCTCCGCATATCACCTAATTCCTCCTCCATCCCCATTGGCATCACCTGTAAAGTCCGATCTACCTCTATCTGGGACCCCTCATAGTCTAGCCCCAACAGCTATTGCACATCGATGGGAGTCGTTGTCATCTCCCCAAACCCAAAGTGCATGGTGTGGGTGGTATCCCACCACCTCTCCCCAAAAGAGCAGAGAATGACCATCGAATGAGGAGTCTCGTCCAGTACAGACGCTAAACTACAAAAAGTCGGATGAAGAAATGACCCAACGCACCACCGTTGGAAGGTGGTCCCAGACATCCTTAAACCCCGTCGTCCCTCGAGAACACAAGTTTGATGTAGAGATATCAGTATGTCAAATCCAACATGAAAACCCTTGTTAAAATTCAAAAAATAAGGAAACATCACCATGAAATAAAAAAAGGAATACCAAAGGCCATTAACAATTACATAGCCACTAAGGTTCACCACCCTACAGGATTAATGGTGCTCCGACTCACACAAAATATATCGCTTGTCCGCAACCGGCTCAAACAAGTCAAAGCCATTCTCACTACCCAGCGCTAGGGGCACCCTAGCCCACCACGCCGTGTGGATCATACTTCTTGAAAAATCTTCCATTTCTTAGTTTAGGAAGAAAGAAAATGCTACAACGGTTCGCAAAAAGGAAAGCCAGAAGATAGAAGATTTGAAAGGGGTGAAAATGAGAAAATCTCGCCCCCTTTTATAGGAAGCTAAGGTCCATGCCAATCGGTAGTTCTTAGACACATACTGATCGTTACTGTCCCTTCACCTGCCCGACGTACCACAAAAAGTTGTGCCACTATCATTTGGCACCTCCCAACTCCCTAAAATTTTATACAAAAATCCCCCGAAAATTCCTAAAATTACCCGATGAATTTTAAAACCTTTTTTCACCAAGAAAAACATTTTTTTAAACATCCCATATTCCTAAACAAATTAATACCACATTCCCCCCCCCCCCCCAAAAAAAAAAAAAAAAAAAAATTCCCCAGAGGAATTCCCAAATCCAATTGGATATCTCCCCAGCAACGTCTCCAAGAGACACAACGAAAATCTAAAAATTTCTTAATTAGGTTGCATCTAATCCACTGATTAATACCTTCTCCCCAGTTGAATCTCCAAATTTCCCCCAAAAAACTGCAACTTAAGGCCTCATAATTGTCTTTGACTGACAGAATTGGGCATCTTTACTTAATCGCTCAGAATTGGCTTCGACCCGCAGAATTGGTCATCTCCACCTAAAGCCCTCATATTTGGCTTCGACTTGCAGAATTGGTCATCTCCACCTAAATTCCTCAGAATTGGCTTCGATACGCAGAATTAGTCATTTCTACTTAATCCCTCAGAATTGTCTTAGACCCACAGAATTGGTCATATCTACTTAAGACCTCAGAAGTGAGTGGGCTTCGACCCACAGAATTGGTAATCTTTACTTAAGCCCTAAAAATTGGTCACCCCTACTTCATCCCTCAGAATTGGCCTCGACCCTCAGAATTGGTCACTCCTACTTAATCCCTCAGAATTGGTCACCTTTAATTAAAACCTCAAAATTGGCTTCAACTCACAAAATTGTCCATCTCTACTTAAGCCCTTAGAATTGGCTTCGACCCACAAAATTGGTTGCCCCTACTTAGGCCCTCGGAAGTGACCTCGACCCTCAGAATTGGTCCCCCCTACTAAGGTCCTCAGAATTTCCTCGACCCTAAGAATTTGTCGCTCCCTACCCTAGGTCCTCAAAATTGACCCCATCCTATAGAATCGACTATCCTCAGCATTTCCTTAGGTCCTCAGAATCGACCTCGAACCTTTAAAACGGTCATCCTTATCCCTTTAGGTCCACATAATTGACCTCCTTCCAAAACATCATGTGGTGTCTATTTGAAGGCTTTCACATATTACAAGATCACCCGTCGAGGGGATCTATAGCCACCAAATTAAAGGACCACCTAAGTCTTTCCTTAGGTCCCTAATACCTCCCCATTTCACTAAAAACCTTAGGTCATACTCTGAGTACTTATCTAGAGACCATCGGGCGCCCTCGGTCCCCTTTGACTCTGGTCAACTCATAATTAAGATTAAAAACTCAATGATACTTCGAAGGGAACTAAATCCCCTTTCCAACGGCCCACCCCGTGCACAAATCGGCACAACAATTCAGACGAACGAACCATTTTACCACTGAAAATCGATCTGGAGGCCACCGGACGCTCTCGAGTCCCGATTTAACCCAAGTCAACTCTATTTTCAGAGCGATAGTTCTTTGAATTTTTGAAACGCACTGAAACACATTTCCAAAGGTCCACCTTGTGTATAAAATGAAATGACCGTTCGGACGAACGATCCGTTTTCCCCTAAAAATTCATTCGAAAGCCATTGGGCACTCTTGAGCTATGTTTGACCAAAGTCATATCTTTAGGTCGAATGATATTGAATGAATCTTCGAAGTTCACAGAATACCATTTCCAACGGTCTGCCCTATGCGCGATTTGGATCAACGGATTGCATTCTACGACCGTCTTTCCAAAAAAATCTCTATGAGACTTTCGATTGGCAGGTCCATTTCCCTGCCTATCAGTATTGTGCCTAGGGTTTCTTGCTGATTGGCAGGGATAGGGCTATGGCGATTGACATCCCCTTACCTTATAAATAAAGGGCATGACCTCACTCCCAAAGCATACCTCAGATCCATCAATATCAGCGATCTCGACAATATTCTCTTGTACTCAGTAAACTTTCGTTGTGTGAAATTCCTTTCCATCTTTCATTCCCATCCTTTTCATGCCCAATTTGGAAAAATCTCGTTCTTTATCACTTCAAATTCATCTCAACACTCAAGGGAGTTCATCAAGGATCAAAATCAAGCTCCAATTCTTCAAAGAAGGTCCAAAATCCTGCTCTGCCTCTTTAATTTCTTTACTTTTGCCTTCGTTACATAAATTCATAATTTAGATTTTAGTTTAATTCATACACAATAATATCTCACCTATTTTATTAGTTATATTCCACATACTTTATTTTCTATAAAAAACCCAAAACAAAGAAAAAGAGGGTTACACTTATAAATTCCAATGAGATTATCTACCACAATTTCTCGAAACTAAAATAAAAAATATAATAAATTCCAATTCGAATCTATAGGATAACCCCCACCCTTATGCCGCATACGAACTACGTGGACTTTGATGCCTTTATAGGCTACGTAGGCATCTCGAGCTAAAACCTGAGACTCGAGTCCAATTTCTCCAATTTTTCAATTTCCCATTTTCCCATTTTTATTCTTTTCATTTATACGTTATTTTAATATACATTATATTTATGACCCTTATTGGTGTTTTTTCCAACATATATGATCGTTTCATCATAACGATCAATTCCCGATAAACGCATACATCGTATTTTCTAGCTATTATTTTGGGAACATTCCTATGGATGACCCCACTCTATCGTTTTCATGGTATGAGTTGGGAAATTGTGATCTCCATTTATATATACACGTGCACATACTTCATGGAGAAATAAAGGAAAATAGTTACACAAGCCCGTGAGAGACCGAAAGGGTAACACCTTCCTATTTTGTAACTTAGCCTCCACCGAAACCTTTGAACTATTGGTTTTGTAAGCATCAATTTATCCTTGATGCTTCTCTCTCTAGGTGACGAAATGTTCTTTTGCCCATTTTATGCCAAATAGGTTGGCGACTCCATCTTTTTACATCACCCCACATCGACGACAGTCGAAGATCTCCTAGAGTAAGAGAGAGCGTGAGACCTCCCCCCCTCCCCCCAAGGGAGAGAGGAGATTGGGATGGACACAATGACTCTTTCAAACTAAGCAGGTTGAATCCTCTAAATCAAGAATGGGGCCCATCGGGGTAGTACGATGAATGATGGGATCTTTTTCAGTGGTGTATCGTCCTCACATTCCGGGTCAGGTTCAATAGACATCAATTGCTCGTCGCCTATAATCGTGACGTTTATTGACTCTGTAAACTTATAGATTAAAAGTTTAAAAACTCTTTAAGCCTTACCCAACGATGACCTAAAAATATCCCCTCATCGCTTCAGGATTCAAACTTTTCTAATTGTTCTCTATCTCTCAAGATGTAACAAGTACTCCCAAATATATGAAAATATGATAAGTTGGGTTTATTCCCTGTCCACAACTCATATGGTGTGTGTAAAGTGTGTAGAATAAGATATAATCTATTCACTTTATGGTATACGATATGCACCACCTCTGCCCAAAAACATCAAGGAACATTTTTCCCAAGAAGCATGGATCTAGCCATCTCTTGAATCATTTGGCTCTTCCTCATAATAATCCTATTTTTTAGGAGTTTGAAAGGTCAAAAACTCATGTTTGATTCTAACTCCATCACACCATCTATCAACTTAGGCTTCTTAAATTTCAGTGCTATTGTCACTATGCTCCGAATAAAAGTGACATCATGTTGGTTTTGTAAGACACGACACTTGGTTGTTAGGAACTCAAATGCATCAGACTTTTTTCTCAGAAACTGTACGATAAAGTGTCTCAAAAAGTCATCGGCCATCACTAGAATGTATCTATTACCACCTAATCTTTCCGTACTACTAGGACCCATAGGATATATATGTATCAAATCCAACACATGATAAGTGGTAATGGTATTTAGCTTTCGATGAGGGCTTTAAATTTGTTTTCCTTGTTGGTGTAGGAGGGTAGTGAGACTGGGGTCTATGAATAACTGGAAAGGGTGAGGCGTGACCCACTCCAATGGAAACTGCCTGCAAGGTCTTCAAGGTCTTCTGGTGCAACTTCTCAAGAAACCTTGTCCTTCTGGTAACAATGGAACTCAAGCTTTAACTCACTCCCTGCAAGAAGGTGAACTTTCACAACAAAAATAGTAATTTTTCTCAAGGGAAACACCTGAGAATGATGGATGTCAGTGGGGAGTGAAAGAACAAGGCACTCAGCACTAAGAGAATGAGCAGGGAGAGAATACTAGTTAGGTTTGGTGAGATTTTAGCAGAGTAACAGTGCAATTTCAATTGTCTCTTTAATTGACCTTGCCCATAGGTCTATTTATACAATGGAATTAGGGCTGAGGTGGCAACTTTGGGCGCCAAAATTGAGAGGGTTGGTTGGGAACAATATCTAAAGTGTACCATTTGTCCCTACCTGCAGGCAACCCTGCCTGTCCCCTCCTGTAGGTGCCACCTGGCACCGACCAAAGTCAAAAAGCACATATGTCTCCTAATCAAGACAAGATATCATATTTGGTAATTATATTTTGAAACGGTAACTCGTCGTGAAATTTTGCAAATCTTGAGAGAGGAGGCCTTAGGGACCCCTCTCTTCTAAAATTATTATTTTCCTTGAGAGGGACCTCGAGGACCCCCTCTTCTGGAAAAGTCAAACATTTTTATAAAGAGTTTATTCCTTGTGAGTAGCCAGCTCTTTGGCTGCTCACTTCACTTGTGACCAAGTGTGAAGTGTGTGTGGTCTTGAGTGACTTCTGAGTTTTCCTACTAGTACTCTCTCAATCCTATAGTGCTAAGTGATTGAGCTTGATCAACATACCTTGTCCCTCATCCGCCAAGCCAAAACTCCCAGGAGGTCCCAACTAGCCTACTTGAGCCCTGCTTGCTCAACTAGGCAACCTGTACAAGAAAGAAAAGTGTTAATATTGTTGTTTTTTTTAAAGAATGACGTTTCATGATTAGGAGTTGCTCATAGTAGCCACCCCCTCATCCTGGCCACCATGGGTGGGTTCCTTCTCAATATGAGTTTCTGCCGGGACCCTTGCGGTGGCACTTCTCGGATAACATTTCTGCAGTGACCCTTTGGGGGGAACTTCTCAAACGTTATTTCTGCAGTGACCCCTACGGCGGCACCCCTCGAATGATATTGCTGCAGTGACCCTTGCAGTGGTAGTGACCATTGCAGTGGCACTTCTCAATCTTGGACGTCTGTGGTGGCCCTTGCGGGACACCTCTCGAATGTCAATGTAGTGGGAGTGACCCTTGTAGTGGAACTTCTCAATCTTGAACTTCTACGGTGGCTCTTGCGGGCACCTCTTTACTGTCATTGCTGCAGTGACTTTTGCAGTGGCAGTGACCCTTGCAGTGGCACTTCTCAATCTTGGACTTCTTCAGTGGCCTTTGCGGGGTACCTCTCGAATGTCATTGCTGCGGTGACCTTTGCAGTGGCAGTGACCCTTGCAGTGGCACTTCTCAATCTTGGACTTCTGCGGTAGCCCTTACGGGTACCTCTCGAATGTCATTGCTGCGGTGACCTTTGCAGTGGCTGTGACCCTTGCAGTGGCACTTCTCAACCTTGGACTTCTGCGGTGGACCTTGCGGGAACCTCTCGAATGTCATTGCTGTGGTGACCCTTGTAGTGGCTGTGACCCTTGCAGTGGCACTTCTCAACCTTGGACTTCTGCGGTGGACCTTGCGGGCACCTCACGAATGTCATTGCTGCGGTGACCCTTGTAGTGATAGTGACCCTTGCAGTGGCACTTCTCAATCTTGGACCTTGTGGGGCACCTCTCGAATGTAATTGCTACAGTGATCCTTGCAGTGGCACTTCTCAATCTTGAACTTCTTCGGTGACCCTTGTGGGTAACCTCTCGAATGTCATTGCTGCAGTGACCTTTGCAGTGGTAGTGACCCTTGCAGTGGCACTTCTCAATCTTGGACTTTTGCGGTGGCCCTTGCGGGGAACCTCTCGAATGTCATTACTGCAGTGACCTTTACAGTGGCAGTGAACCTTTGCAGTGGCACTTCTCAATTTTGGACTTCTGTTATGGCCCATGTGGGGCACCTCTCGAATGTCATTGCTGTAGTGACCTTTGTAGTGGCAGTGACCCTTGTAGTGGCACTTCTCAATCTTGAACTTCTGCTGTGGCCCTTGCGGGGCACCTCTCGAATGTCATTGCTGCAGTGACCTTTACAGTGGTAGTGACCCTTGCAGTGGCACTTCTCAATCTTGGACTTCTGCGGGGGCCCATGCGGGGCACCTCTCGAATGTCATTGCTGCAGTGACCTTTGCAGTGGCAGTGACCCTTGCAGTGGCACTTCTCAATCTTAGACTTTTTCGGTGGCCTTTGCGGGGAACCTCTCGAATGTCATTGCTGCAGTGACCCTTGCGGTGGCACTTCTCAATCTTAGACTTCTGCAGTGGAGGGACCCTGGGGTTCCTTCTCCAATATTGCACTTCTACGGTGGAGGGACTCTAGGGGTTTTCCTTCTCAATATGAGTTTCTGCCGGGACCTTGGGGGGTTCCTGCTCAATATGATTTTCTGTCGGGACCTGGGTGGGTTTCTTCTCAATATTTCCAATAAAAATTATTTTTATTTATATTTTTTTATAGGTAGACACCCTTCTACATTATCCCCTCGTGTAAAGTCTTTTATGTTGGGTAGACCAAAAGGCTTTGTACACCATAAATTCAGTTTTTTTTCCAGGGACCCTAGGGTTTCTTCATCATTCCCCTTAGGGTCATTAAACGTTATGTCACTTCATCCCAAGTTTTGTAAATGAGGCCACTTAGAGTGGACCTCCTTTTCAGGGTATAAACTTGGTCGGAGGGGTTACTCGCGGTGATCCCCTCATTTTTAGACTTCTTCTATGGCCTTCTATTTTATTTAAAGGGGTTGCTCATGGTGAGCCCCTCGCCCTTGGCCTTTTTGCTGTGGCCTTCTATCTTGGGTAGAGGGGTTGCTCGAAGTGAGCCCCTCTCCCATGTCCTTCTTCTATGCCTTCTATCTTAGGCGGGGGGTTACTCGCGGTGAGCCCCTCGCCCTTGGCCTCCTTATGTGGCCTTTCATCTTGGGTAGAGGGGTTACTCACGGTGAGCCCCTCTCCCTTGGCCTTCTTCTGTTGGCCTTTCCTCTTAGGCGGAGGGGTTACTCACGATGGGCCCCTCGTCCTTGGCCTTCCTTTGTGGCCTTCTGTCTTGGGCAGAGGGGTTAATCCCGGTGAGTCCTTTTCCCTCGGCCTTCTTCTGTGGCCCTTCATCTTGGGCAGAGGGGTTACTCACGATGAGCCCCTCGCCCTTGGCCTTCTTCGGTAGCCATTCATCTTGGGTAGAGCGGTTACTCACAGTGGGCCCCTCACCCTTGGACTTCTTCTGTGGTCTTCTATCTTGGGCGAAGGGGTTACTTGAGATGAGCCCCTCACCCTTGGACTTTTTCTGTGGCCTTTCATCTTGGGCGGAGTGGTTACTCGCGATGGGCCCTCTCCCTTGGCCTTCTTCTTTGGCCTTTTTTCTAGGGCGGAGGGGTTGCTCATGGTGAGCCCCTCGCCCTTGGCCTTCTTCTGTGGCTTTCCATCTTTGGCAAAAGGGTTTCTCATCATGAGCCCCTCACCCTTGGCCTTCTTCTGTGGCCTTCTATCTTGGGCGGAGGGGTTGCTCGTGGTGAGCCCCTCGCCCTTGTCCTTCTTCTGTGGCCTTCCATCTTGGGCTGGGGGGTTGCTCGTCGTGAGCCCCTCGCCCTTGGCCTTTTTTTGTGGCCTTCCATCTTGGGCGGAGTGGTTGATCGTAGTGAGCCCCTCTCCCTTAGCCATCTTCTGTGGCCTTCTATCTTGGGCAGAGGTGTTGCTCGCGGTGAGCCCCTCACCCTTGGCCTTCTTCTGAATGGCCTTCTATCTTGGGTAGGGGGTTGCTCGTGATGAGCCCCTCACCCTTGGCCTTCTTCTATGGCCTTTCATCTTGGGCGGAGGGGTTACTCACGGTGAGCCCCTTTCCCTTGGCCTTCTTCTGGACTTTCATCTTGGGCGGAGGGGTTACTCACGGTGGGCCCCTCGCCCTTGGCCTTCTTCTGTGGCCTTTCACCTTGGGCGAAGGGGTTACTCATTGTGGGACCCTCCCCCTTGGCCTTTCATTTTGGGTAGAGGTCTTACTCGCGATGAGCCCCTTGCCCTTGGCCTTCTTCTATGGCTTTTCATTTTGGGCGGAAGGGTTACTCACGATGGGCCCCTAGCCCTTGGCCTTATTATGTGGCCTTCTTTCTTGGGCGGAGGGGTTACTCGCGGTGAGCCCTTCACCCTCTTCTGTCAAACTTGCAATCTTGGGCAGGTGGAGCCACTCTAAGTGGGTCCCCACACTCAAAGCTTATTTTATTATTTGTTCACTTGCTTGAGGACTTCTCAATATTAGCCCCCTCGTGCAGAAGTGTCTTGTAATGTCGAGAGACTTGTGCACAAAATTATCGTACCTTTTATTTATACTTGGAAGTTACTCAAGATTATGAGCGCTCCAGTGCCCTTGGAGCCTTAGGTGCTAAACTGTCGCACCCTACATTTATACTTGACACTTGCTCAAGACTGTGAGCGCTCCGATGCCCTTAGAGCCTTAGGTGCTCAACTGGTGCACCTTATAATTATACTTGGCACTTGCTCAAGACTGTGAGCGCTCCGGTGCCCTTGGAGCCTTAGGTACTAAACGGTTGTACCTTATATTTATACTTGACACTTTCTCTATACTATGAGCGCTCCGGTGCCCTTGGAGCCTTAGGTACTAAACTATTGTACCTTATGTTTATACTTGGCCTTTGCTCAAGACTGTGGGCGCTCTGGCACCCTTGGATCCTTAGGTGCTAAACTGTCGCACATATACTTATACTTGATAATTGCTCAATATTGTGATCACTTCGATGCCCTTGGAGCCTTAGGTACTAAATTGTCGTACCTTATATTTATATTTATATTTAGCACTTGCTCAAGATTGTGAGCGCTCCGGTGCCCTTGGAGTCTAAGGTACTAAACTGTCGTACCTTATATTTATATTTATATTTATATTTGGTTATTGCTTAATATTGTGAGCGCTCCGGTGCCCTTGGATCCTAAGGTGCTCATCTGGCGCACCTTATATTTATACTTGGCAGTTTCTTAATATTGTGAGCGCTCCGGTGCCCTTGGAGCCTTAGGTACTAAACTTTCGTACCTTATATGTATACTTGGCACTTGCTCAATACTGTGAGCACTCCTATGCCCTTGGAGCCTGAAGTACTGTGAGTTATTATATTTTTTGTGGGAACTTCAGAATTGAACTGCCCTGTAGTCTGTGGGGTACTTGCCTATGATCTGAGCAAGTTATCATTCTAGAGATGCCCCTTTAATTATGGGGGTACTTGCATATGAGATGAGAAAGTTATCATTTCTAAAGCTACCCCTCTAACTGCGGGGTACTTGCATAAAACTTAGCAAGTTAAAAATTTTGAAGCTACCCCTCTAACCGCGGGGCACTTGCATATAATTGCGCAAGTCATAGTTCTGAAGCTACCTCTCTAACTGCGGGGTGCTTGCATATATCTGAGCAGCTTAAAATCTGGAAGCTGCTCCTCTAGCTGTGGGGTACTTGCATATAACTGAGCAAGTTAAAATTTTGAATTTGCCCCTTTAACTGTGGGGTACTTATCCTATGCCTATTCTTTTAGGACTTTTTTTTTTAAATCATAACTTAAAAGGGAGGTGCGTCCCCTCAACATTATTTTAATGTTTTTTTTATTCAAGCAATAGCTTAGAGGGAAGGGTGAGCCCCCCCTCGACATTTGAATCAAAACATAACTTAGAGGGAGGGGTAAACCCCCTCAACATTTTTTTAATTTTTGATTCAAGCATAACTTAGAGGGAGGGGTGAGCCCCCCTCGATATTTTTTCAACATTTGAACCAAAACATAACTTAGAAGGAGGGTGCGCCCCCTCAACATTTTTTCATTTTTTTGATTCAAGTATAACTTAGGGGGGGTGAAACCCCCTCGACACTTTTCGTACCATTTGGGCGTAGCTATTTCTCATCTTGGGTTCCTTGCACATTTTCTTTTTTAAAACCCTGTTATTTCTTTTCATATTTTTTAAAAAAATTAATTACGAGAAGGGGCCTGTTGGGTTCCTCGTCTTCTTGAAATATACACCTGTTGGGTACCTCGCGCACTTACTTTTTTTAAACCCCTAGGACACATCTGTTAGGTTCCTCGCACATTTCCCTTTTTTAAACCCCTATTATTTATTTTCATTTTTTTAAAAAGAATTGCGATAAGGGGCCTGTTGGCTGTTGGTAGCGGATTGAGTTTCGGGGGTACCTCGTCCGTTGCCTTGATTTCAAGGGTTCCTCGCACCTTGATGGGCTGCCTTGTCCGTTTTGACATCGAAGTGTTCCTCGCCAGAGGCTTTTGTAACGGCAGATTCCTCGACCACCATTTTGAACATGAAGATTCCTCCTCTGCTACTTTACATGTGGTGGTATCTATTCCTCTTTCCATTTTTACACATGTGCTGTCGACCGGAGATAACACCGCTGTAACCACCCTCGTAGGTGGTTCTGTCGCTTCTATTCCTTCCCCTTCATTTTTATTGACAGTGTCTCTTCAGGCCATTTGTGAGCATTGATTATATCCTTTGAATGTCCATCTCTTAAACCTAATTTGGTTGAGATATCTGGAGGATTGGATTCTGGGACGAGGACCCATGCAGGTTCCTCATCACCGTCTACGATATATTAGGGTTCCTCATTTGAATGTGACTGTGTTGGCGGTTCCTCACAATCCCGAGTAGTTAAAGGGAGTTCCTCGCCATGGAATTCTACGCACCCTCAAAGGTTGGTAAAGAGTTTATACCTTCTGGGTTCATCGCGATCTGTTGAGATTATAGGGGTTCCTCGCGACCCTTGTTAACTTGAGGATGGTTTGAGATTTATGGGTTCCTTATCGGTGTTTTTGGCAGCGTCGGGTTCCTCGTCAGAAACTTTGGTGACGGCGGGTTCCTCGTTTGCAGATTTATCTACAGGGGGTACTTCATGCATTTTTTCTGTTGGGGTCTTGAAGTCAATGGGTTCCTCGCCTCATGTTGATGGAGGTTCCTCCTTTGAGGTTCAAATTGGCAGTCGGTCCTCGCAATAATTTTCTATCGAGGATGCCCAGGGTTCCTCGCCTCTTATGAGGGAGGTTCCTCATTTGGTACCTTTGCAGCGAGAGTTTTTTTTCTTTTACCTCCACTTTGGGTTCCTCGTTTGAAGTTGTTGTTGTACCGCCCCATCTTGGCAGTTCCTCGCTTGCAAGTTTCTCACCCATTCCGCTACCATTGGAGGCTTCCTCATCACGACTGCCATCGGTGGCTAGTGGGTCTGATAATTTACGAGTTGCTTTGGGTGGGGTATCTTACCTCATGCTTCGTCGAGGGTCTCTTGCCTCTTGAGGGCTCCTCATGCGCTGTTACTCAATCCCATTCTTTTGTGGTTGGCGTTTTTTTTTCAGTAGGTCCCTTGTCGGGATTTTCTTTGGAGGGTTCCTCGTAGTTCTTTCAAGAGGGGGTTTCTTGACTGTTGGAATTTTTCTTGGAGAGAGGGGGGTCTCAACCCCTAGTTCTTTATTTCAAGAGGACGGGGTCTCGACGTCTTTGGATTCCACGAACTTGAATTTTTCTTGGAGAGAGGGGATTTCGACTCCTAGTTCTTTATTTTAAGCGGAGGGGGTCTCGACGTCTTCTAATTCCACGGAAATGGATGTCTCGACTGTTGGAACTTTTTTTCTTGGAGAGAGGGGGTCTCGACCCCTAGTTCTTTATTTCAAGAGGAGGGGGTCTCGACGCCTTCAGATTCCACAAAAATGGGTGATATATATATATATATTAGGGTGTCTCGCTGACCGTTGGCGCTATGGGGGTGTGCAACCCCCCTTTTTGGTGAGTTCCTCGCGACATAATTCATACTTCGAGGGTTCCTCGCGAACCAAGTCTACACTTGACAGTTCCTCGCACGTTGGCAGTTTGGTGCTTGGGGAGAGGACCCTTGAGGGTTCCTCGCCATTGGATGAGATGGGGGGTCCCTCACCAATGTTCAATACTACCAAGGGTTCCTCACACGTCGACTTCCCATCCGTGGGTGTCTCGACCTCATGCTTCATCGAGACTGCTGCCATGACTTTTTAGTTGGCGGAGAGGGATACCCAGGGTTCCTCGCCCATGAGTTCCTCGCTCCTCGACTTCCCATCCGGGGGTGTCTCGACCTCATGCTTCGTCGAGACTGCTTCCATGACTTTTTTTTGTTGGCGGAGAGGGACACCCAGGGTTCCTTGCCCATGAGTTCCTCGTTCCTCGACTTCCCATCTGGGGGTGTCTCGACCTAATGCTTCGTCGGGGATGATGCCACGACTTCTTTTATTGGCGGCAAGGGACACCCAGGGTTCCTCGCCCATGAGTTACTCGCGCCCCGACTTCCCATCCGGGGGTGTCTCGACCTCATGCTTCATCGATATTGCTGCCACAACTTCTTTGTTGGCGAAGAGGGACACCCAGGGTTTCTCATCCATGGGTTCCTCGCGAGTTGGTGTTTCTAGAGGGGATGCTACATCTGAGAGTTCCTCACTTGCAATTTCTACCATGATGGGTTCTTTTCTTGAGGGTTCCTCATCGCTATCATTGAGAGAGAGGAGTTCCTCGACCATACCGAATTCCTCACCAAACACTTAGGGTTCCTGGGGTTCCTGCCAATGAACTTGACGGCTATCACAACTTGCTCTAGCACCATCCTCCGCGACTGAGCTACTTCTATCGGAATTGTCGCCGGAACGACTGCCCCTCCATAGGGGGTTGCTGCTGGTGTTACACAATCTTGACCCAAACTTGCCAAAACTAAAAAAACATACTCATAAGTTTCTTCCATCGGAGCTTCTGTCGGGGAGTTGGTCTGCCCTCTCGGAGGAGGTACCTTTGCTCCGGTCACCCCCACATCCACTTGAGTGGCCTTGTCTCTTTGAGCTCCATTTCCAGATGGAATAAATTCAAACACATTAAAACCTTCTTTGTCCATGTAAGTGTGGATACCTCCCCAGCAAAGTCACCCAATGTAGGAGGGTAGTGAGACTGGGGTCTATGAATAACTGGAAAGGGTGAGGCGTGACCTACTCCAATGGACACTGCCTACAAGGTCTTCATGGTCTTCTGGTGCAACTTCTCAAGAAACCTTGTCCTTCTGGTAACAATGGAACTCAAGCTTCAACTCACTCCCTGCAAGAAGGTGAACTTTCACAGCAAATATAATAATTTTTCTCAAGGGAAACACCTGAGAATGATGGTTGTCAGTGGGGAGTGAAAGAATAAGGCACTCAGCACTAAGAGAATGAGCAGGGAGAGAATACTAGGTAGGTCTGGTGAGATTTTAGCAGAGTAACAGTGCAATTTCAATTGTCTCTTTCATTGACATTGCCCATAGGTCTATTTATACAATGGCATTAGGGATGAGTTTGCAATTTTGGGCACCAAAATTGAGGGGTTTAGTGTGGAACAATGTTTGAAGTGTACCATTTTTCCCTACCTGCAGGCAACCCTGCCTGTCCCCTCCTGTAGGAGCCACCTGGCGCCGACCAAAGTTAAAAAGCACATATGTCTCCTAATCAAGATAAGATATCAAATTTGGTAATTATCTTTTGAAACGGTAACTTGTGGTGCAATTTTTCAAATCTTGAGAGAGGAGGCCTTAGGCACCCCTCTCTTCTAAAATTATTGTTTTTCTTGAGAGGGACCTCGAGGACCCCCTTTTCTAGAAAAGTCAAACATTTTTATAAAGAGTTTATTCCTTGTGAGTAGCCGGCTCTTTGGATGCTCACTTCACTTGTGACCAAGTGTGAAGTGTGTGTGGTCTTGAGTGACTTCTGGGTTTTCCTACTAGTACTCTCTCAATCCTATAGTGCTAAGTGTTTGAGCTTGCTCAACATACCTTGTCCCTCATCCGCTAAGCCAAAACTCCCAGGAGGTCCCAACTAGCCTCCTTGAGCCCTGCTTGCTCAACTAGGCAACCTGTACAAGAAAGGAAAGTGTTAATACTGTTGTTCTTTTTAAGAATGACGTTTCATGATTAGGAGTTGCTCATGGTAGCCACCCCCTCATCCTGGACACCCTGGGTGGGTTCCTTCTCAATATGAGTTTCTGTCGGGACCCTTGCGGTGGCATTTCTCGGATAATATTTATGTACTGACCCTTTGGGGGGAACTTCTCAAACGTTATTTCTGCAGTGACCCCTACGACGGCACCCCTCGAATGATATTGCTGCAGTGACCCTTGCAGTGGTAGTGACCATTGCAGTGGTGCTTCTCAATCTTGGACGTCTGTGGTGGCCCTTGTGGGCCACCTCTTTAATATCATTGCAGTGGGAGTGACCCTTGTAGTGGCACTTCTCAATCTTGAACTTCTGCGGTGGACCTTACGGGGAACCTCTCGAATGTCATTGCTGCAGTGACTTTTGCAGTGGCAGTGACCCTTGCAGTGTAACTTATCAACCTTGGACTTCTACGGTGGCCCTTGCGGGCACCTCTCAAATGTCATTGTTGCGGTGACCCTTGCAGTGATAGTGACCCTTGCGGTGGAACTTCTCAATCTTGGACTTCTGCAGTGGCCCTTGCGGGGCACCTCTCGAATGCCATTGCTACAGTGATCCTTGCAGTGGCACTTCTCAATCTTAAACTTCTGCGGTGGCCCTTGAGGGGCACCTCTCGAATGTCATTGTTGCGGTGACCTTTGCAGTGGCAGTGACCCTTGCAGTGGCACTTCTCAATCATGGACTTCTGCGGTGGCCCTTGCGGGGAACCTCTCTAATGTCATTGCTGCAGTGACCTTTGCAGTGGCAGTGACCCTTGCAGTGGCACTGCTAAATTTTGGAGTTCTGCGGTGGCCTTTGCGGGCACCTCTCGAATGTCATTGCTGTAGTGACCTTTGCAGTGGTAGTGACCCTTGCAGTGGCACTTCTCAATCTTGAACTTCTGCGGTGGCCCTTGCGGGGCACCTCTCGAATGTCATTGCTGCAGTGACCTTTGCAGTGGCAGTGACCCTTGCAGTGGCACTTCTCAATCTTGGACTTCTGCGATGGCCCTAGCGGGGCACCTCTCGAATGTCATTGCTGCAGTCACCTTTGTAGTGGAAGTGACCCTTGCAGTGGCACTTCTCAATCTTGGACTTCTACGGTGGCCCTTGCGGGGCACCTCACGAATGTCATTGCTGCAGTGCCCCTTGCGGTGGCACTTCTCAATCTTGGACTTCTGCAGTGGAGGGACCCTGGGGTTCCTTCTCCAATATGGCACTTCTGCGGTGGGGGGACTCTGGGGGTGTTCCTTATCAATATGAGTTTCTGCCGGGACCCTGGGTGGTTCCTGCTCAATATGAGTTTCTGCCGGGACCTGGGTGGGTTTCTTCTCAATATTTCCAATAAAAAAATATTTTTATTTATATTTTTTAGTAGGTAGACACCCATCTACAGTTGGTAATGATCTCAAACTGAGGAAGTTTGTTTAAAAAAGGATTGTAATCCACGTACTAAGTCTTTCTTCATAAATATCTTAATGTCTCTAAAGTTCACACGTCCTAGTCATTGATACCAAAGGATTTACGAATGATCCCATAGGAATTATTATCTCTCCTCACTCCTTGTAGTAGTAGTTCACCGATTGATCATATATGTTATACTCGGACTGGTCGAACTTTATCGCAAAGTTTGTGTCATAAAGTTGGATTATTCTAATCAAGTTCGCTTTTAACCCTTTGGCGTACAACAAATTGTTTACTTTAGGGAATTCGTGTATCTCAACATAATCACGTCCTAAAATACTAGACTTACTCCCAAATATAAAGGTGAATCTACCTTCTTTACGATCTACAAGGTCAGTAAAATACGACTTGTAACCAGTCATGTGCATAGATCTGCCACTATCAAAACACCATTGGGTAACCATTTGTTTGGGTTCCTAAGTGGAAGTAACCATTTATTTGCCTTTGTCATTGTTGGCTCTAGTCATAATGTTAGAAGTGTTTTCAAAAGGCATAGACATCCTTTGAAATTCTTCCACTAAGGTTTGCGAAGTTACCACTAGGAGCTCAACTTTTTCTCTAAGACTAGCAAGGTCGCTATAGTGGTGTACGGGAGTATGTGTATGCCTTGTTATCCATAACTTGTAGAAAAATTCCCTAAGGTGACCTCTCCTTTTGCTGTAGGTACAAACATAGACTTGTTTGGGTCTTCCTTGGTTCGTTTAGGTTGAACCCTCTTTAGTTGGTTAGGTCGAGGCCCATATGGATCTACCATAAATTTATGAACCGATTCCGGTGTGGCATGGGAAGTGGATGCACCGTCGTATCATATTTCCTGCCTCTCTTTAAAACATAAAGAAAAATCACATCTCCCTCAATCTCTTCGGACTGACTAGACTCACTATCGAGGTCATCATATTTAGTAACTTCCTCATCGATGTGAGGTGTACTCAATGTACTAACATGACTGGCCATGAACGCGGTGAAGTTACATCCTTATGGTGATTTAACCCTCGAATCCACCATCTCGACATCACTATTGTTAAGTATGGAATTGAAGGCAAATTTGCCTTTGCCTTCTCTCTTTAATATCATAGCACACTCGTGAGATTTGTGACCCTTACCCTTGCACTCCTTGCATAATTTTTCATCTTTTTTGGGGTACTCACCTCTTTCTTTTTCAAAATTTTTCTTACCCAATTTATGCTTTTTATCTTTCTCAAAACTTTTGTTTTCTTTGGAAGTATTTTATTTTTTTATCTTGAGAATTTTTTTGATTTTTTTTTGCAAAAAGGGAAAGATCGTCTAATTCAAAATCATACTCGAAGTCAGAAGAAACCTCCTATTTCTTTATATATTAAACTTTTAAGGCAATTCCCTTTTCCTTGGGTTTAATATTTTTGAGAAACATGACAATTTCATAAGTTTGAAGGTATCCTATGAGTTCTTCTAACCTAAGTGTGTCTAAAATTCACATCGAGTTAAGAACAGTGACCTTAGGAATAAACCGGGATGGAAAGGATCTCAAAATCTTTTTCACAACACGCATCTCAAGAATTTTCTCACCTAAACTAAAACAAGATTTAACGATATCACACAATCATTCATAAAATTCAATAAATGACCTAGACTCTAGCATAGTAAAGGTTTCAAACTATCTCGTGAGATTTTGTAGCTTAGAAAATTTCACAACATTCGTACCTTCGTGAGTGAGCTTAAAGTCATCCCATGCTTCCTTAAACGTGGTACACATCATGATGCAGTCGAACTCTCAGAGGTGACGGATCCAGAAATGGCACTTAAACCATGAGAGTTAAAATTACTCCATTTTAGTTAATCCTCCATTCATGAAGTGATGGGTTTAGGACCTATGATATCACCATTGGTCATAGTGGATGGTGTCCACCCTCTTTTACAAACAAGCCAGACGTACTAGTCAATCTCTTTCAAAGCCAACCTCATTCGAGCTTTCCAATAAACTTAATTAAATATATCAAGATCCCTTTATACCCACCGATCAACGTTAAGATTCAAGATCCTTTCTTCTTTAACAGTAGAGCCTTAACACCACAAATCAACATTAGAGTAAAACTCTACAAGGGTTTGATGTAATATATAGAAGCTTAAGTTTAAAAAAAACTCAACAAATTATATAAGGTATGTATGATGTGGAAAAGAAAAGTGTTTTAAAGAAACATAAAGGTGGAAAATTTTGGCATAGGCATTGCAAAAGATTTGTGCCCAAAGTTCAGGGTAAAACAGGTCAAAATAAGTCTTTTTATGGAAAAATACGATTTCGAGGCTACGATCTCATTAAAATGAAAATGGCATCTCGTTTGAATAAAAACACTAGTTTCGTCCTGCCGAGGTCCTGTCTCATTCGAACGATAGCCTTTCTCATTCGATCAACCTTCCAACGACCTTCCAATGAGTTTGGTTCTGTAAAAAGAGCACAACTTGTTAGATGCTCTTTCACAGATTGTTCCCATGAGAAGTGGATTTCGTTCTAACGAGATATTATCATGTTCGAACGATAAAAAAAATTCAAAAATCATTTTATAAACACATGTTATGCCTCTTTTAAAAAAACATCCCAGAATATAATTTGATTGGGAAAAATCTAAATCATAAGATTGTATACCTCCATAAAATGTTTGTGACGATACTAAGGGCTTGAAATCCAAAAACAATGCTCGGTGACTAACAATTCTTCAAAGATCGTGGAGGCCAATGAGGATGTAGTCTTTGGTTTGTAACGAGATACGCCAAAATATCTAAGCTATGAGCAATCATAAAAACTTTCTCCCACATATTGTGGTTTTTTGGGGACTTTTTCTTGAGTTGCTTCTCTCTAAAAATTGCCCACCACTTGATCATTATGACCAACAGATGAGTGGATGGTGATATGGTGATGTTCGCCTTCACCACCTCTTCAAACCTTTACTGAGGGTGCCTCTACATCTATTGATAAGGGGCAAAAATGCCCCATCACTAATTCGATGGTGGTAACTCAAATGTTTTATAAATCATTAGTTCTTGAATGTGGTGTGGTATTGTGTGTGTGTGTGTGTGTGTGTTAACTATTATATAGGTTAAATAGACCACGTACTCATTAATTAATATTTGAAAATGTTGTATGCTTTATTCATTAAGAAAACAATATGGTTTGATGATTGAAGGTGGAGCGACATAGATATACCAAGAGAGGAATTGGACACACTAAAGCTCTATTGTAATATTATTACATGTTGTACATGTGGCACACCCTTATGAAAAGATCAATATATATATATATATATATATATATATATATATATATATATATATATACCTACGACAACACACCACAAACTGATATATTTATTAAGACATTTTCATAATATAGTTCCACATAAGTTTATGTCATTTCTAGATAAATATTATTATATGGCTTCACATAATTGAACATTTACCTCATAATTGAAAATATCGTACTTTTTATACCATAACTTTAATTCTTCACAACAGTGTATACTCTTTTGAATTAAAAACATCCCCTCTTCAAATTGTATTTCCTTCTCACTCAACCTCTTCAAATTATATATAAACTCTCTCTCATTTGGTCATTAATGACAAAAAAAATACAATCAATCACGTGTCTCTCTGTGTGGATCCCATCAGACATATATGAAGTTTATACCCTTTTATTCTTATGACTATCCCTTCATCACTTATCTTTTATTTCCTTTCAAAAATTAATCTTCACAAATCAACTCTAGGTATTTAGTTAAATGAAGCATATTATCATCTTATATCATAATTTGTTTTGCAAACTTGTTATCTAATAAATTCAAACTTTACTCATCTGACTATTGCATCATCTTGGTAAATTCCATTTACTATCATACGTAGTAACATAACTTTCAATGTTCCCCATATATATCGCATTTTATAGATTAGTTCATATACATCGCCATCACACATCACTTTCATGTGCTAGTATCTTCAAGTTCTTTATCATTTGTTCGTAATGATAATCATTTAAAGAATTAATACCAATCTATGGACACAACAAAACTTCAACTCATGTATTACTTCACACCTTTGTATACATATTCCAAATATTAATATATATATATAAGCTTATTAGTTATATCATCTTTAATTAAAATGTGTGCACACTCTTAGTAAAACTTATCCTATTATAAACTTCTCAGCATTCATTCTTATAACATGTCCTTATCATTTTTATGACATCCCCTAATATTCATAAATAGATTGATTAGGTCTAATACAATAATCGCGAGAATTAAAAACATTTGGTAACATTATAAGCATAACGAAATAAAACTGAAAGAGTACATAAAATGCGAGACGATAAAATACTAAATTACTAATAACCATGTTTTCTATCATACAACTAACGATACAAAATAAAACCAACTCTGAAATATAAAATGTATCTCAAAATATAATAATCATCTCTTACTACAAGTCCACATATGAAATCTCTCCCTGAAACAAAATTAAATACAAGAAGTAGATGATCTACACTGCTCGACTCCTACATCTTAGGAATAAGAAATATAACGTCTCTCAAGACACTCCTCCAATGATCAGCCCAAGTCTATGGCAACACAATGACCTAAGACCTATAAAAACATATTAAAAAATAACGTAAACAACAAGTATACAAAAAATAATAATTTAATTGAAGTTCTACCACAACAACAACAACAACAACAACAACAACAACAACAACAACAACAACAACAATAATAATAATAATAATAATAATAATAATAATAATAATAATACATCTTCCTCCCACCTTAAGTGGATTTTAAATTATTTAATTTACCTAACCCAAACAAGCTAAAATAGATACGTGGTTCTATTCCCAAACCCGTATGTGACCCATGTAATTAAATTGCATCTCTTAGTTAATTATTCTTCCATATTCTTTACTTTCTTATTCTTAAATTAATCTTTTAATTTAAGAATCATTTATCTTATGGAAGTCTCTTATTATAATCTCATCTCGATAACTAATGAAATTACCTTTAGCAGCCTCTAGATACAATAATAAACCTATGTCTCAAGTCCCTAAATACAGAGCAATCGCATGCGAGTGATGTAATATATATGTCTCTAGTATATTTGCTACATAAATTCCAAGTCATAAGCTTATAGTTATACATCTCTAGTATAAGATATAAGTTGGTACGAACCCTCAAGTACCTCAACACAAAGCCACATAAAGCGGAGGAGAGACAGTCTATATGTCTAACATCCACTTAAAGAAAATAGGTAAATAAGGCCCTACGTAACCAGGCCAAACAAACTAGTATAAAACCCTACTCAATCGAGTTACACATAAAGTCTTTTAATATTAATAGTTAATAAACACGTAAATATTGTGGCCATCCCCGATCCTCGCGGCGGGCGGGCGCGTGAGGGAGGATCCTAGGTCCCGCGCATCCCTCTTTGGAGCGCTTCGGCCGGTGTCATTGGGTGAGGTGAAAAATGTAGAGAGATGGAGTCGTCAGTCTATTTTACTCAAAACAGACAAAAGAAAAGGGAGCCATTCTAAAGGACAACATCCAAAGACATACTGATGCATACAAAACCAAAATGATTCGAAAAGGGTTCGGAGGCTAAGTTACGAAATGGGTAGGTATTAGGCACCCATTCCGCCCTTACGGTCTCTCATGGGATTTTGCTATTTTCTTTTTATTTTCCTTGTGATGTGTGTGCATGTGTATATATAGTGGAGATAGGATTCATCGACTTGTACCATGGAAGAGGTAAAGCGAGTCATCCGTAGGAATGTAGAAATAATATTAGAAAATAGGATTTACGTGATTATCCTTGCGTTGATCGTTATGAGTGAATGATAACGCATGTGGAATAATACGCCACTAAGGAAAAATATATGCATATATATGTAATCTAAGAGAATTGAATTTAGAGAGAATAGAAAATGAGAGAAAAGGTGAAAAAAGGGACTCGAATCTCGGGTTTTATCCCGAGATGCCTACGTAGCCTATAGAGGCATCAAAGTCCACGTAGTTCGCATGAAAAATGAGGGGTGGGGTTTATACCATAAATCAAATTGGGGGATTCTCTTATTTGTATGTGTGTGTGTATAGAAAAGTGTTTTAGTTGTGAGAAAAGTGAAAGAAAAGTGTGAGAATTCCCGTTTGGAATTTATGAGCAAACCCTATTTTTCTTTTTCTTTTTGGGTTTTTATTTGTATGAAAATAAGAGATGTGCAATAATACTAAATAAAAAGTATATTAAGATATGTGATATGAGAGAATAAAAGTGCTAAGTAATGAAACAAGTTATTACGAATTTATGAGAATTTTAGGAGAGAGTTGAGAAAATTGGACCTTCTAGAAGATCTTGAGCTTGATCTTGAATGTTGGAGAGCAGCCTTTGCACTTGGATGATGATGGAGGGTAGTTAATTCACCAAGTTGGATGAAAAGGATGATGAAAAGTGAAGGTTGGAAAGTCATTTGGATGTGGAAATCGCGTTGACTTTAAGAGAGGTTTTCTGGATTTGCTGAGAGTGATATGTTTCTGATTTGGGCCCCCTTTGCAATAAGGCCAAGGCCTCATTTTTATAGGCCCAAAGAATTACCAATCGGCATAGACCTGTTCCTGCCAATCGGTAGGTGTGTTTAGGCACACTGCCGATAGGCAGGGTCCGAGACCCACCGTTTGGCAGTGTCTTTCAAGGCTTTTCGTAAAATCGGCCGCAGAATGCAAACCATTGATCATAATTGTTCATGGGGTGGACCGTTGGAAAGGTAATTTAGAGACCTTCGAAAGTTTTTGGACTTCTCTCAGGTTCGGGAGTTGACTTTGCATCAAACATGGCTCAAAAGCATTCATTGATCCATTGGATGGGGGATCATCGGACGCAAACGGATTGTTCGTCTGCATGGTAAGTCTGAATCGCGCACGAGGCGGTTCATTGGAAATGTTAGTAGATGTACTTCAACACTCCAAAGAGTTTGATCCGGTTCGGGGATTTGACTTTGGTCAACTAGGCCCTGGAAGCATTCGGTGACCTTTCGGAGTAAAATAAATTGTTCGTCCGCACTGTAAGTTAGAATCACGCACGGGATAGACCGTTAGAAAGTGATTTCAGTACCCTTTGAAGACTCATTCACTCTTGGTCGAACTGAAGATTTGACTTAGGTCAAACGGATCCCGAGAGGGTCCGGTGCCCTCTATATCAAGTTTTGGGGGAAAACGGGTCATTCGTCCGCATGGTAAGTCGGAATCGTGCACGGGATGGACCGTTAGAAAGGTATTTTAGTGCCCTTTGAAGATTCATTCAGTCTCGGTCGAGCTAAAGACTTTAACTTTTGGTCAAATAGAGCCTGGGAGTGCTCGATGGCTTCTAGGTGAGTACTCGGGGTATGACCTGGGTTTGTAGTGATGAAGGGAGTGCCAGGGACCTAAGGTGAGTTTAGGGGGTAACAGAATGGGGTGTTTACAGAGCCCCTCGACGGGTGAGTTTGGAATAAACGATAGCCATCAAATAGACACCGCATGATGCTTTGAAATAGGATGACCAATCAAGGGGGTGGAGGCCGATTCTGAGGACCTAAGGATGAGGATGGCTGATTCTTCTGGTCGAAGCCAATTCTAAGGGCTTGAGGATTAGATGCCCGATTCGGTGGGTCGAAGCCAATTCTGCAGGCTTAAGTAAAGATGACCAATTCTGCGGGTCGAAGCCAATTCTACGGGCTTAAGGTGAGATGACCAATTCTGCAGGCTTAAGCCAATTCTAGGCCTCGTCTCCCTTGTTCTTAATGGATATGGCTCCAATGGCCATAATAGATCATATTATTTACTCGTATAAACCTCTTGGTGGTCCACTTTCTCTATGTGGTTCCTTTTACTAGTGATGTCCTCTCTACTCGAGTAAATGCTACCGCATCTCTATTCATTTGGGCCTACTTCATAATATATACAATCGTAGGAACTCTATCCTTTAAATAGTTTTGATAGTCCTGCTTATGTAGGAAGGTAACTTCCACTACTTAAGAACAAGTGGTGAAGAATGGGTTGCCTAATAAATCCTGCTAAACCCTTCACGAAAGGTTTATGCCAACTCAAAAAGTCTTCTTGCACTGTAACTGAAATTGTGAGTATCCTTCTTTGATTTCGTATCAATCTCTACTGATGCATAAAGAGAAATATTATTGAAATCCTCCTCATACTGTCTACCATGCGAATGCTCAGATAAGTTTTTCATACACTTACTCCTAAAACCGCTATGCATGGTGAGTGGAATCATTTCCTTTCGAACCATATGCTAATCACATACTAAAGGTCTCATTCCCAAAAGCCCCTAACTCCTGATCGAATTCAAACTCTTGTGTGCGACATCTTATAAAGTAAATCCAAATAAGGAACCCTTCTGATACACTTCGATCGATCTGAGTCAGTCATCTAGAACAAGGGCACAAAACCCCCTAAGCAGTCGTTGTTGTAGAGAATATAATTACTAAATGGTAAATTTCTAAAGTAGTCAAGGAATGCAATGCAGAAAAATGACGAACGCACTCAAGACCCTAGGACACTAGAACCTGGAATAGTCTGATGACAACTGTGACACCCCATAAAATTCGTAAATATATTTATTAGGCCGAATAAAAAATCATGGGGAAAAATATTTGGTAACATTCTCAACATAGTGAAATAAAACTAAAAAAGTAGATAAAATGCGTGACGATAAAATATTGAATTACTAATAACATTTTCTGATACCAAAAAACTAACAGTACAAAATAAATCCAACTTTCGAATATGAAATATATCTCAAAATATAATAATTACCTCTAACTACAAGTCCACATGTACAATATCTTACTGAAATAAAAATAAACACAAGAAGTAGATGAGCTACACTACTCGACTCCCACTTCCTAAGAATGAGGAATAAAACGTCTCTAGCGATACTCCTCTAACGATCGGCCCAAATCTATGGAAGTACAATGACCTAAGACGTGTAAAAATAGATTCAACAACAAGTTTACAAAGAATAAGAATTTAATAATAATAATAATACACCTTTCTCCCATTTAAAATTATTTATATTAAGGAGCATCGCAATGCGCATAAGAATTTTAATAAAATCAGCTCGGATGCATGCTTTTTTTTCAAGTGTGGCTCTATGCAAAGGTTCCGTGGGGGCGATCCAAAAATTAAGACTTAGACCAGGATTGGTCAAAATAATGTAGTGGCCGAAGGTGATTGGAGTCAAAATTGTTCTTATTTCTCTTTCTTCAGTAGAATCCTCGGTCCCAAATGCCAACTTAAAACTAAGAAGGGATAGCCACCAAGAATAATGCAATCCCGAAGGGGTCTAATAAGACTTCATTTTAAGTAATACAGGGACGGACCAAGTTTACAAAGCTGATCGAAAGAGATACGGAATTCAAAGAGGTTATTAAAGAAAAAAGTACACCATCAAACAACCTCAATGCTACGTCTGATCTTAGTTCCATCCTTGTGTTCTATCAGTGTTAATAGGACCTAAGCCTTCCCTTACCCAGTGTCCATGTGATTGCTTCCGATCTAAATAAGAAGTGCATCCGAGTGCTAACTCAATGAATTCGAGACTTAACTCAAAGATCTCCGAAACACTTATTCAGAGATTCGGCTCTAGATGGAATCTTCGCATCTTTATCTTAATAAGTATAAGTCAGTGGTTCGGATGGAAATTCTACTGAAACCGCTTGCAAAGACTCATCGATAGGCTAGGGGGTAGTGACTACTCAGATGAAAGCTTCCAAGGAAGAATGGTTGAGGTTAGAAGCGAATTATTTTCTTCATAATCATCCCAAACAACCTAAAATGGATATGCGGTTCCACTCCCAAACCCGTATGTGACCAATGTAATTAAAGTTTATCTCTTATTTCAACATTCTTCCATATTCTTTACTTTCTTATTCTTAAATTAATCTATTTATTTAAGAATTATTTATTTTACGAAAGTCTCTTATCTCAAGCGCATCTCCCAAGGTAATGAAAGTATCACTAACAACCTCTAGATACAATAATAACTCGTGTCTCAAGTCCCTAAGTCCAAAGTAATCTCATCCCACTAATGTAATATATGCGTATCTAGTATATTTGTTACATAAATCCCGAGTCATAAGTTTATCCTTATACATCTCATGTATAAATCATATGCATCCCTAGTATAAGATATAAGCCGGTACGACTCCTAAAGTACCGCAACATAAAACTACATAAAGCTGAGAAAACACAGTCTCTACATCTAACATCCTCATAAGTATGGCCCCGGGCACGTAAAATTTAAATGTAACACTCTCGAGTTTGCACATAAAATAAATGAAGGCCTACCTCTATTGTCTTCGGGGACCACTCGTTCATTCTAGGTATAGTTAAAGGATATCCTGAACCTATAACATCAAAGCCATCATCAAGGGAAAACCACTATGCATTATCGTCATGATGTACAACCTCCACACCCAAGGATATACACTATAACTCCCTATTTTTTTCCTCACTCGTGACACGGGTACGTTAGCCATATGTACATTAGCCATACGATCAGGGTAAAAGGACTAAGGTAAATCCCGTCTTATCACCAGGGTACTAGCACAGTCAACATCATAAGCCCCCATAAGAATTCTTTCTAGTACGTCACCTACGAGAACTCACACACCATGGTGTGATTATACACATAAAGCAAATTGGTAAGTACGACCCTATGCAACCGGGCCAAGCTAACAATTACAAAACCCTACTCAACCAGGTTATACATAAATCCTTTTAATATTAATAGTTAATAAGCATGATAACAATAATCGGATATAGATAACCTACCCCGAATACCTGAGGTTATCAAATATAGATATCAATACCTAACTTATAGAATAACTTATTCGATATAATAACTACCCTAAGCTAGGTTTTATAACCACATTCTAATAAATGATTGATAGTAACCAATTACTAAAAGCTCCCAAACTTAACTAGACTCCAGCATGGTACATCTCATAAGCGAAATCCAAGAAAGTAACCCCCCAGATGAACTTATGTCTAGGTCGGACGGTTAACAAAACTATATATAATCATCCTAACCATTTATCTCAATATTTTAAACCTTCAAAAAGTTCTACTAAAATCCAATTTATTCTTGGATTATTATCGTAACATCTCAGATTGTAACTTTAAAATAACTCCCTAATCAAAACCCTAACCAAATGAATTCAACACAAAGTTCAAACCCAAAATCACCAACACGATATTTCATCCCTATTCGTCGTTGGTAAAATATGCATAAGAAATTTATAAATAAAATCAAAAAATTATGAAACTAGCACCCATGCATATTTAATTCAAGTATCTACAATCCCATGGGTTGGATATCATTTAAACAACATTCCAAGGTTCTCGAATGAGTGTATGAATATCATTCGGACAAGAGTACTAATCTTGTTCAAATGAGTTCGACACAGAGTTCATCTTTTCCAAGTGCCAAAAATAGCCATTATTGTTTAAAGCCTCTAAACAGCCTAAAAACCATCTCCCTTTAAGCATAAGGTGTATAACAACAATTCTAACCTAAATAAACCAACTATAGGTGATCAAACCACATCTAAGGATCAATTTTAGATTTATATAACTTAGAACCCTAGGTTCAGGTTCTACCCAAAACAATTATGATTTAAATAAAATTCAGAATTAAAATAAGGGGTTTTACTTTAGTTATTCACATGAATTAGTTTCTAATAATTAAAACTAGATTACAATATCAGAATCTTGATATTCAACACCAAGTCGTTTGAAAACATTATCATGTGGGTTAACCTTAATTTACCCATTAATCTAATTTTGAAAATTAAGTGTAGATGATTATAATTCATATAATACACATTTTAATATAGATTCCAAAAACTAATACTATCAGAAAATAATCCCAATTAAATTCTTAATCGACATAAACTTACCTATGGATTAATTGAGGAATAAATCCCCAAAACCTCCCAATTCTTCTTTGTAACACCCCTTATTTACGTGCATTTAATATTTAATTAATTCAGGATTTTTTTAAATTACTTGTGTGTCGTAATTTAATTGAATTAATTATGGTAATATTTATTTAAATATTAATCGGAGAGTAACAGTTGATATTTGGTAAAATTTAATTACTAAGTGACTAATTATTTAATTACGTCATAACGTGTATTAGTGAGGTGGCATTTATTTATCTCACCAGGGAGTCGGTATAGACTAATTTGTTTGTGAGATAAGGATTTTTATAAATTAATTTGGATGTCAATTATGATCCACGGTTGAGTCCGGATGGACGGAAATAGTCGAAAAAGTGTACCCGGGGGGTAGTAAATGGGTCACGGGGAGTTTTTAGGCATAACCAGGCCCACAGGGGAGTGTTCGGGTCATTTCGACTTGGCCCATTAGGCTAAAAACGCGATTTGGTATAATGAAACTAGGTCTTAGAGTATTGAACGACAAAAATCATACTCCAAACCTAAGATTTTCAGAGAGAATTAAAGGAAGCAAATTGAGAGCAATTTGGGGAGCTTTGGAAGACAAATCAAGAAAGGGATTTGGGTGTTCTTCATCAAATATTCCTCTACCTTAACGGATCAGACTCTACGAATAATTAGAGGCAAGTGGTTAACTTGCTGTGATTTTAAATTTGTGATAATCAATTCATATCATAGTGGGTGTATTTAAAATCCGTTTTTTTGGGTGTGTGTTGAAAATGGGTTTTTCTGAATTAGAGTAATATGTGCAGATTAATTACTCAATTAATGTTAGATTATGATATGGGACTATTGGAATCAGATTGTAGGGTGGAATCCAGTCTGTGTTGGTGATTAGTTTTGTTTGAGAATGATGAAATTGATTCGGTTAAATAAAAACCCGAAGGAAAACCCAAATCGGGGATACATGCATTGATATATAAATTAGTTGATAAACTAAGGTCTCTAGGATGATTAGAACCTATTTTTACAAGGAGTAAATGTTGATTGTGATTGGGTGGAAGTTTGAGAGTGAATGAAAAGATTAAGGGTTTAACAATGGTGGAAACTGGAAATTGTAGAAGATGAACTGCTCGATCGATCGATCAAACCTGGGAGCCAATCGATCGACTCAGCAGGAATTTTGGCAGTGACGCCTATTTTCTTTAATAATCCTTAAATAGTTTGGGGGAATTTTAAGGGGATGCAACTAGTGCAAATTAAAGTAATTCTTATTACCTAGGACTTGTTGGAGGTGGTATTAAGAATGTTAAACATACATAAGGCTGTGAAATATTATGGGAGCAATTTTGGGAAATAAATTCATAAGTATTAAATTACGGGCCGAACGAATATTAGGGTATAGCAGTCGAGTGACACTAAATTATTGGTAAATTAACTGAGTAGTAATTAATTAATTTAGAGTCGGAATATGGACTCGGGTAATAACAAAATACGGTCCAAGTGAGCGAGTCCAGGTATTGGTTGAGTGAGACCAAAGTATTGAATTAATTAATGTGTAAATTAATTAAATTAGAGTCTGACCATAGACTCGGAGAAAATTATAGGCTAGTGCTACAGATTTTTTGTGCACGGTAATGCCGGGAACAAATTATTATATATTTACATTGTGCTGATAGTATATATATATATATATATATTAAATATTAGGTATTATATATTTATTTAATTTAAATGCTCTAATGCTATCAAGAAGGTTGCGCAATGTGGGTGAATCCCCTAGCTTGAGGAGTAGGGCGAGTATATTCCCAGGGCATAACGTCTGTTATATGGGTGAGGGGCTCATCTCACTTTCAGGAAGGAATATGACCGCCTCCACTACGTTTGTATTTTGGTCCAAGTTGCTGAGTGATTCCGACTTGGGGTAACTAGGTTATGTGAGCACAGTTAGTGTGATAGAACTTTAGAGAATACATCTGGTGTGTTATTGCTCGGAGGATGGGCTATATATATATGTTAAACATATGTGTGAATGTTTTAATATGATTCTACGTATATAATAGGATACATTGTTATATACGGGTGATTAAATACAGGAAGTGAATTGTATTAATTACACATGAGTTATATATGTATATTCAACAAACGTGTGAATGTTGTAATGTGGTTTTATGTATATAATGGGATATATAATTATATTCGGGTAATTTAATATATGGACAAAATAGTATTACTTATATAACTTGTGAATGTTATATGGCTTTCAAGGAATGATGATTAATTAAGTTAAGGTGATAAATAACTTATATATCAAGAATTAAAAATACTCGGGATTGAGTAGGGCGGTTGACAAGAGTTATATCAAGTATCTCGTTTCAAGGTAGAGGACTAGGTGGGAGATAAAGAAAGGGTTAGGTGTGCACATTAGTTGAGGGGTGAGTATGTCCTCAAGAGAGTGCGGCAGTAACTTAAATATGAAGCGCATTAATGCATTTTTAATTGTTGTTATGTTAATAACTTGCTAAATATTTTCAAAACGTTTTGGGTTCTAACCCTTGCTATCAAATATTTTTAAAACCTTTTAGGTGTCTATCCACAGGGATGCCATACTTGATTTCAGTCCAGGGATTCGCTGCTGCATCATATATGGATGTTGGAGGATTTGGGGAGATGCTGATCTCCTTCTATTTCTAGTATAGGAGTATGATTCCAGTCTATCTCGGGCATGTCGCTCACAGTTTATTCAGTTACTTCAATTCATATTGTATGGGATTTATTACTCTGTTAGTTTGTTTTATCTTGGTTTTTCGCTAATGGTTCATTCGGTAAGACATTTACTAATCTATGTGATTATTTGTCTCTTTCAGCATTGGATGTATTATTTTTATTTTTGCACTTATTTTATTTGGATTAATAAAGATAAAATTTGGCACCAACTTTTTGAATACTCGATGGTTAGTAAGTTTTAAAAAGTTTTAGGCAGTGATGCTAAGAATGCAACAAATTAGACTCCTATTTTAATTTGATATAGGACTGATCACCTGGTATTTTATTAGGCGGGGTGTCACAGATGGCATCAGAGCATTAGGTTCTAGTGTCCTTAGGATCTGTGTGGATTTTCACGTTTCATCTTAGCGTTCTTTGGTGTAGAGGCTTGCGTTAGGATTTTTGTATTCCTCTACATATGTGACTTACGTTCTCCTGCTACCAAGTATAGTGATGTGATTCATACACGATTTCAATTGGTCTTTGTACACCGAGCATTCTTTGGGATGACCAATGAGGGCCAGAGGAGGATTGCAGGAGGAGAGGCTCAACAGAAGACATATGGTATTCTAGAAATAGTTATTGTTAAAGGAATCACCTTGATTGTTGTTCAAGCCGGTGGTGGTAGAATGTAATACCCCGTACTTTTATGGATATTTAAATTACTTAAGTGGCGTAATTTGGAAATTAGAGAAAATTATTATGAATAGTAATTTTGGAATTTGTAAGTATAAATTTAACAATTGAGAATTATAAAGTGAATAGTAGATATTAGTTTGTAAGCGTCGGATTAATATTTACATGGATTATATTTTCTTACGAGACTAGGAATATGAGTGGGATTATTTTAATTACGTGTCGTAGTTGGGTAAAGCGACAAAGGATAATATTTCAATTGGAAAACACGCGTATTGGAATGTGTTGGGTTTAATTAGTTAATTTTAATTAAGTGACTCGGATGGAGATTTCGAGTGCGCGGTTGGTTTCAAAATGGCCGAAATAGTCAAAATAAAGTACCCCGGGGTAATGTTTGGGCTTCAGGGGCTTTTTGGACTAGTAGGGACTCGCAATTGAGTACACGAGTCATTTTACAATTGGGTATACACCCAATTTCGGAATTTATAAAGGGAGAACCCTCATTTCTACCACAATTTAGCCCTAGGAGAGAGAAAGAGAAGAGATAAAAAAAGAGAAAAAAGAAGAAGAAAGAGAAGAGAAGAAAGAAGGGGATTTCCGGCTAAGTTCCATGGGATTCGACTCGGGGTCGTCGGATTTATCCACGAGGCAAGTGTTTAACTTACTTTTATGATTATGTGTATTTATTTCTCATATTATATTTGGTGTGTAAAAACTATAAAGATTTTTGGTTTGGGTTTTCATGAATCAAAACGGAGGTTTCAAAAGTTTGAACGAGTAAACCCCGGTTAATATCTAATTTGAGAAACTTAAGAATTTGTTGAAATTAGTTGTTGATTATTGGTTCTAGGATGATCAGAACCATTTTTATGTGTGGATATATTGTTGGTTGAGGTTGGATGATTATGGGAGAGAAGATAAAAAGCTTGGTGGTGCATTAATGGAGATTTGTAATTTGGAGAAGACAGTGAACAGTAATGCAACAGCTTGTGTGGTCGATTAGGCTAAAAAAAAAATTTAATTCAATTCTTGGTCAAAACATGAAAGTTCTATATTTTCGATATGGTTGCGTGGGATTCAACTATGTATTTTTTTTATTTTTTTTTAAATTTTTAATGAGTTGTCTAAGGAAGCAGTTCCGAGGTTGAAATCGTTAGCTCGGAAATCAAACCGGAAATTGGAAAAATTAAGGCTAGAATTGTTTCGAGATAAATATTAGGGGTTCCTAAATAAAGTTTTTAGACTTGTAAATTACTTGACGAAAAAAATAAAAACCTTGGGTTCGTAGAAATAAATCCGAGCTATATTTTTAAATAATTGTTTAGGATGGGTAACATCCGAGAAAACTCTTCGAGTGAATTCTAGAATGCGAGTAGGATGGAATTTAATATATGGGCTAAATAGGTTCAAGCTACTATCCCGTACATCTTTATTGACAATTATTATTACAGGTGATGCGGTACATATGGAGATTAAAATAAGTAGTTAGTATACTTATTTAATTTTTAAGAATTGGTATATTAGGGTTTATATTATAATCCTTAAAAGTGAGTAGGGTGCAAGTTATATTTAAAGTAATAGAATACTTGTGGATTTAGTATTTTAAATTTATAAATACTTATATACTATTACTAATGAGAACATTCGAGGTTTTGGCTATTACTATAAGAGGTTGGCAATTATAGCCATATATATTGAGAAGAGATATATACTATATATACGGGAATTGTTACAGTATATATAAAAAATAATTATGAATATATTTGTGTGTGAATGGTATATTTATGTGAAGCATACCCCCTCTACTGCTATCATGGGAAGTTGCGCGGTGTGGATGAGGCCCCTGGCTTGAGGAGCAGGGAGCGTATAGTCTCTAGGTCATAGCGTCCATTTTATATTGTGTGCCTTTTGTTGGGTGTGAGACGTGGTGGTTATGTTTCGTTCTCATTTTCGGGGAGGAACTATGACCGCTTCCCATACGTTGTGATTTGTTTTTTACCAAGTCGGTGTGAGAGTCCGACCGCTGGTTCCCAGGATGATGTGTGAGTAATTCCCTGGAAGATGATAGCATTCAGAGACTGCATCCATTGAGTTATATCTCTGAGGGAT
This sequence comes from Sambucus nigra, assembly GCA_949130495.1. Classification (NCBI taxonomy): domain Eukaryota; kingdom Viridiplantae; phylum Streptophyta; class Magnoliopsida; order Dipsacales; family Adoxaceae; genus Sambucus; species Sambucus nigra. Next base: position 132,116,041 of record OX422216.1, on the reverse strand, counting down.
GGTTATTTTACTTATATAGTTTGTGATATATAAGTATGGATATACTTGATGTGTATTGTATATTGTACATATAAATATATATATGAGACGTGAATGTGAGTTAAATTCTAAATCTTTCGGGAGTATAAAATCCGGAATAAAATAGGGATATACATATATAAAGATGAAAATATTATATATGAGGTTAATAACACTAAAACGTGCATAGTGTAAATAACTAGTGAAAGTTATTCATGATGTAAGGATGAATCATAAGTGAGATTATAACGTGTATAATGTAAATATCTAGTGATGTTTGCAATAGTGTGCTGATAAGCACGGATTAAAGGGTGTGTGGACACCTTGGTAAGTTGATTTTATATACCGCCCGAAATGCAAAGGGCGTACTATATAAAGATGAAGAATATGCTTTGGGGCAATTATAAATGAGATTGGAGTTTGTCAGATGGAATGCCGTATGGGGTACGCAAGAATCTAATTATATAGGTGCAATAAGAGGTAGCACGCCCAAGCTAAGCGATGAGACTGATGGGAGTAGTTTAACGTTAGTGTAATTAAATTAGATATCCTGATATAGATGAGTGGATGCCTAGTAACGGAACTTCGATGGGATTAATAAGTTAGAACGACGAGTATATACTCATTTTCTTCATATGCAGTAATAGAAACGCTAGGTGCGATGTGACATTATTAGAGTCAACCTTACGACCGAGGTCGTGTTTTAGCATATGGAAATTTAGATACGCTTGATGTTAAGCTAATGCATTAAAGTATAAATCTTGATATATGTGGGTCCCGTGAATGAGAATATGGTAGGGTACCATTTGTCTTAGTACCTTTCGACTTGTGTGTACCAGAATAAAGTGTAATTAGCGGTCCTAGGTTGGTAGTACCGGTCGTATCCAAATTTTGGGGACAAAATTCCATTGTAAGGGGGGGGGGGAGAATGTAATACCCCGTACTTTTATGGATATTTAAATTACTTAAGTGGCGTAATTTGGTAATTAGAGGAAATTACTGTGAATAGTAATTTTGAAATTTATAAGTATAAATTTAATAAATGAGAATAATAAAATGAATAGTAAATATTAGTTTGCAAGTGTCGGATTAATATTTACATGAATTATATTTTCTTACGAGACTAAGAATATGAGTGGAATTATTTTAATAACGTGTCGCAGTTGGATAAGCGACAAAGGATAATATTTTAATTGGAAAACACGCGTATTGGAACGTGTTGGGTTTAATTAGTTAATTTTAGTTAAGTGACTCGAATGGATATTTTGAGTTCGCGGTTGGTTTCAGAATGGCCGAAATAGTCAAAATGAAGTACCCGAGGGTAATGTTTTGGTTTCGGGGGCTTTTTGGACTAGTAGTGACTCGCAATTGAGTACACGAGTCATTTTACAATTGGGTATACACCCAATTTCGGGATTTATAAGGGGATAACCCTCATTTATCCCACATTTTAGCCCTAGGAGAGATTAAGAGAAGAGAAAAAGAAGAGAAGAGAAGAAAGAAGGGGATTTTCGTCCAAGTTTCGTGGAATTCGACTCGGGGTCGTCGGATTTTATCCACGAGGCAAGTGTTTAAATTGCTTTTATGATTTTGTGTGTTTATTTATCATATTATAATTGGTGTGTAAAAACTATAAAGATTTTTGGGTTGGGTTTTCTTGAATCAAAACAGGGGTTTCAGAAGTTTGAACGAGATTAACCCGGTTAATATCCAATTTGAGAAACTTAAGAATTTGTTGAAATTAGTTGTTGATTATTAGTTCTACGATGATTAGAACCATTTTTATGTGTGGATATATTATTGGTTGAGGTTGGATAATGATGAGAGAGAAGATAAAAAGCTTGGAGGTGCATTAATGGAGATTTATAATTTGGAGAAGACAGTGAACAGTAACGCAGCAGCTTGCGGGGTCGATTCCTCCAGAAAGAGAATTGATTAAGCTCTTGGTCAAAACAACAAAAAAGTTATAGATCTTTTCGATACGGTCGCGTGGATGCCGACCCATATGTTTATGATTTTTTTTGAATTTCAAATGATTTTTCTAAGGAAACAGTTCCGAGGTTAAAATCGTTAGCTCGGAAATCAAACCGAAAATTGGAAAAATTAAGGCTAGATTTGTTTGGAGATAAATATTAGGGGTTCCTAAATAAAGTTTTTGGACTTGTAAATTACTTGAGGAAAAAAAATAAATACCTTGGATTCGTAGAAATAAATCCAGGATATATTTTTAAATGATTGCTTAGGATGGGTAACATTCGAGAAAAGTGTTCGGCAAGTGTGTTTATATAGTTATGTGTAGAAAATAACTATGGGCCAAGTACATTTGAGTGAATTCTAGAATACGAGTAGTATGGAATTTAATATATGGGCTAAAGAGGTTCAAGCTACTATCCGGTATGTCTTTATTGACAATTATTGTTATAGGTGATGCGGTACCTATGGGGATTAAAATAAGTAGTTAGTATACTTATTTAATTATTACGAATTGGTATATTCGGGTTTATATTTGTGGTGACAATTATTATTCAACACAAATCGATAAGAGAAGCGCAATCACCAAGCAGAATAAACAAAATGACAATCACACAACAGGAGATGTATGTGGTTCAGCAAAAATGCCTACATCCACGGTGGTGCAGTCAGTATTATTTCTATATACTCCGGGGAGCGATTACAGAGAATACAGTGCGTGTCTTATGGCCCAGACCTAGGGTTTATTATATACATGTTTATTTTCAGGGAGTGGGGGTGTTGGACTCCCCCGTGTTTTCCATCTTCTCCTGGAACACCTCTTTACGCGAACATGGGAGAAGACTGAGTCATAATCGAATTAATGTTAAGATATGAAGGGTTTGGACTTTGGGCCGCTTCAATTGGGCTACTCGTCCAGGCCCGTTATTCTAAATTCGTGTACCCACAATTGCCCCTAAGTTTGTTTGGCAACAATTTGGGCTCAATAAATTTAAATGATTTGTCATAATGGCTTCTTTGTACATCGTGCAAATCTTCCCAAAGTTTGAGGATTGGATTAGGCGGCAGTTGCTTCGGGTCTTGTGCGCGATGATTAGCAACATTTAAAAGTCTTTTTTGGGAAACGTTTCATAGTTGACGTTTCAAGCTTCTCAGTGTTCTTCTATTTCCTGTGAACTTTCTACGAGTTTTAGCAATTTTCCCCCTCATCTTTATTTCCATGCTTTCAATCTCCCTCGTCGTTTGGACTTGTGTTCTTGCATTGTCCAAGTCAAGCTCTCATATCGTAAGTCTTTTTTGCCCTTTCTCTGTGCTTTCTTTGAATTTGTAGTTTTAGGGTTTACCAATGGAAAAGATAGGTAATAGATCAGTGTCCGAGTTTAGGAAGTTCTAAAATATCCCAGAGTGGGCAGAGATTGAGTGCGCCTCTCCCCCTAAAAATGTTAGAGAGATAGAGGGTGCCCATTGGATCCACATCTTGTTACTTTCCCAAGGGGGGACTTACTTTTCCTCCAAACAATTTATTCTTGCACTTTTTTGGTTATTTTAACATTGTTCCTGCACACTGTTCGCCCAATGTGTGGAAGATAATCAATGGCGTCCATAGAATAAATCAACTTTATGGCACCAAATTAGGGCTCGCCGAAGTCTGCTTTTGTTATTACTTTTCTCGAACTAGTTCTGGTGTTATCTATCTCAATGCCAGGATTCCTGACAGATTATTAGTACTAAACCTACCTGATTCCCACAAGGACTACTGGCAAGATGGCTTTCTTGATAGAAATTGGCAGTTCTCCCCCCAGACTGAGGGGTTGAGGTCTAATAGGTTTACTGTTCCCTTTTATAGGGAAGAATATATAGGTAGTCTTTGCTCTATTCTTTCAATTTCTTTATTAATGTGTGATCTCTATGACTCTTTCTTATTTTTTCTTCAGCGAGGTCGAAGAACTTGGAACCTGCTCTCAGCGAGGTTCGTCTTTCTGAGTTGGACAAAGCTTGGAATATCAGGGAGCCCCTAGCTGATGGCGAGCATCCCCGATCTGTTGCTTTCTTGCTTGAGTACAAAAACATTGGTTCTAGCTTTATAGCGAGGCTGATAGATAGCATTCCCGAGTTTGATACCTCTGAAGAGACTGCTGCCAATTCCATTCAGCTAGACGAGGAGGAGAGTAGTTCTGAGAGTGATATTATAGGCAGTGTTGAAGGAAATTTTGGCGAGGGGAGCTCCAGTGGTGACAGTTCTTCTGATTCAGAAGAGGTTTCTGAAGCCCAAGAACCTTCGAGCGCGTCTAGCAGTTCTAGTGAGGAAATGGTTCCTCGAAGGAAAAATTTGATCCGAGATGATGATGATGATGATGATCATGTGCTTCTCGCTCAGAGGACAAAGAAGCAGAAGTCCAGAACTGGGGCGATTAATACTAGTTCCCGGTCTTCTGCTCAGGAACAGGAAAAGAAGATAAAGGAAGAAGAGCAGGTGAAAGAGAGAGAGAGGAAGAGGGAAGAAGAGAAGAAGAAGGTCGAGGAGAGGAGGAGGGTAGAGAAAGAGAAAGAAAAGGAAGATGAGAGGAGAAAGATGAAGGCGAGGAAAAAGGTTGGGCAGGACTTAGTGCTTATGTTCGCGTTTCCGAAGGGGGCCTCAGTTGTCGTTTCCCCTCAACTGGCCCCTGCACTGCTGGAGAGGGCAGTCCTTCCCGCAGATCGCCAAAGGGCGACGGGGTCCAATCAATTAGCCTTGCAGGCTTGCCAGAGGCTAGCCTTGGTAAGACCATTTCTCTTTTCTAATGTTCGATAAGTTCTAGTTGTTTATTTCTTCTAATATCTTATTTTATTTGCAGTTTGTGACTAACTTTGCCGTGCTCTATCGTTCTCGCGATGAGCTAGTGAATAAGAACGACGAGCTGGAGCAGCAAAATGCCGCCTTAAAAGTGAGGGTTACAGAGCTGGAGGCTAGTCTGAAGGCCGCTGATGCTTCTCAGATGTCATCCAACCTGGCTCTGGCTAATGCCAATCGAGAGAGGGAAATGGTAGATAAAGAACTGAATGAACTGCGACAAGCCTATGACCTGGTCTACTCGAGCAAGCTGGCTGTTGTGGAGGAGAACAAGGCACTGACCGAGCAGCTGAAGGAGAAAGAGTTACAAGCATCCACCATTAAGGAGGACTCATACAACTCCGGGTGGGCTGCTGCGTATGAAGACGCAGAGGTTCAAATAGGCTACATCAGCCGTCTGAACTTCAAAAAGGGCTGGAACAAGGTCCTTTTAGCTGCTGGTGTGGATGTCTCTTCTCCTCTATTTAACAAGTATGACCCAGGCCCGAAGCCAATTGTCTATGAAGCCCCTACCCCAGCCATTGAAGGTGTTGATCCTGCCTCCCAGACAATTCCTGCCAATGCCCTCCCTGCTCAGGTGACAGAGGTTATCCCTGCTGAGGGAGGTGCTTCTATTACTGCTGATAAGGGGAAGCAACCAGCTTCTCCTGGTAGCTTGAGGTCTCTAGCTAATTTTTCTTTGGGGTCACACTTGTATTTTTGTTTGTAATTTACCTTTCTGCTTCTTCAATGTATTCTGATATTTTTTGTATGAATGAAATGAGAAGAATTTTTCCTTTCGTGTACTGAATAATTCTATCTTCCATTGCTCTTTTATTGCTTGTAGTTGGTTGATGTTGATGATTATATACCAACCACTTCTCAATTGGAAAGAATGCTTAGTCCTGATGTAAGCTCTGAAGTCTGAAGTTCGTCATACCTTTGTGAGGATTTGCAAATCACTGCATTTGAGGAACAAGCATTTCATAGAGCAGACTGAGCTCATTGGTAAACTGAAAGACAGGCTCCAAGAGATGGAGGAAGTTGGTTCCTCAGTCCAAGAAAAGGTGAATACACTGAGAGCAAAGCTTCTAGATGCTTCTGAGATCAAGCGGGTTGGGTAAACTCTTCAGCAAGAGAATGAGTCTTTGAGGAGCGGGGTCTCATGACTTAGGGATCATGCACCGAGAATTTCTCCTACAGTATTACCAGGTTCCTCCTCTTCGTGAGCTGGAACTGGTCCGAGAGGTGTCCCTCCAGTGCGGCAAAGTTCTACCCCATCGACTGTTCCATGAGCTGGTACAAACGTAAGAAGTTCAGCTGGGGAAATAGAAGAGATCCGAGGTGTTGTCTAATGAGCGTATGTGATTACTGCTGGGCTTTAAAGGGACGTCACTTGACTGAGGCATTTTTTTAGGAGAGGTTCTCGGTAAGTATGGTCTGACGGTTACGACCAAGGTTGGCTAGATTCTCTAACGAGGCTAACAGAGTTTGTAGAGCTCACCTTTATCAGGGGATGGTTGAGTTCCCTAAAGGAGCTGTAAGTTCCTAGGAACTCAATGCTCTGGTACCGTCATGAGATCTCTTCTTCTACTCTACTGCCTAATCCCCCCCGGAGAGATGATCAGTGGATTCCTATTGATGCCATCCCTCGGGAGCTATTGGAGTCGGATGCGAATGAAGTCGAGGAGGAGCTAGTTCGCCATCCTCACGACGGTCGAAGATCCAAAGTGGTTGATTATCTTGTTCAGAGGTCTCACCCTCATTAAGATTTTTCCAGTAGTAACTCTGTACATTTTGTAATAAAGTGATGTAATGTTGATGTTTTGGGCGAGCTCGTCGACTAAATATAGGTTGTATTTGTTGTAAATGTGATGAAGTAATAAAAAGTTTATGTTCTGGGAAAATTTGCCGACTCAACAAGTTTTTTATATTTTCACATATTTTATATTTTTGCTTAATAACCTTGGGCCTCTCTTGGCCGACTAGATTTGTAATCTTGTATTGTCGAGTAAGTGTCCCTCTAGTCCAGTATGCTTATAAGATACCATTTTGCCCCACTTTACCTTTTAGGTTGTGTCGTCACACTTCCTTATGCCTAAGTGTGGCAATTGGCGAGGACACACCTGGTGTTGGATGCTTCATCCGATCAGGATTTTGTTAACCAAACATTATTTGGCGACCAATTTTGAACTGGACATATTGCCTAAGGATATCCTGTAGGCCTTCATGTATTGCCAGGGGTAATGCTAAGAGGTTTCTCGTGTTTCATAATGAAAATCTGAGGAGGGTGAGTTCCCTGCTATAGCTTAATGATTATTGTGCCTGTCACTTGGAAAGGGTGTGTGAGTTATAAAGCTCATATACTAGTTAACTGACACTTCATAGAATGTAACTGCTAAAGAACTTTTATTAATGATAAGTAAATGAGCTTCTAGTCTCCTAAGTACAATGCAAAAGAAGAATCTAGAAATAGAATTTCTTAAGATTGGATGCATTCCATGCTTGAGGTATCTCTATGCCCTCCAGCGTTTCTAAGTGATAGGCTCCTCGCAAATAATCTCTTGTTATCTTGAATGTTCCTTCCTAGTTTGGCCGTAACTTACCATCTGATGGTTTTACTTCGCTGCCCAAGACTTTCCTTAGGACGTAGTCCCCAACTCGAAATGCTCCTGGATTGACCTTCTTTTTATAGTGTTTCACGAGCTATTGCTGATAGCTCGCTAGTTTTACCAAGGCAAGGTCTTGACGCTCGTCAACTAGGTCAAGCTCAGCGAGCAATGCTGCATCATTTTGTCCTTGGTCGATAAGGTTGGACCTCATAGTGGGTAAGTCTGCTTCCAATGGGATGACTGCTGCCATTCCATATGTCAGTGAGAATGGAGTTTCCCCCATTGCTCAACGTGGGGCGGTATGGTAGGCCCACGGGATATGCGGTAGTTCATTCGCCCATGTGCCTTTGGCTCATTCTAATCGTTTCTTTAGCCCATCGATCATCGTTTTTTTGGAAGCCTCAGCTTGGCCATTACTTTGAGGATAGGCCACCGAGCTAAAATGGTGTCTGATTCTGTGGTCATTACAGAAATTCTAAAAGAAACTGCTCTTGAACTGCGTTCTACTGTCAGTGATGATGGTCCTAGGGATCCCAAAGCGGGTGATTATATTTTTCCATATGAATTTTATCATATCCGTGTCTCGGATGTTCACTAGTGTCTCTGCCTCTATCCATTTGGTGAAGTAGTCAGTTGCGACCAATAGATACTTGCGATTGCCGACAGCGGTGGGAAGAGGTCCTACGATGTCCATTCCCCATTGGGCGAATGTCCATGGACTGGAAAGTGATTTTAGATCGCTAGCGGGTTGATGGACCATGAGAGCATGAAGTTACCATTTTTTGCATTTACGAACGTACACTGCAGAGTCTCTTTTCATATATGGCCAGTAATAGCCTTCCTTCATTGCTCGAAAATCTAATGACCTTCCACTAATATGGCCTCCACAGATTCCCTCGTGGAGTTCATGTAGGATTTGTTCGACATCCCTCGGGTGAACACATTGAAGGTAGGGACCTGAAAATGATCTCTTATATAGCTTTCCCTCAAGAGATAAGTGAAAGCGAGCAGCTTTGACTCTTATATGGTGAGCGGTCTTCTTATCATCTGGAAGTGTGCCATCCTTTAAATAGTCCCTTAAAGGGTCCATCCAGCTGGGTGATGACTCAATTTGGAGCACCTGCTCTATGCTTGGTATCTCGTTGTTACGGTTAATGCTCGGATGAGCGAGGAAATCGATGGGGATTGTTTTTTTTAAGTCAGAATCGATTGTTGAACTCAGGGCTGCTAGGGCGTTAGCATGGATGTTCTGTCCTTTGGGAAATTACTGTACATTGACTTCCTCAAAGTTAGCCAACAACCTTTTTGCCAAGGCGAGGTAGGCTGCCATCCTTTCATCTTTTGCATTGTAGTCTCCATTTACCTGATTGGAGACTAATTGTGAGTCGTCGAACACCTGCAACTGCTTTGCCCCCAAAGTGTGTGCCTTGTGGAGGCCGACTATCAGGGCCTCATATTCTGCTTTATTGTTAGAGGCTTCAAATCCAAGCCTAATTCCTTGCTCGAGGATTGCATTTTTCGGAGTGATAAGCATGATGCCTACTACTACCCCCTTTGAATTGGAGGCTCCATCAACAAACAATTTCCAGATCTCCCCTGTTGTGTGATTCTCCTTTTGCTTCACGGGTTGAAGTTGATCGAGGTGTTGCTCGCCTGTGAATTAGGCTATGAAATCAGCAAGGACTTGCCCTTTGATTGCGTTCCTTGGTTTAAATTGGATGTCAAATTGCCCGAGATCGACTAACCATTTAGATAGTCTACCTGACAAATCCCCTTTCCTCATAATTTCTTTAAGGGGGTGAGATGTAAGGACGATGATTGGGTGAGCTCCAAAGTAGTGCTTTAACTTCCTCGAGGCAACTACCAGTGCAAAGGCGATCTTCTCTAGTGGTAGGTACCGCTGCTCGACCTCTAATAAGGTATTATTTGCGTAGTAAACGGGGTGATGGATTCCTGCTTTTTCGCACATCAATGAAGAACTGACAGTGTGGTTGGAAACATCGAGGTATAAGTACAAGGACTCTGTTTCCTATGGCATAACGAGCAGTGGTGGGGAGCTAAGGTAAGCCTTGAGCTTGTCCAATGCCCATGAGCAATCTTGATTCCATTCTACCGCTTTGTTTCCCTTTAGGAGCTGGAAGAAAGACTTGCACTTCTCGGAGGACTTAGAGATAAAGAGGTTCAAGGCAGCAAGCATACTGGTGAGCTTCTGTACGTCCCGGATTGTTCGAGGAGGTTGTACCCTATTTATTTCATCGATCTGGTCTGGGTTAGCCTCGATGCCTCTCTTACTGACCAAGTACCCAAGAAATTTACCTGACTAGACACCGAAAGAACACTTTCTTGCGTTAAGTTTCATTCGGTACTTCCTGAGGATTTTGAAGGTTCTTGATAGGTTCAAGAGGTGGTTTTCTTTCTTCCTACTTTTGACGAGCATATCGTCGATGTATACTTCCATGGTTTCTCCCATTTATTCCTTGAACATCTTGGTGACTAGCCACTGGTAGGTTGCCCCTGCATTTTTTAGCCCAAAGGGCATAACCTTGTAACAGTACAATCACACGGTGGTGATGAATGCTGTCTTGTCCTGGTCTGGAGCGTACAAGGGGATCTGATGATACCCTGAGTATGCGTCCAGAAAACTCATTCTCTCGTGAGCTATTGTGGCGTCCACCAGTTGATCAATTTTGGGAAAAGGGAAGCTATCTTTAGGGCATGCCCTGTTAAGGTCAGTGAAGTCGATGTAGACTCTCCACTTCTTATTGCTCTTTGGAACTACTACTGGGTTGGATGGCTATTTGGGGAATTAGACCTCCCGTATGGATCCTGCATCCAGCAGTTTTTCAACTTCTTTTTCCATGGCTTTTGCCTTCTCAGGTGCAGTTCGCCGTGCCTTCTGCACGATTGGTTTGACGATGGGATCGACGTGCACCTAATGGCAAACCATACTAGGATCAATTCCAGGTAACTCGTATGGTTCCCATGCGAAGACGTCTACATTGGTTCTCAGCAGAATCATCAACTCCTTCTTTTCCTGATCTGTGAGAAAAGCTCCGATCAAGAAGATCCTGCTATCGTCGCTATCTCCAGCTGTGACTTCCTCCAGGTCCTCGACGCCCCGTTTAGAGGGGAGGAGCCTGGTCTCCTCTACTCTCGGCCTTCCGTATTTTAATTGTTATTTCGAAGGTATCAGACCTTCTTATTCTTTAACTTTCTCGCTGGGCTTGTCTGCCCTCTTCTCTGGTCTTGGGTGGATGGCTGCTATAAAGCACCTTCTTGACATCGCTTGCTCACCATGGATCTCCATTACTCCTCGCTCAGTCAAATATTTAAGCTTCTGATGGTAGGTCGAGGAGACTGCCTTCATTGCGTGCAGCCACCCTGTGTCGAGGATAGCCTGGTATAGCGAGTTAATGTCGACCACTAGAAACTCGATCATTTTAGAAACATTTCCTACCCTTATTGGCAGCACAATCTTTCCCAAGGGCATAGTCACCTTTCCAGCAAAACCAACCAAAGGGAAAGTAGCTTCCTTCAGGTCGGTGATGCTTAATTTCAATTTTCTGAACAGGTCGAGATACATTACCTCGGACGAACTTCCTTGGTCTACGAGCAACTTATTGACGTCATAGTTTGCTATCCTGAGAGTAATGATTAAAGCATCATGATGTGGGGTTCTCACTCCCACCAGGTCTTCATTTGTGAATACGATATGCTTACTATAGTCAACGTCATCTGCTCATCGACGCTTTCCTGATTGTGTTTTTGCTGGATCGATCTGAAAAGCTTGCATCACCGCTGTAAGATTTTTTACTTCCATTAAAGCTGAATTTCCTTGAATCTGCTTTACGTCAGATGCCCCATGAATTACTGCGAATTCATGGCCGGCATCGTCTTCGAGTACATTGTTGGGCCTTTCTTCTTTATGGGCAGCAACTTTCTCTGCCTTCTTTTCTACGAATTCGTTCAGATGCCCGGACTGAGCCAGCTCTTCGAGGTGGGACTTAAGAGCTCTGCAATGCTCAGTTTTATGTCCTTCTTTGTGAAAAGCGCATCTTAGCGCGTTATTTCTCTTTGAGGGATCTCCTTCCATCTTTCTGGGCCACATAACAAATGGCTTATCTTTGATTTTTGTGAGAATTTTATAAATTGGTTCTCTGACGACAGTGTTGACCGCCTAAAATGCTTTTGCCACATCATTGTTGCCTCCGTTCTTAGAGCCATTCTTGCCCCCATTCTTCCCTCCTTTCTTCTATATCTCAACTTTGTCATTGCCTTTGGCAGCGAGCTTAGCTCGATCGTTTTCCCCTGTGCTGAGGCGGGTCACATCCTCCACCTTGGCATACTTCTCGATACGAGCCATCAGGTCGTCGATGGTCATGGTTTCTTTCATGGTCAGGGACTGGTACATAAGGGAAGAACTTGGTAGCCCAATTTGGAAAGAGGCCATTGCCACTTGCTCCGAGCTCGACCGTAATCTCGAAGGGTCTCTTAAGGCGTCTTTTTTATTATTTCAAAGCATCCATCCTTTTGGGATGGGAGCTACTAGTAATGAAGCAGGTCGTAAAGAGCTCGGCCAGGGACTTGAAGCTTCTGATGGACCTGTGGGGGAGCCTTTCGAACCATTTTTGTACCACATCATGCAGGCTCGAGGGGAAAATTTGGCACATTAGTGCGTCACGATAGTTCTAGAGGGTCATGGCCTGCCTGTATTGCCTGACATGATCAATGGGATCAATTTTTCCATCATAAATCTTGAACCTTGGAATGGCAAATTTCTTGGGGGCTTACTCTTCTTCTATTTCTCTTGAGAAAGGTTATTTCATCTGAGTTTTGAGAGCTCGCCTAGCGAGTTCTCGGGTCGATCTGGTACCGTGATGCGCAGGGTGTTGGTCTATCTCTCTTCAGACCAGACTTCGTATATTCTCGTTGTTGTGATCTGGGCTCCTATAATTGCGATATAGTCGTATTTGCTCGAGAAGGTCATCCTCTGACTCATTTCTCTCAACTTTCTGCGTCCCGCACCTGGGGCTCCTTCCTCGGCTATGAGACTTTCTCGCCTGAGAGCTAGGAGTGTGGTACAGACGTCTTTTAGTACCACGATGGAGCTCTCTCTCCATTCTTTCTAATCTTCTTTTGAGGCGAGCATTCTCAGCTTCGTGCTTGAGAGAAGACTCCCTCTGATCTTTGAGCCTCGTCTTATATGCATCAATCAGCCTGGATATTTATGTGGACCTCGTTGGTCCTTGGATTTCTTCCGAGGCTGGCCTTTCTAGGCGAGCCCTCTGATCTGGACGTCGAACTTCAGATCTGATCCTGCGAGAAGCAGGTGGTTCTTGGATATCTCCTGCCTGAGGAGCATTACTACTGTGACCAGACATTTCAAACTCCTTTTTTGGTGTGGACTTTCTCAAGGAAGATAAACGTTTCCCACAGATGACGCTAATTCTGGTGATAATTATTATTCAACACAAATAGATAAGAGAAGCGCAATCACCAAGCAGAATAAAAAAAATGCCAATCACACAACAAGAGATGTACGTAGTTCAGCAAGAATGCCTACGTCTATGGTGGTGCATTCAGTATTATTTCTATATACTCCCGGGAGCGATTACAGAGAATACAGTGCGTGTCTTACGCCCCAGACCTAGGGTTTATTATATACATGTTTATTTTCAGGGAGTGGGGGTGTTGGACTCCCCCACGTTTTCAATCCTCTCCTGGAACACCTCTTTACGAGAACATGGGAGAAGACTGAGTCATAACCGAATTAATGTTAAGATATGAAGGGTTTGGACTTTGGGCCGCTTCAATTGGGCTCCTCGTCCAGGCCCGTTATTCTAAATTCGTGTACCCACAATATTATAATCCTTAAAAGTGAGTAAGGTGTGAGTTATATTTTAAGTAAGAGAATACTTGTGGATTTAGTATTTTAAGTGTATAAATACTTATATATTATTACTAATGGGAGCATTAGAGGTTTTGGCTATCGCTATAAGAGTTTGGCAATTATAGCCGTATATATTGAGAAGAGATATATACAATATATATATGAGAATTTTTACAGTATGTATATAAAATAATTATTAATATATCTGTGTGTGAATGGTATATTTATGTGAAGCATACCCCCTCTAATGCTATCATGGGATGTTGCGTGAAATGGCTGAGGCCCCTGGCTTGAGGAGCAGGGAGCTTATAGTCCCCAGGTCATAGCGTCCATTTTATATTGTGTGATTTTTATTAGGGGTGAGACGTGGTGGGTATGTTTCATTCTTATTTTCGGGGATAAACTATGACCGCTTCCCATACGTTGTGATTTGGTTTTTACCAAGTCGGTGTGAGAGTCCGACCGCTGGTACCCAGGATGATTTGTGAGTAATTCCCTGGAAGATGATAGCATTAAGAGACTGAATCCATTGAGTTATAGCTCTGAGGGATGGTTATTATACTTATATAGTGTGTGATATATAAGTATGGATATACTTGATGTGTATAGTATATTGTATATATATTTATATGAGATTTGAAACATATATATGCGGACATAATAAAGAATGGAATGTGAGTTAAATTCTAAATCTTTCGGGAGTATAAAATTCTGAATAAAATAGGGATATACATATATAAAGATGAGAATATTATATACGAGGTTAATAACACTAAAACGTGCATAGCATAAATAACTAGTTGAAGTTATTCATGATGTAAGGATGAATAATAAGTGAGAGATTATAATGTATAAGTTCAGGCGATTGCTTAGAATATTTTATAAAGAATGAATAAAGTGATATTCTCCTTCTGGGAGATTTATATCCGGATTTATATGAGTATAAATCATAGGTTCTAGTGAGATCTATATATACCTATGGGATTTTATAATATCTATTATGTACTGAGGGCCTAATAGATCTCGACGATCAACATTGTCAGGTAGTAGTGTATCGAGGGGTTCCTTGTTTGGATTTCTCTTTGCGAGACACCCCACGCACGCACGTAGCACAATGTTTGGAATGGAGAGAAGTTTAGTCCTTAATTATTGGTTTTTGAGGACTTTCAGAAGATGGGTGAAATGAATTAGTTAGGCAGAGTAGCTTAACTAGGTTATTTAAAAGGTATGCGATAGTTGTGCACTATTAGAAGAGGGGTGATGGATATCTCATGAGAGTGCGATACCAATTTAAATATGAGAGATATCATATTTTAATATATGGATTTTAAGCACTTACTAAAACATTTTCAAAACTCGAGCTCCGACCTGTTTTTCTATTTTCCACTCTTGCTATATATGTATATATATTAGGTGTTCGGACGCAGGGATGCCTGGATGATGATTCCTTCGAGTCAGACGTTTGCTGCAGCAGCTATGGATGCAAGCAAGTTTATTATAGACGCTTCAATAATTGAGATCTAGATATGAGGTATTGTAGAAACTTTTGGGCTGATGGCCCAACAATACTCAATTATTCTTTTACCACCTTTTAGTACGACATTTGATTTGGTTGTATTATATTATACCGAGTGTTCGGTTATTTTATTTCATTTCAGTTGTTGCATATAAACTTTTGGAATTTATTTATTTGAATGGTTTAGTTAAAAAGATTAGTTAATTAAAATTTTGACGCCAGCCTAATAGGTTATTAGTAATTAAATTGGTTTTCGACAGTGATGCTGAGAATGAACCACATGAGACTCCTTTTTTAATTTGGTATAGGATTGATCACCCGGTATTTTATTAGGCTGGGTATCACGTAGAATAATCACCCGGGAGCGATAGTCTCCCAAAGCCCTATTGTAGATAACGGCGGTACTATTTCAGTCTCACCCAGCGTAGTCATCAAGGGGTGGGGAAAGTGTTGAAGGACCTTTTTATAAGGGCCATCTATAAGGATTCAAGTAGCAGAGTAGCGTGATAAGTCAATGGGAGGAGATAACCCAAAGACAATTGTGCAGGGTGGTGTGCGGCAGCACCCATGACTAAAATTTGAATGAAATTTTAGCCCAGTGGGGCAGTGTTGTAGTGGTAAGAGTCGGTCACCAAAACCATAGAGAAATACCATGAATAATAAGGAATTTAGAGTGTGGTTTGACCACAAATCTTTGCATCAGCCGTTTAAACCTGTAGGCAAAGGAGATTTCAGTACTTACTTCAGAAGGTCCAGACAGTGGCCAGACATAAGGGAAAGTTGAATTATGCAGCAAACTTTGTACCCAACGAGGTGGATGTGAAGGTCAAGAAGGGGTCTATGAGTCAATAATGGACTCGTGGGTAATACATGAGCGTGGATGGAAAACTCCGACTAGGATGACTGGTGCTATAGTCATCAAGGTAGTATGATTTTGATTTGATATCAACACTTCTATGAGAAGGAAGCCAAGAGAGGTGGAGTATCTGACTAAAAGACAATATCGTATTTAGGAGTGTTAATGAGTCACCAAAAGGGTATACCCAGTAAAGGATCCATTTTAATGATTAAGGTCAATAGAATTTCTACCAAGTGATGGTGGACTTAGCCAATGCCATCAAGGCAAGCAACGAGTCCCATAAGGTCTAGTGAAGACAAAGGGACAACGAGGGTAACAATTTGAATCAAGAATACCTAGTACACGAGAGGGAAAACCCCGAAATGGACATTGGTGCCTGAGGCAGGGGATTGACACAGAGAGGTGTCTTATGTGTGGAAAGTGGGACCACAATAATTGATTATGTCCACAGTGAGTCACGGGATCGGATTGGGATTCCCAGCAGGGATAATAATTATGAAGTTTTGGTTCGGTTGGATGAGAATATTATGTCTAGGAACCATTTGGGCCACAGGTGTATAGGAGAGCAGAAGTATGAGTTTTATCCTCCGATAAATGGGGTGAACTATGTGAAACGAGTGGTCACAATATTCTTCATAACACTATATTCGCGTGGGAGATGAGTTTAGCGGGTGCATCATAGTGTTACTATTATGTATATGTTTACAACGGGGTAACAGGGCTCTCTTTTGTTTTACATGTAGGGGAGCAAGTCTGAACACTGAGAGGGTATATTTTATAAGGTTAACTCATTTTGAGAAGTGTTATGAGAGCTTGATTTTTTTTTCTTATGGACTAGTTAGTGATGGGTAAGCGATGGTGGGAGGTTACATCAAGACTATCGTGTTCGCGGTTCTAAGGAAGGATGCATGTTCTTATGCGATGACTCATCTGAAAGAGGGTCGAGCTCGCGGTTATATTAATTCATGAGGAAGATTTCAAAGGGTACAGTTGTCTAGTTATATTAAATCTTGGTGCATAGGGACTTTTACTGATGTGATTCAGGGCATGTCGGATTGACCATGGGGCGGAGAGATTTAGATTGTTAGGGACTTAGCGCTAAGGACTCAGTGATAGTGCGAGCACGACGTTATATAACTACTTTAGAGACACGGGAGTCAATAATCAGACCTATGAGTATAAGGACAGAGTTTTGAATGTTCTGATTATATACTTGGGTCAATGAAAAATCAGTGAACAACAATGATAATGTTTAATGCATTAGGGAAAGTTCTTTGGGGCTCGTTTATGAAAAGAGTAAGCCCAAATGAGCGTCGGTAGTGGAGAGACTTTATTTGATGCTAGGACATCGGTTTAAATGGCAATTATTGAATGTGTGGAGAAAACACTTTGAAATAAGATCCATTGCTCTATAAGGCCAGTATAGCTGGGTAGTACTGCGAAAGAAGCACAGAATTTTTCTTGCACTGCAACTTAATGGGCGGGGCAACATCGAGAAGATTAAATTTCGATTTGGGGAAATATATAATGTAATTATATGATATAGTGTGATCTGTGGGATAACCTTGAAAGAAAAATATTGCGTATGTGACGTATGTGATGTTGTACAAATATGCACGGGATATAGGGTGTATGGGCGCCTTGGCTAGTGTGATTTCAAAGTCGTCTTAAATAAAGGGATGTGTGAATAAAAATATTGAATGTATGCCTGTGGGGCAGTCTAAAAATGAGTGGAAAAGTGTAGTGAACTGAAATCTGTTTGAGAAAGGAAACGGTCTGACTATATGTATATCTAGGAGGACTACCTCCACCGTAGGGAGTGGAAAGGCGATGGAGGCCTATGTAATAAGATATCACTAGGCAAGGGAGAAACTCACATTTTTGGAAAATAGAAAAGAGTATCACTTAGTCATATATGACTAGAGTGATTTTACGCATAGATTAGGTGTAGATTCATACCTGATGAAAACTGTACAAGGAATAGAGTTCTTGAGCAGAGGAATTGGTGTTGAATGAGACATAGTGAATTTGTCTCTAGGGAGACCATTTAGGATGGAAAAATGATGATTTGAGGGTATCAACCAGGAAATTTTTGAAATTTTATGGTTCCAGTGATGGAATTAATGCTCAGGTTGGTAAAATTCATATTTGGGTGATTCAAAAATCATAGAGGGGTTAAGGTTTCCATCGGGTTGCTGAATGGATTGACATGAACAAGAATTGTTATCTGGGAATGGGTTATACTATCGAGTAGTATACCCAACTTTACTATTAACGGGAAGGTGTGAAATGGAATAAGGTGTCGTCCCATATTGTTAGGAATTTGGGTGAGACCTTTCAGTCCCACCTCTCGTAAAAAGTGTTAGGAGGTGATAGGGATAGAGTTACATATTGGGTTGAACGTGCCACCCTCAAGTCTATGGGTAGACGTGAAGCGAGGATTTACATTCTAGATTTTGGGTAATTCGAGAGTGGTGATTACCATAGGTAGAGTTAGGTGTTATACCTCGTAACAGTTTAGTCTGCGTGACACCTTGGGAGACCTTATGGGAAAAGTTTCATTATCCACCTTTGGTAGATAAGAGGTGGGGAAATAACAAGCTGGTAGGACCCGAAATGGGTTATAGCCCATCAGCGAGAATTGAGTAAGTTGTATCCTTTCGTATAGTTTAGGGACGTAAGGAGGAGTACGTCACCGTGAGTTAAAGGTTGAAGTATGACATGCTTAGTCAGGGATGATACAGGTGATTACTCGAAAGATAGTCGAATGTTTGGCAACAAGGAAATTGACACCCATTCAGGAGGGGAAATTCCTAACATAAAGATAGTAGAGCCGGTGCAGTATAGGCTCATCATTTGAGGCACTGTATGGTCGGGGAACATCGAGTTAGAGATTGGTGACCATCGAGAGGTCTTCCTAACACAGGCCACTGGAGGAAATTGATTTGCAACCAGACATCTCATAGGAGGAGAGATCCAAGGCTATTTTGGGTCGTAGTGAGAGAAAGCTACGATATAAGGTGGTGCCACTAGTCAGAGTTTGATAAGGCACAACAGTATTGATGAGTTTACGTGGGAGCGGGAGGAGGATATAAGAGAGCAGTATCCAGAGTTATTCGCACAGTTATGACCAAATTTCGAGGAGGAAATTCCTTTCTAAGGGGGGAGTATGTAACACCCCATATTTCTGTGCATTTAATATTTAATTAATTTGCGAATTTTTTTAAAATTACTTGTGTCGTAATTTAATGGAATTTATTATGGTAATATTTATTTAAATATTAATTGGAGAGTAATGGTTAATGTTTGGGGAAATTTAATTACAAAGTCAGTAATAATTTAATTACGTCATAACGTGTATTAGTGACGTGGCATTTATTTATCTCAATCGGGAGTCGATATAGACTAATTTGGGTGTGAGATAATGATTTTTATAAATTAATTCGGATGTCAATTTTGAGTGCACAATTGAGTCCGAATGGGCCGAGATAGTCGAAAAGGTGTACCTGGGGGTAGTAAATGGGTCACAGGGCATTTTTAGGCATAACCGGGCCCACACGGGAGTGTTCGGGAACTTCGGGTCATTTGGGCTTGGCCCATTAGACTAAAAACGGGATTTAGTATAATGAAACAAGGTCTTAGAGTATTGAACGAAAGAAATCATACTCCAAACTTAGGGCTTTGAGAGAGAATTAGAGGAAGCAAATTTAGAGCAATTCGGGGAGCTTTTGAAGACAAATTAAGAAAGGGATTTGGGTATTCTTCATCAAACGTTCCCCTACCTCAACGGAGCAGACTCTACGAATAATTAGAGGCAAGTGATTACCTTTCTGTGATTTTAAATTTGTGATAATCAATTCATATCATAGTGGGTGTATTTAAAATTCATTTTTGGGTGTGTGTTGACAATAAAATGGGTTTTTTTGAATTAGAGTAATATGTGTAGATTAATTACTCAATTAATGTTAGATTATAATATAGGACTATTGGAATCGGATTGTAGGGTGGAATCCAGTATGTGTTGGTGATTAATTTCGACTGAGAATGATGAAATTGATTCGGTTAAATAAAAACCCGGATGAAAACCCAAATCGGGGATACACGGATTGATATGTAAATTAGTTGATAAACTAAGGTCTCTAGGATGATTAGAACCTATTTTTACAAGGAATAAATGGTGATTATGATTGGGTGGAAGTTTGAGAGTGAACGAAAAGCTTAAGGGTTTAATAATGGTGGAAACTATAAATCAGAGAAGATGAACTACTCGATCGATCAATCGAACTTGGGTGTCGATCGATCGACTCAGCAGAAATTTTGGCAGTGACGCCTATTTTCTTTAATAAGCCTTAATTGTTTGGGGGAATTTTAAGGGGATATAATTAGTGCAAATCAATGTAATTCTTATTACCTAGGACTTGTTGGAGGTGGCATTAAGAATGTTAAACGGACATAAGGGTGTGAAATCTTATGGGAGGAATTTTGGGAAATAAATTCATAAGTATTAAATTACGGGCCGAACGAATATTGGGGTATAGTAGTCAAGTGACACTACATTATTGGTAAATTAATTGAGGAGTAATTCATTAATTTAGAGTCGGAATATGAACTCGGGTAATAATAAAATAAGGGCCAAGTGAGCGAATCCGGGTATTGGTTGAGTGAGACCAGAGTATTAAATTAATTAATGTGTAAATTAATTAAATTAGAGTCAAACCATAGACTCGGGGAAAATTATAGGCTAGTAATACGGATTTTTTGTGCACGGTAATGCTGGGAAGATATATATATATATATATATATATATATATATATATGGTGTGGTGATAGTATATATTGTGTGTGTGTGTGTGTGTGCGCGCGCTTTTAAATATCAGGGACTAGATATTTATTTAATTTATTTGCTCTAATTCTATCAAGGGAGGTTGTACGAAGTGGGTGAATCCCCTAGCTTGAGGAGTATGGCGAGTTTATCCCCGGGTCATAGCGTCCGTTATATGGGTGAGGGGCTCATCTCACTTTCAGGGAAAGAATATGTCCGTCTCCATTACGTTTGTATTTTGGGCCAAGTTGGTGAGCGATTCAGACTTGGGGTAACTAGGTTATGTGAGCACACTTAGTGTGATAGCTCTTTAGAGAATACATCCGGTGTGTTATTACTCGAGAGGATGGGCTATATATATATATATGTTCAACATATGTGTGAATGTTGTAATATGGTTCTACGTATATAATGGGATAAATAGTTATATAAGGGTGATTAAATACATGAAGTGAATTGTATTAATTACACATGAGTTATATATGTATATTCAACAAATGTGTGAATGTTGTAATGTAGTTTTACGTATATAATGGGATAAATAATTATATACAAGTAATTTAATATATGGAGGAAATGGTATTACTTATATAACTAGTGAATGTTATATGGCTTTCAAGGAAATATGATTAATTAAGTTAAGGTGATAAATAACTTATATATCTTGCATTAAAAATACTCGGGATTGAGTAGGGCGGTTGACAAGAGTTATATCAAGTATCTAGTTTCAGGGTAGAGGACTAGGTGGGAGATAAAGAAAGCGTTAGGTATGCACATTAGTTGAGGGGTGAGTATGTCCTCAAGAGAGTGCGACACTAACTTAAATATGAAGCGAATTCATGCGTTTTTAATTTATGTTATGTTAATCACTTGCTAAATATTTTCAAAACGTTTTGGGTTCTAACCCTTGCTATCAAATATTTTTAAAACCTTTTAGGTGTCTAGCCACAGGGATGCCAGATTTGATTTCATTTCAGGGTTTCGTTGCTGTAGCATATGTGGATGTTGGAGTATTTGGATAAACGCTTCTCTCATTCTATTTCTAGCATAGGAGAATGATTCCAGTTTATCTCGGGCATGTCGGTCACAGTTTATTCAGTTACTTCATTTCATATTGTATGGGATTTATTACTCTGTTAGTTTGTTTTATCT
This sequence comes from Sambucus nigra, assembly GCA_949130495.1. Classification (NCBI taxonomy): domain Eukaryota; kingdom Viridiplantae; phylum Streptophyta; class Magnoliopsida; order Dipsacales; family Adoxaceae; genus Sambucus; species Sambucus nigra. The sequence goes on along the minus strand of OX422216.1, from coordinate 132,094,392 downwards.
TGGTTTTTCGCCGATTGTTCATTCGGCAAGACTTTTACTAATCTATGTGATTATTTGACTCTTTAAGCATTGGATGTATTATTTTTTGCACTTACTTTGCTTGGATTAATAAAGATAAAATTTGACACCATCTTTTTGAATACTATGTGGTTAGTAAGTTTTAAAAAGTGTTCAACAGTGACTCTAAGAATGAACTAAATGAAACTCCTTTTTTAATTTGATATAGGACTGATCACCCAGTATTTTATTAGGCAAGGTGTCACAGTTGGCATCAGAGCATCATGTTCTAGTGTCTTAGGATCTATGCGTCATTTCACGTTTCAGCTTAGCGTTCTTTGATGTAGAGCCTTATAATAGCATTTTTGTAATCCTCTATGTATGCGACTTTCGTTCTCCTGCTATCAAGTATAGTGATGTGATTCATATACTAGTTTGGTTGGGCTTTGTACACCGAACATTCTTTGGGACGACCAACGAGGGACAGAGGAGGATTACGGGAGGAGAGTCTCATCAAAAGACATACGTTATTCTATAAAGGGTGATTGTGATAGGAATCACCTTGATTGTTGTTCAGGTCGGTGGTGATAGAATAATCACCCTGGAGCGATAGTCTACCAAAGCACTGTTGTAGATAATAGTGGTACAATTTCATCTTCACCCAGCGTAGTCAGCAAGGGGTGGTTAAAGTGTGGAAAGACCCTTTTAGAAGGGTCATCTATAAGGATTCAAGTAGCAGAGTAGCGTGATTAGTCAATGGGAGGAGATAACCCAAAGATAATTGTGCAGGGTTGTGTGTGGCGGCACCCAGGACTAAAATTTGAATGAAATTTTAGCCCAGTGGGGCGTTGTTTTAGTGGTAGGAGTCATTCACCATAGCCATGGAGAAATACCATGAATAATAAGGAATTTAGGGTGCGATTTGACCACAAATATTCACATCAACCATTTAAACCGGTAGGAAAATGAGTGTTCAGTACTTACTTTCGAAGGGTTGGACAGTGGTCGGACATAAGGGAAAGTTAAATTATGAAGCAAACTCCGTACCCAACGAGGTGGATGCGAAGATCAAGAAGGGGTCTATGAGTCAATAATGAACTCGTGGGTAACACACAAGCGTGGATGAAAACCTCCGGCTAGGATGGCTGGTGCTATAGTCATCAAGGTAGTATGTTTTCGATTTGATATCAACACTTCTGTGAGAAGGAAGTCAAGAGAGGTGGAGTAGCTGACTAAATGGCAATATCGTATTTAGCATTGCTAGTGAGGCACCACAAGGGGATACCTAGTAAAGGATCTATTTTAATGATTAAGGTCAATAGAATTTTTACCAAGTGATGGTGGACTTAGACAATGCCATTAAGGCCAACAACGAGACCTATAAGGGCTAGTGAAGCCAAAGGGACAATGAGGGTAACAATTTAGGTCAAGACTACCTAGTACGCTAGAGGGACAACCCCGACATAGCCATTGGGGCCTGAGGCAGGGGATTTACACAGAGAGGTGTCTTATGTGTGGAAAGTGGAACCACAACAATTGATTATGTCCATAGTGAGTCAGGGGATAGGAGTGGGATGCCCAACAGGGATAACAATTATGAAGTTTTGGTTCGATTGGATGAGAATATTATGTCCCTGAACCATTTGGGCCGCCGGTGTATAGGTGAGTGGAAGTATGAGTTTTATCCTCGGATAGATGGGGTGAAGTTTATGGCACGAGTGGTCATAGTATTCCTTCTTATCACTATATTCGTGCGAGAGATGAGTTTAGTGGGTGCATCGTAGTGTTACTATTAAGTATATGTTTACCACGGGGTAACGGGGATTTCTTTTGTTTTACCTGCAGGGGATAAGGTATGAACACTGAGAGGGTATATTTTATCAAGTTAACTCATTTTGAGAAGTGTTATGAGAGCGTGATTTTTTTTGGGTATGGACTGGTAAGCGATGGTGGGAGATTACAGCAAGACTATTGTGTTCGCGGTTGTAAGGCATAATGCGTGTTCTTGTGCGATGACTCATCTGAAAGAGGGTCAAGCTCGAGGTTATATTAATTCATGAGGTAGATTTCAAAGGGTACAGTTGTCTAGTTATATTAAATCCCGGTACGTAAGGACTTTTACTGATGTGATTCAGGGCATGGCGGATTGACCATGGGGCGGAGAGATTCAGATTGTTAGGGACTTAGCACTAAGGACTCAATGATAGTGCGAGTGCGGCATTATATAACTCCTTTAGAGACGCAAGATTCTATAATCATACCTAGGAGTATAAAGACAAAGTTTTGTATATTCTGGTTATATACTTGGGTCAATGGAAAATCAGTGAACGACAATGCTAATGTTTAATGCATTGGGGAAAGTTCTTTTGGGCTCGTTTATTCTATAAATTTCTCTCACCAATTAATCTTCAGACATTTATGTATACTATAGGCCATAAAATCCTATTGATTATCAACCACTGTACAATCTTACAATGTTATTATAAAGCAATTTTTATAAACATGACCCTTATTCCTTCACTAAGGTGCTCTTTAACTCATTTACAAAAAATGTCTTAAATTTTACACACCTTTAAGAATTTACTAATATGATTAACTTTTAATTTTAAACAAAACATTGCATGAGTTCTTCTTATATCTTTACTATTTTATTAATATCACTAGTCTTCATACCAGATATTCCAAGGCATATGATATTGAATCTCCTACTCACTCTCACGCACCACTTAGTTATTTCGAGGTCCAATCATTTCACTTTTTAACGTCACCCTAGTATTTTAACTTTTCTTATACTTTAATCTTCTTATTTATGCACAACAATTAAACTATTAAAATCTTTACTTACTTTTCATAAATTTCCCACGCGATTTTTTTTCACAAACATCACCATTAAGTAATGTTAGTGCAAAACCATTCCAACCAACCTAATAATTTACACAAATTTTCAACTTACTTACCATGTGTTCACTATTGAGAATATTATTCATCGTATACTCTTCCTCTAAAATTTAGTTTGATTATTCATGGACAAGAGTAGAATAATTTAAATCATATTTTTTTAACACAAAAGGATATACAATTGAATATTTAAAATCTCATTAAATGACATATTATTAATATAATTATTTCTTTTCCTCTTTTAGAATATGGAATCCCGTCGGTCACCCTCCATACAAATAAAGCGCACACTCATCCACGATTCAATAAGTGACACAATAAAGTACACATATACTAGTATACAATAAGATCATTTTCATTATTAGAGGATTTTATAAGCAACTCTTATCTTTTTTTAATAACATTGTTGCCTCTGATAACACGATAATCTCCACCAATATTGTGACAACCCGAATATAATTATGATAAATCATGTTTAAATCATGATTAGCTTATGTGATATGAATATATGTTATTAGTATATATATAATGTAAGTAATTTTTTTTAGTTTAATCCTACCTTTATAAAGCTTGAAATATCGAATTAGTTACAAATGTGAAATTTTAAAGTTTTCTTAGGAATGTTCCTGTTGGAGGCTAGTTTTGACCTTTATGACGTAACAATGAACTTGAGGCGTAAACTATATATTTTTAGATATATGAGTTAGGTTTATAACAAAACAAACGGTTCATCAAACGGAGATCCGAGTGGGAAGATATTGTCTTTTTACGAATAAGGGGTAAAGTAGTCATTTAGCCTTAAATGATATTTTGTTTTATATAATGCCACATGTTATATTTTGATTGGTTGGGAAGGGTGGTGGCTTTGGCCGACTTCAAACCCTTAGAATTACCTCCTTATTCATCTAAAATCAGCCATGAGAGATTTGAAGCTTAAAGAAAGAGAGTTTTGAAGATTAGGAAGAAAGTGTGAGGAGAAATTAAAGAAAAATTCATAGAAAAATTACGTAAAAGCCCCTAAGGAAGGGAAGAAGAGTTGATTGAACAAATACCGGATAAAGACAAGGGAAAATCCAGTTAAACTGTCTAGGTGAGTGTACTTATGATTTGTTTCATATATAAATATGAATATAGCTCTAAGAGCGGATTTGTTTGAATACTTCGGTATTCAGGATTTGTTTGGATATTAAAAAATCTAGGATTGGTTGGGTCTTATGATCCTGGATTGGAATTGGACAAAGATCCAATGATTTGTTGGAACTTATGTTCCAGGATTTGTTATTGCCAATGGGCAGAATTATTTAGATCTTATGATCCAGGATTTGTTATTGCCAATGGGCAGGATTGTTCGGATTTTATATCCACATATTCGATATAAAATTGTTATTTCATTGAAGGGAAGGAGTACCTAACTAAGCTTAATGTTTACAATTTATATTTTAACAATTTCAGGTTTGTATGCTGCCAGCTAGAATACCATATGACCGGTAACTTTGAGAGTTGCACCGTTGGAAAGAGCTGGGGTTTAAGTATGGGGATTTTATCATTGGCACACTGAAGATTTTAATATACTCACACATTGTATATATTGCGTTAGTATGGATTGAGTTGATGATTGTGAAATTTTATCATATTTAATCATAGTATTTTATGTCCAGTTAATTATGACTCTGATATTGATTTCATTATGGTATAATAATAATACTATGTTCATTATACACAGTGTGTAGAAAAATATTGATAAATGAATTATATTTCCAATGGGCTCAAGATTATGATCCAATTATTCCAATAACAAATGATTAGTATGGATATTGGGTTTCGGGGTGTGACAAATATTCAGTCTTAAATTAATTATACTTTATTCCATTCAACTATAGTTCAAAATATCTTATGTTCCTTTAGACACCACAAACACATCATATTATTAACAAATTCACACCAATTTCAAATTATAACATATAACATACATATGAAAATACCCCTTATCAAAGGACATTTATAACATCATAACCTCTCCAAAATAAACATAGATAGCGTATCTTACAACATAAAATTTGATTATCTTATGCATTATGGTAATCATAGGCATCAAATCACTTCACAACACGCTCCCTATAGTTCACTACCATATCTAAATTATCAATCAACTCCAGAATCAAGAAACCATTCTCTCATACTAGACTCTGAAACACCCATCTCCAGAGATCCTAACTAGTATCAAGGTTAGGATTAAAAAATCTAAGGTTTTATGAAAGAAATGATGTGTGAACCACTAATTATAAACTTATCTTGTGAGGGCATGAACAATGAGTTTTATATAGAATCATGTAAAGAAAATCAGCTATTAATTTTTACATCAAAATCCCAAATATGACATGCTAAATATTTTTCACAATCTAGTTCTGTTAAAGATGCCTTAACACAACATCTGACATAAACATATACAGTTGTATAATCACACACACAAAACTATCTGGACTTGACTACCAAACAACCCCGACCTTTGTTGTGCACTTATATCTTAAGAACCAGAAATGAAAACATATAAACTTAAGCTAGTGCTTAGTGAATGCAAAAATTACACACCCCATATATATATATATATATATATATATCACAGCCATTCTTAGACGGGTGTGGTTGACGGGTCTCAACAGCGGATTAAGTGAAGGGTTATGAAGTAACGTTGATCGCATAATAAAATAAAAGGCCAAAACAAACTCTCCCTTTTGCAACAAAACACAACTCCCAATTATATAATTCTCCATTTCTTCCTTTTACACAAACTCTCCTTTTTACACTTTTATAATGTCAGTTAGTCAACCACACCACATATTTATAACAGAATGTATAACACGTATTGTTTTGTACTCATTTGAACATGTATTGTTTTGTACGCATTTTACAAAATCAATATTTACCATTTGTTAATTTGTTTTTTAAATTAATTTCAGGAAATTTAATATCTATAACATAATGTATAAATAAAAAAAAAAATAGGAAATGACATGATATACACTCATCCAAATTAACAGTAGAAAAATTTCAATTAGTACATTCAAATTTAACTACTAATAGAATTTCATCCAAATTTGAGTACATTCATAAAAAAAACATAGATAAGTTGCATCCAACACCACTTCCGTTGAGAATTATAATGGTATTCCTGAAAAGTAAGACAAAAGACTAAGATAAGTATGTGAAAATGTTCAATATTCAACTTTTTAAATAACTATGTAAATAGTTGTAATCACCTTGAGATGAATAACTATCATAATCTAAGTTTTCATCTGAGTCTTCTTGACGTGGTGAATACCTGCAAACATATAAGCTTGTTAATTTGAACATTTTAATTATAACTAATTAAATTAAATGAATGAAAAATATATAAGTCACTTACCGAGTATTTAGCAGTGGACAATTTCTTTTGTCATGTGACTGACCAACTAAACCGCACCCACGACATTTTCTTGCTTTAGAACTTTTGACCTTCCCCGATGCTTTCTCCTTACCACTTTTCATCCTTTTATCACACCCTTTGGCTCACACTTGGGTTGGTTCAACATAGTAATTACTACTAACATTTTTTGAAGCAACCACACTAAGCATCTCATTCCTTGACAAGTCTTGAACACCCACAATTTGATTTAAATTATAACGCACCGTTGCCAAACCATCGGTATATACCTTTAATTCTTCTTGACTAGTAAGGGCCTTATCAACCTCATATAATGCCATTTGAATTAATTGGGACCTCTTTAGTAGATATGATATATCATCAACAATTTCACAATGACTATCATCCACACTCACCCCGAATTTTGCTGCTTTGGTCCACCTACTCAAAATGTATTGATCCGGTAATTTTTCATAATCATACATCTTGTGCAAGTACCCTAAAACATGTCTATATGGGATTCTCGAGCACTCAAATTTTTTACAAGTACAAATACTTTTTCATATGTGATTACCCTCAAATTTGATTTTTGAATCTTGTACAAACAACTGCTTTTGTCCTCCTTAATAAGCTCAAATTTATACGTGAAGTTATCTAGCATTTCATCTTGAAATTTATAGAACATTTCATTTGTGTAGACATCAACCATGTGAATCAAAAAATCATGGATGATTTTCAACTTAGACTTCTCAATTAAATCATTGTGGTCCGCCATTAATTCTTCATGTCATTGATGCATAAGGACCCTACCAAATTGGATAATAAATTAAATCAATGAATGTTTTTTTTGAAACATACTTTTTGAAAAATGCATGGGAACTTTCTGCACGTTGGCTACTTGACATTTTCGTTGAAAAAATATGATTCACATAAGCCGACACCCATTTTGAACGGATTTGATACATTGAGTTTAGCCACTTACTCTCACTTAAGACACTTTTGTTAATAAGCTCCGTCTACCTCACATCAAATTTCGTCATTAACTCCGACCCCCAAATACAATTTGAAAACTCCTTGTAGTAAGCACTATATTTAACCGGATCTAATTTCTCAAAAAAAATTGTTTAAATGTGCCAACTACAATATCTATGAAATGTCATTGGAACTGTTTTTGAAATTGCAATTGTCATGGAAGGATCTTGATCGGTTATTATCATCTTAGGCGCATCACCAGCCATAGCTTTTAGAAATTGATTGAATAGCTAAACAAATGAATCAATAGTCTCATCACTCAAGAATGCATAAGAAAATATTATTGTCTGACCATGATTATTAACTCCCATTAGTGGTGCAAATATCAAACCATAACAATCGGTGTTGTATGTAGTCTAAAAAATGACAACATCCCCAAAAAAAGTGTATGCCTGCCTCGAGGTGGTATCGGCCCAAAAACAATGGGTAATTTTCTTTTCATCATCAGCCTATATCTTAAAATAAAATGAAGTATTTCTTGATTGTTCTAACTTCAAGTGATCGTGAAACATATCCCCATCATGCCCCTCCAAGTCTTTGCGTTTATCCCTTTCGTGGTTGTAAAAATCTCGTTGTGTACACCCAATATTTTCAAACCCCCCCGCTTGCAACCCGAGTAAATTAAATTGTTGATGTCTTGGAATATTAACCATGTCAAGTTGTTGAGTCAATGACTTTTGAGCACTAGACACTTGGCGGTGGGAACGCAAAAGATGTGCTTTTCTTGGAGTGGCTAATGGGTGACAATGACCCTCGACAAAAACACTCACTTCATACAAATCATTTTGTGACATCACAACAGCAAGCTTTGCATTAAAACCCACTTTCACTGATCCTCGACGCCTTTCCACCTCATTGTCGGCAAGAAGTTTACCCTTCCCTTGTTTCCAAAAAACAAATGCTTTCCTAATAATAACATCGATTCCGCGCCTCTTTTTTTTCAAACCAATTTCTAACACTAAAACCAGATTCTCTAGCATAATCATTATAGAATTTTTTAACATCTTCTACCGTTTTAAACTCTTGACGCAATTTAGGCTTAAATTAGAGTGCTACTTGTGGAGTGTATTCTAAATCTCTTCCTTCACTTTGTATTTCAAAATCCATATCCCCCCCCCCCCCCCCACATCCCATTGTAAATTTTCTCCATTTTGTTGCTCAATTTCCTCATTGCCCATTTTAAATCAAGCCTATAAACAATAACGATACAAATAATAAACATTATTAAATAAGAATTAACACATTATTTTTGGAATACAAAATCAATGAATAATAACATGTATATTATGTGTGATTTGGAAAGAAAAAAATTTGGTAAATATTGGTTTGGGAACACCAATGTTATAATATTTAACCATTTCATAACGAAATCAACAAAAGCTAAAGATTGTAAAGCAAAAAAAAAAAATCCCCACGCTCAATTTCCTCATTATCCATTTTAAATCAAGCCTATAAATAATAAACATTATTAAATAAAAATTAACATATTATTTTGGGAATACAAAATCAGTCAATAATAACCATACATGTATATTATGTGTGATTTGGAAAGAATTTTTTTTTTTTTGGTAAATATTGGTTTGGGAACACAAATATTATAATAGTTAACCATTTCATAAGGAAAACAACAAAACTTTAAGAATGTAAAGCAAAAAAAAAAGTTACCTGGTGAGTTATGGAAGAATGCGTCCAAATGGATGATAATAGTGTAGAACAAAAGGAAGAAAGCTTTTCGTATTCAAAACAAAAGAAAGCTATGTGAGATATGTGATGTCGGTTTGGGATTGGAGATTATACATATGGCACTTGAGTTTTGTTGCAAAAGGGAGAGTTTGTTTTGGCCTTTTGTTTCATTAGGCGGTCAATGTTACTATATAACCCATATGGCACACAACTCACTTAACCCGCTGTTGAGACCCGTCAACCACACCCGTCTAAGAACGACTATGATATATATATATATATATATATATATATATGTGTGTGTGTGTGTGTGTGTGTGTGTGTGTGTGTGTGTAATCTCATGCTACTAGTTTATCTAAAGCTTTACATTCCAAGGTCGTAATGTTATAAATATATAGTAAATTTACACAATGTCGACATCGATATAATTTCACATTTTGGGTATACAATACATAACACATTGGATATACCTTATATATTTATTACACATTATTGGTGTAACTAAAGCCTTATACCTCAAGCCTATCACGTTGTTCAACTATATTTCATCATATGTATATGTACAAGTAATATCAATCTGAATATACACTTTATTACCAAATTTTAAGATCATTTTTCCACTTTCATTGAAGGTCCCTCATCATTTTCTAGCACATCAACCATGTTATTATTCCAACTCAAAAAAAGTATGATATTAATTTGAGATACATAATCATATCATCTCACACATATCTATGATGTGTAATGCTTCTATATAACACCCCGAGAAATTTGAGGCGCGTTGTGCTTAAAATTAAACTAAAATCCTCAAAATCCATATAGAGCATCAATATTCCACGAAAATAAAAATGACATGTCATCAACATATATAACGTCCAATCCAAAATTTATAAGTCAATCTAAAATGTCTCCTAACAATAAGGCTAGGTAAAACACACCTTCAAAATGACATTTTTAATTTCACTCAAAATAACGCTAATATCCCAAATATGTACACAACTAATTTGAACAAAATGATATTCTCAAAACGTTGTGGTCTTAATGTTCTCTTAATGTCCTTCATAAATCAATAACGTCCAAATTCACACTTACTCGCCACAAAAAAAAGAACGAAAAAGTACACAATATGACCATAATAGATGCTCAATACAATAACGGAGAATAAAATGCAATAATACACAACCGTATAAGAGTCTGATACGACACCCAAGAATTGTACCAATTTATTTCTCAATAACACATCAATATGTCACCGGGACTCACCTCACCTCACCTTAGCTTCTCAAAGCCTTATTCCGGCTATTGGACTTTTGGACTCTTGGCGAGTGACCATTCTTAATGACACATTAAAATTTCATGGCACCATGCCTAAATAAAAAAATACACCATATCTCAAACGAATAACACATAGGATTCCAATGAATACCACTACATTTCAAGAAGAATAAAAATAACTGAGAAAAAAGAAAATATTCTCGGGATATTTAGAGTAGCATTTTGTGTAAACCCCGTACATTAAAATCATCATTCAAAAAATCATAAATTCTTCCTCGAAATTCTGATTACACCGTTGCGTTCCTCTTGCAAAAGAAGTGAAGATACACTCTTGAGAATATTTGATTTATATATTCGAAACTTAGGTTGAAAGGCGTGTTTAATGGGGTTTAAATTTTGTAGATGAGAGGAGATAATAATTTGGGAGGCTACTACTTTTTTAGAAAGGTTAAAAGTGTTTTAATAAGTCTAAACCCATCCATTATATAAAGGATTTAAAGAAAGAGTCCTAATAAAAAAACAAACACTAAAAAAACATTATGGACAATCGTACAGTTGGGATTGGCTGAAATTTAGATATGTTATAGCTGATCGCGAGACGAAGATGCTATAAAAAAATTCAACTCGATTGAACAGTTGAATATTTTTTCTTCTTAGGCTAGATCCTCCCCCGATTTTTATATGAAAAGTTATAATTTCCAAATTTTAATCCCGATTTATATTCCACTTAAAACCTTATTTATATATATATATATATATAAACTAATATTTTGCCATACCAAAATTAAATATATTCCAAAAAAATTATTTTTCCAAAATTTTTAATTTAACAAAGATGTTTACAGTTAAAAAAGTCACGGGGTGTTACATTCTACAACTTAAACATAATTATTTTCATATTTTCATATTTCTTAGAACAAAACATACATGTCAATTTTTTTGAAAATCAAATAATTCAACCCTAAAATATGAATGAAAATCATATTTCTCATATGTACTTCCCTACCAACAATTATGTTTTTCGTCTTGCTCGTGGATTAAACCTTAGCAATTGATAATGAACTAAGTTCTCTACTATATATTTCAATAAATATATTTAATCATATTTTCCAACTCATTTTATGGTGCGCCATTCCAATTTTTATTAAGAGAGTCATGATCATTTTATTATAAAATGTATATATTGTTTCCAATAAATACAATAACAAAGTTCAATCTTTATAACGTCGCCCTAACCAAATAAAAAGGTATTTTCTCTGTATTTTTTAATATGTTATGACCATATATGTTAGGTAAAATATATACAAGAATAAATCAATTTAAATAAGTATTAATAGAGTTATGTCAAATTGGGTACGACAAGGTCCAAATATGAAACACATAAATTACACAACATGTTTAACCATATTTATTTTATATTTCTCAATTCCAATATATAAAAAAAATACTATAACACATATAATAATAAATATACACCATATAAATAAATTTTATATTTATAAAGTCAACTAAGATGAAGCCTAAATTCTAGGTTTAAGCTCATCTTTCCCCTTAGCATAAGCTCCTCAATCAAGTTTAAGAATTTATTTTTGTTAAGAATGAAGAAATTTGTATAAAGACAAGACCCTCAATAATCTAATATCCCCTTTAGTTTAGACCTCATCTAGTTTTAAATCCTTGTCATGATTAAAATATTTAGACAATGTCACCTCTTTATTCTTCACAGCAATTACATGATAAGCTCATCAAGGTTTAGTTAGTTTTACACTTAAGAACGTATCTAGTCAATATACATATATAATTACACATAATATCTTTGCATGTAATATATAATTTAAATAAGAGCCTCGTGATATTCTAATATCTCTACTCTCCTTTTACCTCTTTTATTCTTTATTTAATAATTGCTTAAAACTTTATATACTATATGATTATTCTTCATCCAACTTTAAATATAGTTTCTTGTATTATATTTATTCTCTTATGAAAACATGCATAACCAATATTATGCATACAATTGTACTTGTGCATCAATAAATCACCCTAAATCAAGGTACAGAAGGCTCAAGGCATTATAACCATACTTTTACAACTTGAAGGAAAAAAATACTAGTATGTTCAAAACAAATAACTCTAATAAGAAACTAGGAAAGATTCATTGTTTAAAATGTGGCAAAAAAGGCTCATATGCTCCTAATTACAAAAAACATAACATGAATATGGATGCCAACAAATTCAATAATTGAAAATATGGTTTAAAACATGGTCGGTGATCTTGTTGTAATGGTTTTATAATTCATATTGTCATGATATTGAACCAAACATGAATGTAGCAATTAATGTTATGATTTGTGGCTCAATTAATAGGCTACCATACATGGTTCGAATTATAAATCACCATATATTTCATATAAATCAGTAGTGGGTGGCTACTAGGTTATTATGGGGAATATAATTTTGTCAAGGATATAGGATAAGAAAGAGTTGAACTCCAATTTACTTCAGAGAAGAAATTAATTTTGACAAATATTTTCCTTGTCCTTGAAATTTGGGAGAATCTGGTGTCTGCAACCATGTTGTGTATAATAGGAATTAAAGCCCTTTTTGACTCTAATAAGTTGATACTTACTAAGAACATGAAATTTATTGAAATGGGATATCCTTATAATAAGATGTTCAAACTCAATATTATTATCAATATAAGTAAATACTTATATTTATCCTGCTGATTATTTTTATATTCGTCATGATCAATTAACACATTTAATTTTTGGATCACTAAAATACATGTCGAGGAAAAATATAATTTCTTTAACCAACATTTCTAATAATAAATCTGAAATATCCATTTAAGCTAAACAAACTAAGAAACTATTTCTTAAGGATAAAATTAACACATAACTATTTGACATATTGCTTTTTGACATCTCTAAATATAATGGTTTTTTATCTACAGGAAAAAAAGAAACTACAGAAAATTTATTTATGATTACTTTGTATTCACATGTGTATTTAATAAGATGTTGAAGAAAGCAATAAAAAGGAAAATTAAATAAATCTTCTTCGTAATAATAGAGGTGAATAATATTTTGCTTATGAAATTAACTCTTTTTTTGTATATTATAAAAATGCGGACACTCCCCAACAAAATGTTTTTAAAAAAGTAGAATATATATATATATATATATACATGGGGAGAATCCATTTTCATAGTTTTTCATGTACACAATATAATTTTAACACATGTTTCAACATAAGAAGTATTGAGGTGTAAAAAACAAATGAAAATCATTTTAGGATATGGGTTGTTTAGAATTTATAAAGGCCAAGGCTCAGAAACTTTAAAGATAGGTGCGTTATGGATTAAAAAATGTTTTTGTATAAGATCAAGAAAATTATAAGGAGCAATGAACTGATTTAAATACTTGTTCGTCAATATATAATAAAATAAAAGAATATGAAACATAAAATTTAATCTATGAGAAATTAGTACGGTTGAAAAGATAAATACCTATTATTATTTCATCGCAGTTCTAAAATTTCCTACTAGAGTGAGATATAAATAATGTTTTTAGTAAACTCCATATTTTAACCAGCATAAAAGAAGATCCTAAAATCTTTGGTGATGCAATAATATCACGAAATTATCCTTTTTGGAAAATAACTATAAATGATGTGTATTTAATAATAAAAGGATTTAAATAAAGAAATGGGATATACTATTTTATACTTATGCATCAGTACCTAGATTAACATCCATAAGAGTTTTAATGGTAATGACATATACTTATCCATTTCATGTGCATAAAATGGATGTTAATATTGCATTTCTTGATGGTGAATTTACTGAAGAGATATACATGAAATAATCTAAAGGGTTCGTCTTTCTTGTAAATGAAAATAAATTTGTAAATTAGTTAGATCACTTTATAGTTTGAAACGAGCACTAAAACATTGGTATATAAACTTCTATTATATTATTTTTTCAAAGATAATAATCCCGAGGAATAAATTTACTCTCAATCTACAAATGATTATGGTGTAATTATGTATGATTTGTTTAAAAAATTAATAAACATAAAAGGTGTATCCGAGAGTAATAAAAATATCTTATTTCACAATTTAAGATGAATAATCATAACGATGTACATATTATGTTAAGGTTTAAAGTTAAAAATATATAATGATGACTATAAATTATGTCAATGTCATTGTATTAAGAAACTACTTCTTAATTAAAATCATTTAAAAATAAAAAGTACTCCTTATGATATTATTTTAAAATTGTTTAAAAATTCTAATAGAGAAGTTGCATAACTTGAGTATGCTCGTGTAATAGGAAGTTCAATGTATGCCATGCATTGTAAAATCCCAAATACCGATTTTCCATTAGAAAATATCAAGATACATGGATAAACCATGTAATAGTCAATGGAACTTAATTAGGAGGTACCATGGCTATTTTAAGAGGACCATTAGATTAAGTCTAGTTTATTAAGACTTTCCAGCAATATTTAAAGGATACTCAAATTCTAGTTCGATCAGTAGTACAAGTGTTAACAAATCCAAGTCTAGATGGAATATTTAAAAAAGCTGGTGGAGCAGATATCTAAAAAATAGACTTGAAAACTCACTTAATGATAAAATATGACTTTATATACTAACATACCCCCAAATTTTGTAGCTTTGTTCAGTCATGGAGGTAATGGGTGTACTAGGCTTAAATATGGTGGTGGTGGAATAAGGTGGAGACATGGTGGTGTATGGTGGTTTATAGTGATGGGAGAAGGGAAAAAGCTCCCAAGAGCTAAAGAGAGAAAGAATAATTTGAAAATAGTGGGGGTAAGACTTCCCTACCTCTCTCATGTCTACACTCAAATAAACCCACAAACAAGCCCTTATAAACACAACCCCAAACACTAAAATCCAATTTTTGGGTCATTTGGACTCACCAGGAATCGACAATTCATTGATCTAACGGCCCAAAATGTGACAGCACACAAGGGTATCCAATTTAAAAATATTTGAATAGGTCGTTCGAACGAGAATGGGATCTCGTTCGAACGAGATCTCGATCTCATTCGATCTCCAATCGAACGACCTTCTAACGAAGCAAGATTCCTTTATGCAGTGACATCTCGTTATATCCTCGTTAAAACCCCACTTCGAACGACCTCGGATTATCATTTGAACCATTGATTCTCGTTCGAACGAAATAAGGATCTTGTTCGAACGATTTTCAACTTCGTTCAATTTTTCCAGACTCCTAAAATTTTCAATTTTACCCAAAAACTTCCAATAATTACCATCAAGGCCAAAGAATAATCATATAGAGATAACAACCCATATACTACTGATCTAAATTCTAAGGATTTCATATTATTACAATATGCACGGGGGAAAATAATTAAATATTGGGAACGGGTATTACAAAGATGATGCAATCTTGTTAGGAAAGTATGAAGAGTGGTGTTGTGGGAATATAAAGACAATATTACTTAAATTATTGAATAAAGAGGACCATACAAAACATTTAGATATATTAGGCAAAAATTACAAGAAATAATGGTTATCATGTTGGGAATTCTTATCATTTAAAGTTATCTGGTTGTAGAATTTCCATAAATTTAAGGAGGTGGATATTATTAGTGTTATGTTTTAGTAATATGATAAGGGTGTTTGATTTTGATATACAAGGAGTATAATATACGCCAATGTAGTATGTGGGTGATGAGAAAATCATAACATAGATTTAAGGAACTATGAAGATGCGTGATATCAATTATTTGTGGGATTCTTAAATTTCCAATATTAAAAAATTATTTAATTAGAGTCAATCTTCGATCCAAGTTTATTAAACCCTAAACATTCATCTATGTGAATTAATCAAACATGCAATCACAAACAATCACAAATCGAGGGACAAACAATTCAAAAAAAAAAATCCCTTTCGTGTAAAACCTTTTATTTCACTATATAACGTAAATCCCAACTTACAATTACATAATGATACCTACAATGAATCTCCGGTAGAAAATTCACATAGATCGCATCCTAGCACCAGTAAAAATCCCCTCGAGAACCTCAATGACTGTAGTCATCAGCAAGAAGCTCTCACAAGAACTACAAATCCAGTATTAGAGATGTCACTCCACAAAGAAAAACTTTAATATAAGTGATTGGGTTCCACAAATGATTCACAAAAATATTGGGATGTTTTGGTGAATAAAAAACTAAGCTTTTAACCCTAAAAGATGAAGACTAAAGGCCTGCCAAAAAGAAGTTTTAATGTATCAAAAGTCTTAATCAAAAGGTCTTCCAAAGAAGGTATTTATAACAAACCAAAAATCTTTGAGACGACGGGGTCGTTTGAACAATTTTTGCATGTCATTTGAACGACTCTAAAAATGAACTTGAAAAAACTAAAACGGTATAAGGTCTTTTGATAAAACAAATAAATGACGATCTCATGACCTATCAAACGACATTTCATGTCGTTAGAAGCAGTCGTTTGAACGACTTATTAATGTCATTTGAACGACATAAACGAAAAAAATTTATTTCAAAAAACTTGCCTACAGGTCTTTTAAAAAAAAAATTTACTTAGAAAAAGTGCCTTAGTTTGATAAAAAAAACTTTTAGATAAGTATCCCAATACTAAAGTAAAGCATTTATGAAACTTAAACACATTTTATATGAAATTATACCCCATGTCGCGCATATATTGAAGATGCTTGAAATTTGGATCCGTCTTCATGAACTTACAAACCTTAACTTCTTCGATGGTTGTAGAAGTATACGACATACACAATGTAAATTATGGACTATGGAAAACATGTGCTTGAAAATTTCCCTCTATGTCTATGATGATATAAAATAAAAATATTACATCCTGATATGACAAATATGGTCTCCTGCTACGGATACTACTGACAGGCAATGCCCCGAAGTTTATAGGCCACGGCATGTGCTAATACGGCACCTCGTGGACAGGCCATAGCCTTATACTATATAGGATGAGGCACCCACAACATTTGTCTACCTAATAGGCGGCATCCCTCTCATTCACAGCTGCTACCCATCAGTGATTACCCTCCAAACTTATTACATGTCACGTGCTCAGGGTACGTGACACAACTTACATACCACCTATAAATAGAGGTCCATGCCTCGAGATAGGGGGTTCTGATCCCGAGATTCGAGACAACCACAGTAGGCGAAGCCCTGTCCAACTCTCTACACAACCCTAATACAACGTGGGGGATACTCAACTACCTCATAGTCATCTCTCCGGCTCACCCGGAACCACTACAGACATGTATTCTTCTCTCTTACCTATTTTGTACAACTATTATGACATTGTAAACTTGTAATACAACATGTTTATAATGAGAGTAGGGAAACAAAGTGGACGTAGGCTCAATTTAGTAGCTGAACCACTCAATATCTTATGTTTTGTACCTTTACTTGCTTTTATATCTGTTTTATCCTTGATATGTTGATATGAGAATGACGTGTGTCTGATTTCTCGTATCAACAATCTGGCACCGTCTGCGAGAAATGAGAAATTTCTATATTATTTCTCTATATTTCGGGTTCCTAGCACCTTATTTTATTCATGGGGACCCCGGGGTCATCATCTAATGGGTGAGTTTTGGTTATTGAGCTCGTATATTGTATATACACCCTTAAATGGGTATCCCACATTTTTAGATCTATTTTTTGGTCTCCTTTTTATGACCTTAGATCTATTTTATATACCCCGGTGATGTTACCTCACCTAGATAGTTCTTAAAAATGCAAAAAGGCTCTAGTTTCGCAAAGATGGGTAACTTGGGATGAGTTTTATTTTCTCATTTGCTACTTTCTCAGCCTATGATCTAGGATTTTCTACCATGATTTTTCCATTTTGGGGGCACTTGAAGACTGATTTGTCCCTGGTAGACCCCTAGTAGGCTTATTTTTTTCATATCGCCATATGGGTTGAACCTAACTCGCGGGTCCTTGGAATTGAAATATGTTGCAAAAAGCATGATGCGGCTTGGCAAGTAAATTGCTTGAGTGTCGCAACCCTTGTACAGGATGATGCATAGCTTCATTTCACCACCTGGGAGAAGATATGGTAAAATGGTTCTCGGACTTGAACTCTAGTGCTCCCTCATAAAGAGGCCTCGGCAATAATTCCATATGTTCAGCATGCCGCGACCATAACAGTATAGACTAGCAAAATTTCCAAAGACTACATCCTTGTTATTATACTTGGCCATTTCCTTTACAGTTCTTTCATCACTCACTCTTGCTAGTTTTGTCTCAGAATATATATATATATATATATATATATATATATATATATATATATATATATATATATATATTTAAAGACTAACAGAGAAGAAATGGAAAGAGAGTCCCGCCAAAGTGTAGAAATGAAAGATGAGATTTCTCAGCTGTACAACGATCCTAACCAACTGTACGACAACCACGCCTCACTCCAAACACAAGTCAATTTTCTGACCCAGAGCGTCCTCATGCTGGAGTCTGCAGCCTTTACCTCTATACCAAAGTCTACAACACCAGAGGTCGTTGAACTAGAAACTAGATAATTCACCTCCCATCTAAAATAATTGGCTGAAGAAGGCAAGGCAAGGCCAAGGCCCTGAAAAGGAGGAGAGAACATGATAAAAAGGAGGCATGCAAGCCATATGAGAACTTCACACCGTTGAACTCCAGTCTGGAAGATATCCTTGGAAGCATTGAGTCAAAATTGCTCAGATGACCAGAGAAGATGAAGACTCCACTTCATAAGAGGAACCAATCCAAGTGGTGAAAATTTCACCAAGACCATGGCCACCTCACCTAATAGTGTCATGCCTTGAAGAATGAAATTGAGAGGCTAGTTAAGCAAGGGATGCTGCAACGATTCCTGAAGGATTCATAAGGGATACAGCCTAACCTGACAGGCTGCATGCCTCATATCTGCTTTAGTTACCACTATGTTTCTGTTTTCAATTTTGAAAAATATTTATTTAAATGTTTCCTTTAGACTTTGTATTTTTCTAACAAAGTCATGAATATATGCATACATGAATATATGAATTGGGCTTATTTTTCCATATCTCACTTCTTTTGTTTTCATTATCTATTAACTCATAAAAGTCTCCCGTCATAAACAAATTTAAAAATGAAGAGGACAAATTATCTCGGGAGCAACTATCTTAATGGCTCACAACGCCCCTCAGGATGCCTAAGCATACGAAGGCATATGATATTTGAAAGTCACAAAAGCAGCTCTTGGGATGATTCGACTAGCCATGGGCTAACAATGCCTGAACCCAGTGTTGGGATATTTTATTTATCCATGAGGGCTTACAATGCTCGATATATGCTTTCGAATGATCTTATTAGCCATGGGGGCTTACAATTCCCATTATTCGCTTTCGGATTGCTTCAATTAGCCAGGGATGGCTTGATATATTTCCAATTATAGCTTAGGTAAGCTTTATAATACCTAGCCTGGGGAGTCCTGATAATAACCCAATTAAAGAGACTGAGAGAAGCTGCGAAAGTGGCTTCATGATAAAGTGACTAAGAAAAGCCGCGACAGCGGCTACATGCGATTAACGCGACTGAAAGAAGCTACGAAAATGGCTTCATGATAAATCGACTAAAAGAAGCCATGGAAGATGTTTCATGTAATTAAAGTGACTAAAAGATGATGTGGCACTGACATCATGAAGCATATTAAAGCTATAAAGAATAAATAGCCACAACTCTATTCAAGAATCACGAGAAATGCAAGCAGCGACCACACTGTTCCATGTCTCATTCACTGCCGACAAAATTTATCGCGGACCTATGGCCACAATTTCTTGCTAAAGTTATAATGTGGATAGGTATTAAAAGTTGTAACTATTTAGTAGCGCAGAAGGCAAGATGCAGAAATGCAAATGGTCACAACCTAATATTAATAATTAAAATAGTCCTAATCACAAATGGGTGCAGCCCCTATGGACGCAACCTAACCTCAAGGTGTAGAAATGTCAAACAATATGGCAAAAGACTTAAGCCTCAGCCCCAAAGTCATTTTCCTTTGTCACCACGACTTGGGGGCTCAGAATTACATAAGTGTGAAATCAAAGATCATGAGAAGACAAAGACAAGTGGTCGCAGCCTTATTCCATACATTCATTGTTGAAGAGAGGGCTCACTTTTGCAAGAAATAGTTGTGCATTCAAGCAGTCAAAATATATATAGACGAAGAAAAGCACAACATTCATTTAAGTATTAAAACAAGCAAAATGGAGGAATAAGAAAAATGCAGAAATAATATCAACTTCCAAAAGAGGCCGCAGCCATGTGCACATCATATCAAAAATTACAAGTACAAAAATTCCAAGCCTAAGAGGCACCGTCATCATCTTCACTCTCTGCGGTAGTCTTCGTTTCATCATGCCCTACCGCAGCCTCCTCCAATTGCTTTCTTACCCTCTCCTCAACTGCAACCCTAATTTTATCCACACAGGCATTGTGTTCATCATCACCCAAATTCCAGGACACGATTTGATCTTTGGACTCAGGAAAATTCTTGATAACCCTATGCCTCAACTCCTGATAGCCACTGAGATAAGCATTGTTATTCGTGAGATATAAATCCCTAGACTTCTTCTATGTGACCACAGCAGTGTCTACACTTGAGTGAGAGTCGCGACAGAGACTATTCCATTTGCTTTATAGTTACAACATGTTCACTTTCCCTCTAGTCGTACTTTTTTTGAAGCTACTTCAATTGTCCCTCGAAGTTAGAGGCCTGTTTGGCAGCCTCCTCAGCCTTGGATTCATAGGCTTAAAGAGACACTACAGCTGTTGTATGTTTCCCCTCAACGTCATTGATGGTATCATCCAAGTCCATTTGTTCAGATTGGAGTGTCGCGATAAAAGATTGCTCACCTGCCTCAAAAGATGAAGTCCTGGAATTTTCTAAGTCATCCACATGAACTCTATACGCAGTCTCCTTTATTTTATACAAGCCTTTATATTTTAGCCCTTGGGACATGACAACGTTCACAGCGTGCAGAATAATTAAAAATGTTAGAAAAATATACTGCAAAAATGTGAAATGAAAGGAAAAGAAATGGCCTACCCATAGCAGGCTGTGTAGGGCGTACTCCTCCAAGTGCTTGTGGTCCTCATCCACCAGGCGGTCTAAATCAATATTGTATGGTACCCTTCACATCTTATAAAACTCCCTGACAATTGTATCCTAGGAAGACTGAGGGTTTGGAGTCCTCAACTGAGGCTGCGGACGACCATCAGGGGCAACACTAGCACGACTTTAGGGTGGCGGCAAGTTGACATTTACATCTATAATAGTTTGCAAAGGAGAAGAGTTGGAGGTGGTAGTTTGAGAGACACCGCATTCACCTTGGAGCTCAGATTCAGTTGGAAACAAGCCTGTCGTATCCAGATGGTCATCAATATCATCGTCAAACTAGCCCCCAGGCCTCTCTTGGGCTGCGGCATCTTCAGCCTGCACAGTCAATGCTGTAGAATCTGGTTAGGGCTCTTTATTTATAATGATAGGCTATTTACCCTTTATTCTCTTCCTCTTCTTTCCCTTCCTGGTAGCATTGTTGAGGGTAGTTGCATCCTCATCCATCTCAGCCAGCTGGGTAGCCAAGAGATCTTGGTCTATCTCCTCACCTGAAAAAATAATAATGTAAAGAATTATATAAAGGAACATTCCGCAGAAAAATTAAAGAGTATGGATTGTTAACTTCCAAAGCCATTCTTTTGCGTAAAAATTTATTGGGGAAGTAGCCTCCCTTAAAGATAGAAGCAGAGGTTACCAAAATGTTAAAATTCTTCTCGTCAGCACTATATGCCGCGTCCTTTTGTACTCTTCTCTCTTGCCTCTCACTAGGGAGTAAATGATGAAGAGCTGCATAAGGGATCAATATTAGTATGTCATAATGAAATCAATAATAAAGGGCAAACTATAGAACTAAACATGGCATGGTGTAAAGGCTGTTGCACTACAAATCTAAACATGAATGGATGTCCCCATTATCACGGCATCCTATGAGATTTCTCTCTCTGACTCTTCTGGATGTGTCTCCCATCCTTATCCAGAAATTTAAAAGTATTTTCCCTTCCAGTTCTTTATATTGGAAGGTCTTCTAGTATTCAAGACCTCTTTATTTTTACGAAGGACAAAGTAGTAATATCAAGCAAACTTGATGGAGTTCTCCTTCGGTATATAAAAGTGGAAGAATTTCGCTGGAGTTATATATCTGCTGAACTTTTCCTTCCAAAGAACTAAAGAGGCAAGAATCTCCCTCTAGTCATTGGGATCTAATTGGTTTGGGGCTAACTTCATTACAGTAAAAAATCTTCCTGACTGGGACAAGCACAGGCAGTCGCAGCCCGTATATAAAAGCATGAAGGGGGAAGCAAACCCCATCATTAGGGACCAAGAAGCATGGTCTCTACTCCGCGGAAGTAGCTGAACAAACTACCCCATCTGGAAATTCAAAGGCCATGACAACTTGGTTGACCCATTCTTCACTCATAATGCAATAGACATTTAAGGCTGTGGGAGCCCTCTCAACTCTTCTCAGATGGGCATGCTGGTGCATCTCTAGCCTCAGAAGGCCCAACTATCGTGGCCTCAGGATCAACAGGGTGATGGCTGGAGTTGGTATTTTCCTCTATAGCCGGAGCCTCAGTAGTTTCCCTACAAATAGTAGAGTCTGCTGAATTAGAGTAAAAAATGACACAGTTGGGGAAGTTTTTAAGTAAGTAAGGTCCAACAGTCTTCAAAGGATGCACAGATGGAAGTTCAGGAGGAGAAAAGACTAAGTGTGTGTTCCAACAGTCCTTCAAAAAGTCATCAGGATTCCAACTCATATGGCTGCAGCAAGACCTGAAATGCAGAAAGACTCTGCTGTTAGGTGTCGCAATCAATATGGTCTGAGACGCCCCTTAGAGGCCGCAGCAGGGATACCATAAAGCAAGTACAAGTTTGAAATTTAAAATAAAGAGGTTTCAAGGGTTGCAGCTAACTACACTATATGCCAACCCTACTCTAAAGTCTGCAACCAGGTGGAATTGTTACTCCTAAGTGAAAACTCCATGCTACAAGCATCAATAATTTACATCCTAAGGGCATAGGGACAATTTACGTCTGCGGCATGTTATTTAATTAGGAAGATTTAAATAGCTAATGTACTTCTACATGCCGCGGTCCTACAACGATCAGTTCAAAACTAAACCCTAAGGGTGGGGGACTATTATTGCAAGTATTGTCATATTGTCGCAGTAAAATAGCACAAGTCATGATACCGACCGCGACCAGATGCATAAATAGGTTAATGTTGGAATTTGTCAAGCCTAAGGATTAAAAATCTAGAATTCAAAGGGTTTACCCAAGAACATCAAGAACAATGCCAGTACGTGGTATAGTTTTAACCTATGAAATCCCAGTTTCTAATCCAAAAAGAAACAGAGAAACCTAAAAATACAAGTCTAAATCACCAAACTCGATTCAACCCTAGTTCCTACACAAATTCAAGGGATTCAAACAATTATTTAGTTGGTTCAAGAAGAAAGCCAATTCATTTTATAATTAATCATTTATTATGAATTCGACCAATTCATGGATTTTAATAGCTCATTTTATTATGAATTCAAGTAGAAATCAGAAACATCCAGCCAAAACAAGGATTACAGAAAGAACTAAGGAGGTTTTGATTTGAAAAATTACCTAGAAATTGGAAGACAGTGGTCTCTCAACCTCTAACAGCCAAGGAAGAACTGGCAGAGTTTCGCTCTCAATTTTCTCTCAAAAGTTTGAGAAACATAATGAAGGCCACGAACAGATCTATTTATATAAGAGGGTATGGGAAGACAAAACGTCTTATTGGAAATAGATATTACATATATTGCACACTGCAGCAGTTACGATCTCAAGCCGCTGCACCAAATCACCTCTCGGCACTACGACTTAGAGGCTTATTGATATGGCAACAATGGTCTCCTACCGTAGGCACTACTGATAGGCAATGCCCCGAATTTTATAGGTCACGACATGTTCTTATCCGACACCTCATGGACAAGCCGCAGTCTTATACTATACACGATGCGGCACCCAAAACATTTGTCTACCTAACAGGCTGCATCCCCCTCATTGACAGTTTCTACCCATTAGTGATTACCCTCCAGACTTATTACATGTCACGTGCTCAGGGCACGTGACACGACTTACATAAAACCTATAAATAGAGGTCCATGCCTCAATATAGGGGGTTATGATCCTGAGATTCAAGATAACCACACTAGGCGAAACCCTGACCGACTCTCTACACAACCCCAATATATCTTGGGGGCTATTCATCTACCTCGTAGTGATCTCTCTGGCTCAACCGGAACCACTACAAACTTGTATTCTTCTCTCTTTCCTATCTTGTATGCCTATCACAACATTGTGAACTTGGACTACAACATGTGTACATTGAGAGTAGGGAAACAAAATGGACGTAGGCTCATTTTAATAGCCAAACCACTCTTTATCTTGTGTTTTGTACCTATACTTGCTTTATATCTATTCTATACTTGATATGATGATATGAGAATGGCGCGTGTCCAATTTTTAGTATCAACACATCCGGAGTATCAAAAAAAAAAAAATCTTATACAAATCTAATACCCTCCCATGCAACCCAAAAGATGAAAAGACACTAATTATGAAAGACAATCAAAATCTTCAACTTTGAATATCTTAAAATCTTTTTGCTTTCCTTGCGCTTCTTTTCTTTGCTTTCCAAATGATCATATGATTCCTACACAGAAGAAACAAAACCAATACCTTCGTGGCGTATCGAGTTTGAAATAAGATAAACATAAATCAAATCAAATATCCCCGTAATTCATAACTCATTCTTCCCCTTTTGATTTTTTCGAAATAGACAAGGAAAATAATAAACCAAATAAATACTGAGTGTCTCGACAAGCATAGAAAATATATATCAATTACGCTCATGTATGGATATACTCAAAAGGATTCACAATCTCTTTTTGACTTTTAAAATTTTTTCAAGCAAAAAACATTTACAAAAACAACACACACGATGAATTTTCACTAAGATAACCAAATCATGGAAATGGAATGAATGGGTGTGAAGAAATTCGATAGGAAACTCAACTCAATCAAACATAACATATGTCCACGATGAATATGGAAACTCCTAACGAATGAACTCAAAATCGTACTTAAGTGTCAAAATGTGAATTTAAATGACATTGACTCAATCTAATTAACACATCAAAGTCTAAAATGATTTCCACACCAATAACATCTAAAAATATGTAAATATTTTTCAAGACTTTGTCAGGACGTGTAAACCTATTATTTTATTTCCATCCAAAATCCCTTATAAATAATAATGGTTTTTATTTTTCTATTGAGGTGATCAAACTAAACTAAATGGCCCCTTTTTAGCATATTGACTTTTTATTGCCTTAATTTTTTTCTCAGGCCCTTTTCAAATGGTGTCTTTCACTACCTGATTATTATTCACTCGCAGCCCTTTCCCATGTTCACTCGTCATTTTTAAAATTTTAAACAAATCACCACGGGCAAAGGTTCTTACATGCACTACTTTCATTGTCAATTTTTATCTCATTTGGTTTGATTTAAAGATAGGATTGAGATGAAAATGTTTCGACCAATATGTGATAAACAAGTACAATAATCAAATAAATTCGTGCACAAGTGCAATAAAGGAAATCATGAATCAAACATCTAAGAAGTAACAACTAATCACATCTCAATGACTCCAAACATTGTAAAGCACAAAAATGAAATGATGATCGTCTCAAATCATTATCAAATAGAACCATGGATATGGAAGGAATTTGTTACTTGGTCATCCTAAATGTCCATTCATAAATGGTGTCAAACGAAATACAAAAATCTTTTTGTCTTCTTCCAAAAATTTTATCAAAATAAAATATTTTTGGCTTTTACAACTTTTTCAAAAAAAGGATTTTTTTTTTTCAAAAATTTTCAAAAATAGAAATCTTTTATGTTTTTTGAAAAAATAAATACAAAGGTGATACACACTTGCAATAGGCATAAAATATC